>CM051028.1:69237880-69837880 GCA_027627225.1 Congeria kusceri | reverse complement strand
GCTAACATGCAATCACAATAAAAATATTTCCTTTGTGATGCTATAGTGCCCACAAACATATCACCGACAAGTAATGGAGCCAACTGAAGGATTTGATGTTAATGACATTGTCTGACATGTTAAGATGTTTATTATTCATACTACTTTTAGCAAAACTGTTGATACACATGTGCAGATACGTTGTTGTATTGTTTTCCCATTGTTGTATATAATATACGCCGCATGAATGCGTTGCTGCTTGTTGAATGGTGTTTTAAACCATAGTATTATTGTTATGTTTGATTGATGAAGATTCATGTTTAACGCTGTCGATGTTGTAACATTGGAGCCTATTTGTGCTTTAAATCAAACGTATTGAAATATATAGTATTACATAAATCTTAATAATATGTTATAAATGAGGCGTGTCGTGGGAAACCAGGGCTTAATGCATGTGCCTAAAGTGTCGTCCCGGATCAACCTGTGCAGACCGCACAGGCTAATCTGGGACGACACTTGCCACTTTTATGGTATTTTCTGTTTCATGGAAGTCTGTTCTAAACATAAAACACACTATTATGTGAAGTTGGAAAAAGACGTCAAACATAGAATAAACTGTTTTATTATAGCAATGTTTTATATGCAGTTTACCATTTGTAATTTAAAAATTGTGCAGAGTAATTAGTGCAATAGACACCTGCTTATATATCTGCATCAGTAAAATTGATTTTACCACAAAACTGTATACTTGTATGCATTTACAAAATTTTCACACACAAAATGGACATGTGTCCATGCGCGGATGAACACAGTTTATTAATGCAGCAAAAATGATCAAAGACACAAACAGTTTTAATGAAAAAGTCGTGGAAAAATGCTAACTATACCAAAAGTATTGACAGAATATAACAAACATACATAAACAATATGAAATGCTCAGTTTTATGCGAAAAAAGAACAAAAATCATGTCCATTCTATGTTTGATGTCTTATTCTAACTTCACATAATACAGTGTTATAAATACACTCGAGGCGGAAAGTGCTGTCCCGGTTTACGCACATGCATTAAGCCGGGGTTTCCAACGACACGCCTCATTAATGATGTTACCTTTTATATTTTGCTGACAGTTTTTGTTGTTGGATAACACAAATTACTTTTTACCTCACCTGAGCACGAAGTGCTCAGTGAGCTATTGGTATTGGGGACCTCTCCGGCGGCGTCCGTATGCTGTCAACAATTTTGCCCGTTATCGCGATGAAGACTACATTTTTTATTCAATCTTGACCAAACTTGCACAGTTTGTGTATGACCATAAAATCTTGATAATGGGCCTGATCGGACCAGGAACACCAGAGTTATTGTCCCTTTTTTGGCCCCAAATACATCTATTCCTGAATAACTCACCTGGTAAAGGGAGGTATATGAAGTTTCAGGAAGATAATTGCCAGAAATTTGTTCTTTCCCTTTGTAGCTCATTCACAGATATAACCCGATAGTGGAGTCTGCTTATCAGTAAAATCAATACAACACTCTTGAGTCAACATGATATATCTATTTTTAGATCACATAGTAATCATTGATAGCCTGCTTCTGACCTATATTTTGGCTATGTGTGCAGCAATAACATTTTCCACTGTCTGTCTTGGCATCCAGTAAGGAAAAAGATGTAAACAACAATCAATAGCTAGAATTCATGTTGTAAACAAGCAATCAGAATATAGGATTTAGATCATGCGATCTAGTGCCTGAAAGGGTTAATTATTTTCTGTAGTTTTGGACTGTTTAGTTAGTAACTTATTCAGTATCATTTAATCATGTAACTTTTGGACTGACTTTTACGTTTGGATTGGGATTTTGGAAACTCAAGTAATTATATTACATGTTTTTGAAGCTGATTTATTATTTCACCGTAATTGAAAAATACTTCTACACTGTTTTTTTACATTTTCTCCTTAATTGAGAAATATTTTTACACTAGTTAGAGTGCACCATGCTACTTGCTAGTATCTGATTGTATGGTATATATAAGTAAGGGCTTGTAGTTTGGGGACTCTTTTTATAGTTCAACAAAATAAAAGTGACTTCCCATGCATCACTTTCATTACATTTCATCTCACCTGAGCACTTCATGCTCAATGAGCTATTGGTATAGGGGGACTGTCCTGCGTCGTCCGTAGTGCAAAGGAACAACTGGGCATGTGGACGTGATACAAACTTCACTTTCATTCAATCTTTACCAAACTTGCACAGTTTGTGTATGACCATAAAGTCTCGGATAGATAATGGGCCAAATCAGACCAGGAACACCAGAGTTATTGCCCCTTTTCAAATCTGCAAACTGGACTTTGTGCAACATACAAACTTCATGTTTCCTCTGAAATTGACCAAACTTGCACAGCATGTACATGAACTGAATATTTCAAAATAATCAATAAAATGGCCTAGATTGGGCTACAAACACCAGGTAAATAACAGAAGTAGGCCGGGCAGGCATGAGACTGTATGTCGCCTGTAGATTGTCAGGTTAGCTAAAGAAGAAGGCCGGACAGGCATCTGTATTGCACCTGTCGAATTGCCAGATCAGGTTGTCTGATTTGGGTCATTTTGTACGTGATGACATTTAGCTGATCTCTGTCATTGCCAGTACTCATGTGAGCGCTTTGGGCCATCATGTTTACAGGCTTCGAAATTAACTGTTTCAACTGCATTATGATATCCCAGCATATTGAGTCAGTTGTTATTGTGCAGTAAATTATGGAAACTCGGCACCGCGTTTGTTCTTCTATGCCCTATACACCTCAACACGGATTTACACATAGTTGTGTATCGTATGATTTTGGACATTTAAGCACAGCCCCCCCCCCCCACCCCCCCTGTGCATTTAAGGCTGAAAGTACATCCACAAATGTATGTTACACTAATAGACTGAAAGGCCCACTGTGCTGTTATAATGTGTACTACTTTTAAAGAAAATAGTTTTAAACCTAGGGATTTGCCGTTTTACCGTTTTTATAACAAGAAAACAATTAAATAAGAGGTTTAATTGATTTACTTCACCAGAAAACGAAAATTAAGTGACTAAGTTTGAATAGATGTTGACTCTGTCCCTGTATAGAGAGAATAGATCGTAATGCAAAACATCCCCCTAAACGTTGGTATAACACATAGATATGTTGATGCGTGTCGTGGGAAAGTCGGGCTGAATGCATGTGCGTAAAGTGTCGTCCCGGATCAGCCTGTGCAGTCAGCACAGGCTAATCCAAGACGTCACTTCCCGCTTTTATGTTATTTTCTGTTTAAAGGAATTCTTCAAAACATATATCCACTGTATGTGGAAAGTGCCGTCACTTGAAAAGCTTGTGCGGACCGCACAGGCTGTTCCAGGACAACACTTTACGCACATGCATTCAGCCCGGTGTTCCCACGAAACCCTCATTTACTTAAACGACGAACAATAATTTACTTCTATATTACATAATGTTTTCTTTGCAAAATAGGTTAATGAAGCTTATGTAAAAATGTTCACCGTCACACTGGTGTATTGGATGTGGTGTCCGTACCGAGTTCGATGCCTATCCAGAGTGCCTTAAAGTTATCACCACAAGAGACTTAAACGTACTGGTTCTACCCAGGACACCGACTCGAACGCGTCCACGATAATATCGGAAATAAGCCATCTATACTGCTTAATAGCTAATGTAATATAACGTGCTAACAGCCGACAGAAAGGTATGATTTAAGCCAAGTAACTGCAGAAATTTGTCTATGGAATATCGGTAGTAACTCGACAGATTCTATTGTCTTTTTTGTGTATGAGTTGTATAATTATTCAAATAACTGCTGTTTTTGTGATTTATCACTTTAACTTCGATCTGTTTCCGGTGTATTACTATCGGGACTTTTTAGTAACTACATGTGATAAAGAACGCTAATATAAAATGAAGCGTGTCGTGGGAAAACCGGGTTTAATGCATGTGCGTAAAATGTCGCCCCGGATTAGCCTGTGCGGACTCAGGACGACACTTTCCGCTTTAATGGTATATTCTGTTTCAATGAAGTCTCTTCTAAACATAAATCCACTGTAGGCAGAAAGTGTCGTCCAGGATTAGCCTGTGCACAGATGCATTAAGCCCGGCTTTCCCACGACTTGCCTAAAATGGACTTTAGTTATGTTTCATTCCTCGTTGAACGTTGTAAACATTACCCATACATAATTAGAGTATACGTTTTTATACCCACTGGACACACTTACCCATTGAAGAAATGGTACCGTATAAATAGCGATACAATTTAACTCTTGAACTGTTCTCATAAAAGACCTTTTACGGTAGGCGTGTAAAATAATTATTTCCAAAAAAAAAGTAATATAAATTGCACCATCATGTATATTTTGAAGAGAACAAACTAATTAATGCTGTAATATTTCACTGAGAAGAGATGTAAAACATAATCGCTGTAATATAAGATTTGTTGATTTGCTCCATGTATGATTGATAAAATATGCAAAACTAGGCCGGTTGGTTGGTTCGAATCTAGGCAAACGGTTCCAGCAAGTCCCGAAATGTGCCCGTCGGTCCAACAGTTAGTTCCATGTAGTCGAATCATATTTTCTTTGTAGATAACTCGCTCTTATACCCTTTTCTGGGATACATTATGAGATACATACATGCAGTTAAATACATTTAGCCAATAATTTATAAAGTTGTAAAACAATAATAATATATTTTAATGTTTAATATTATAATCACGTATTAAACGTATATTGGACCTATTATATATAGTCAATTACTCAAAATGCCAGATTTCTACTCTGTTACAAATTTGAAGCCAATAATGCACCTAACGGTATTTCCCCCCAGAGGGGGCGCGGCGGGCATATACGGGACTTTAGCAAAATACGGGACTGAAAGCAATTCCCGACAGGCGGGAATTTGACACGCCCAATTATTCCGTGTCCTGGGAAATAGACTTGTTCGGATTGTAGATCCCAGTAATATTGGCCCCCGGGCCATTTGATACACCAATAAATCATCCCCATTGAGGGGATTTAGACAAAAATGGTTGGCTATAGGGTATAGGGAATTAGACCCACAAAAATACAATTAGTCAAATTCCCCTGGGTTTACCCGCCCCCCCCCCCACCCCGGGGGGAACTATTGATAGGTGCATAACTAACATTAAAGGGACTTGTTCACAGATTTTTGCATTTGTTGAAGTTAGTCATTAAATGTCTTAACTTGACAGATTTAAGCATCGCAACTAAATAGCTCAAGTATAATAACAAGAAAATGATTAAAAAGAAAAGAAAAGAAGACAAAAATTATTGAACCCGGGTTTCGAACTCGGGACCTCCTGATTAAAAGTCTATTCACGTAGTATATAAAGGAGTTCACGTAGTAAACAACGAAAGTCTTCATGTCAATTCGAAGTAAATACACGACGTAACCCAGAATACTGGTAAACAAACGCATTCAAGACTTGAACGACGTGTGCCGCTGTTGGTACACATCCTCTATTCCTCCGTACGCAGCAGTCATCCCCGGTCGGCAGCCGGGAACCAGCGACAGACCGACGGGAGTGGATACCGTGGCGTCCCTGTCGCTCTCTTTCTGGCTCTCCTTTTTATGGCCACTGCGCCGCTCCCGTGCTCTCCTGTTCTGGAACCAGATTTTTACCTGGAAACAGACAATGACAAAATGACTAAAATTTAAAAGGTAAAAAAAACTCTACAATAGTAAGCAGTTACGGTTTGAAGAAGTAACTATAATAACGCTATAAAATGTATACATACGTTGAGATTTATTGTGCGTTGGAGTAAACCTGTAAGTTTATAAAACCTTGGTGTCATCATTGCATTGTAATTTGTAACATACGTATACAGAGTAAAAAGAAACAACTTTACACCAAAATAGGGGATTACAACACTATTTAAGTCTGGTATTCCATTTTCATATGTATGCATGATCATAACATTGACTCTACTAATAATCTAAAAATAAACGTTAAGAAAAAGACCGAGAGGCAACTTCGTCTGAATGCTGTATAGGTTCATGTCACAGAACGTTGGGAAAGTTAGTATTACACTGTCAGTATTTCAACTCAAATCAAACCATGTTTCAAGGAATGTTTTATTTAAAGACTTTAGTTGAAACCGATAACATTCAAAGAGCTAGCACGAAGTCTGATTTTGTCTGTTACTACATAGGACAATTTTGGCCTGTATGCTCGCAGAGGTGCAATCATTTCTTTGCAAGTTATTAAAATGACCGCATGTTTGCAATGTTCGATTCAGTATCTGTACCAACGGTTCTTGGAAATGTCATCGCTACACAGTTTGCAATAATAATAACTGGACATCCCTTAAAGTTCACTGAATGGGATTATAATGCATTATATATATATATATATATATATATATATATATATATATATATATATATATATATATATATATATATATATATGCTTTACACAATTAAATTATCGATGCATTCTGAATTTGTTCTTCGTATTTTGAACAATAAAACGCAGATCCAAGCCCTAAAAGCAAAAGTTCATCGGAGAGGTGACCCGGTGTTTTTATATGCGTTAATTTGTTAATACCACTAGTTGTTATGTTCTATTATTCCTCGCTGCAGCGACTGTGACAATATTTTGACACTTCCCTTCTGTGCCGGGGTTTCACCTTGCTACTAAACGGCTCTTCCCCCGGGGCTTAGCCCCGCCCTTTAATTATCCCTAATAAGCCATCTCCCCCCTGATAGCATGCTGTAAAGCAGTCACTCGATCGCGGGCGCGTATTGCCCACAGCACTTGGATATTCTTAATTTCTTAATAATAACCGCTTCAAGGGGACGAGAGCGAATGAAAACGTTAAAATCTAGCCTTAAATGAGCTTTTCCACACTATTAAATTAGCGTAAAGACAAACTATTAGAAATATAAAATCTGACACCTTCTGCATTTTTATATCATACAATTCTGCTGAAATTAGACAAATCTCGAGAAGTTTGTAATCATCATTAAATACCTGGGCAATAATTTCAGAGGTATTCGATGGCAAACTGAGTCAGTTCTAAAGCCTGGTGTTTGAATCGTGATCTTCAAACAGTTTTGCCGTCAGGACAATAATAGGAGAAAAAAGCCATAAAATTAATATCAATGGTTCTCAGCCATTTGGGAAATATTTTAGTCAATTAGAAATTAGTATACAATTACGGTGATAAGCCCTCGTGTTCCTTATTTTATAAGCTACTCGGGTTTTAATGTGAAAATGATGTAATACAAAGCATACGTGTATAGAGAAATTGCAAAATATCATATTATACGTATAGATTATGTGATAATTATCACAACGCAAAAAGACCCAATAAATGTCTAAATTGGTTCTTGAGTTCGAAAAGGAGTTGGGAAAATGATATAATACGATGCATGTATATATATCGAAAAAAATGATACGCATACTATAGTGTATGTTGAACAAATATTTATTACGAAGTGAAAAGAGCAAATATTGAAGCCTACATTGGTATTGGAGTTGTACATTTTTCATGACATGTTAGTCGAACTATACACTGTCTAGGACTGCAATAGTATGGCAAAAACTGCCATGCAATGTATTGGTAAATGACAAAACCTTGTTGTAATATATTGCAATATATTGAAAAACATATGACGCGTGTCGTGCGAAAACCGGGTTTAATGCATGTGCGTAAAGTGTCTTCCCGGGTCAGCCTGTGGAGTCCGCACAGGCTGATCCGGGACTGCACTTTCCGCCTACAGTGGATTTATGTTTAGATATGATTTTCTTGAAACAGAAAATACCATTAGAGCGGAAAGTGCCGTCCTGGATTAGCCTGTAATCCGGGACGACACTTTACGCACATGCATTAATCCTGGGCTTTCCACGACACACCTCATATATAAACGGTTTGACACTGCCATTGTAAATATAATATATACATGTCAAATATTTAACTGCATCTAATGACATTCCATGCGATTCTGTAGGAAATCCAGGGTAATTTATCCCATAGCTATATGTATGTGTATATTGATAATATTCTAGTAACAGAGCTATATGTACGTGTATATAGATAATATGCTTGTAACATAGCTATATGTACGTGTAAATAGATAACATGCTTAAAACATAACTATATTTACGTGTATATAGATAATATGCAAGTAACATAGCTACATGTATGTGTATATAGATAATATGCTCTAAACATAGCTATATGTACGTGTATATAGATACTATGCTAGTAACAGGGCTCTATGTACGTGTATATAGATAATATGCTAGTTATGCTAATAAATGAATAATTGTGCTATGTAACCACATGATGTCACATTGTTGTTGATTTCATTGAATATGTTTGTACAAATTTATTCCTATTATGTGTCCTAAACCTACTATATAACAATAAAGCCAACTTATCTAAAAGACAAATTGCATGTTTAGCTGCTTCTTCTCGTTATACATGTGTTATTTGTTTAAATAAGCCAAATTACATTATTACTTTGTGTAACAAAATAACATAGCATGTGTTTGTACAATTGTATGTATGTTACGTGTCTTGGCCATGATTTAACATATTGTTAATGACCAAAAGCAAATTTGCCGATTAGCCAATAAATAGAGAATACATGGTTGGTGCCTGGATGGAGAAAGTTTATCCGGTGGGGATTAGAAAATGAAAATAGGGCATGCTTTAGCGAGCCCTATTTTTGTTTTCGGGCCGAACCGGATAAACTTTCTCTTTCCCGGCACCTACAGTGTATTCTATTTATCATGATTTTTATTCCACTGTATTTCAAAAACACCAAACACTAATTAAAGGTTGAAATTAAAAAAAATCTAGACGGGCCTCGAACCTACTAACTCGATTGCATGTATGCGTACTACCCGGAAAAATAGTTCTCTATTTCTTAATCACCTTTATCAAACAGCGAAAGTAAAATATTAATAAATGTTTGTTTTTGTTTTAAATCAGATTATATTGATTTTTTAAAGAGTTTCGTTACGTCACACCAACTACGTCATTCATTTGAGTTGTAAGTTTACACATTTAGTCAAACCCGAACGCGAGTGTTATGCAGTTTAAAATACGTGAAATCGGAATAAATATTTAGTATTTCTGTGTTTTGGATGGAGTATATTATGCAATAGCATTGAGATAAAAAGTGTATGGAATATTTGCCTCAAATGGAAAGGTGAGGTTGATCCCTTTTCAATTTTCTACGATTGACTCGGTTAGTTGTAGGTGGAGAACAGTGAAATAAATAATAAAATGTTTCGTTCTACGTTAAAATTACAGATGTAGCCTTTGATGATTTTTTGTTCGTTTCTTTTCATCGAACATTTATATATAGGGTTATTTCTTTGATGAATATGCTTTGTTGGTTGACCCAAGAAAGTATATCCACATTCTACAAAGAATAACCCGCTTGCATCAGATTCACGTTTGTTGAAATGGAATGAAACGTGAGGACAAACAACTCATAATAGTTGAACTCTGTTAAACTAGACAACACACAGTTTGTGTCGATGAAAAACTCGGGTAAGTAGACTTTATGCTGTGTCATTCTCGACAATGTTGTTATCCGGCGCGCGCGTAGAATACCTATTGACGGTATATCACAGTCACGTGATCTACTGTCGAATATCAACACGTTTATGCGGTAACCGCTTTATTAGGTCACTGTTTGGGTTAGTAGCAGGATAAACATAAATTAAATTAATCGTACATGT
This sequence comes from Congeria kusceri, assembly GCA_027627225.1. Taxonomy (NCBI): domain Eukaryota; kingdom Metazoa; phylum Mollusca; class Bivalvia; order Myida; family Dreissenidae; genus Congeria; species Congeria kusceri. Next base: position 69,828,144 of record CM051028.1, on the reverse strand, counting down.
ATATGCAGTTTACAGTACACATCAGTCAATGCAAAATATTATATTATATCTGTGGTATTGACGCATTTTTAGAGATTTCGTAAGCATATAATATACATAGTCTGTATAATACATGTACATATATTCACATATTTACAGACAGCTCCTTTAATATTTATTGCATTGCGTACCCCGTTTTATAGGCAACTGCTCACATGTTATAAATATTGGACCAAATATCGACTACAAGGAGTATCTCTAATAAGCAATTATTTTCGAGTTTGAGTTGTTTATTTGTAAATAAACAACACTGTTGAGTTTTGATTCGTATAAATTAACCACGAGGCCGTAAGCGCATCAGAACGAAAAATCGTTGTCTATTAACAACGATAAACCGAAAATTCGATTCTAAAATGACCTAACAACATATTCTGCAATCACAATGCGAACTATATTTTACAGTTTTGGAACTACTTTTTCGAGTTGCTTATTTACAGTTTACCAACGCACATTTTGCGCGTGTCATATTAGAATTCGTATTGCAGATCGTTTACTTTAATATGCAAAACTTTATTTCAATACAAAATATTTGCATATCTTGTCCTAAGGCCAGATATTTTTATTTCTCGGAAATTTGTAAACATCTGTCCAGGTGGACGGCGGAAATACAATAATAAATAAAATCCATTATAAACTAATTTTTTCGCACTTTGTATGACAATAACAACAATAATAAATCAGTGCAACGTTTGCTATATATGAACATGCATACATTAAAAATGAACATTATTTAAGTTGAAAAAAAAAATACCCATATGTATTTGTGAATAGCTGTATTTGATTTTTACCTTTTTTTTTTTTTACATCATAACTGTGTGTTGAAAACTTTTAATACCCATCAACTGTGAGTTGAAAACTTTTAATACCCATCAACTGTGAGTTAAAAACTTTTAATACCCATCAACTGTGAATTAAAAACTTTTAATACCCATCAACTATTAGTTGACAACTTTTAATACCCATCAACTATGAGTTGAACACTTTTAATACCCATAAACTATGAGTTGAAAACTTTTAATACCCATCAACTGTGAGTTAAAAACATTTTAATACCCATCATCTGTGTGTTAAAAACTTTTAATATCCATCAACTGTGAGTTAAAAACTTTTAATACCCATCAACTATGAGTTGAAAACTTTTAATACCCATGAAGGATACTTCTCTGTGGATGTGTACGTGCTTAGGACCCTCATCAGTGGAAAAAAATGATTATTATCATTTTTGAAGTTATTATAATATTACAATATCGGTTTTGTTCCACTTATTATTTGTTGTATTTACAAAAAATCGGGTCAAGAAACTACCAAAATCTAAAACATATAAAATCCATTCTTTTATATACAAAATGTTTTTAATGCAAAACATTTGATTATACCCTCTCCTAATGTCGATCGTTTACTTCTACATACAAAAAGTATTTGAACGCATTTAACATTTAAAAATCACTTGAAAAAAAAGTCGTATATTTTGACGTATACAGATATGCAGAATGAATACAGAAAAGCCGCGTTGTTTCTTTTGCTAGCGGCCTCATATATGTAGTCAATTGTTAAAGAACATTCTTTCTTTTTTTTTCAAATGCCACGAAAGCTACGACCTTCGACATTTTATTTTAGTTATTACTTCCCAAGTACATTTTAATTCTTCAATAAAGGAATATTATTGAATAGTGATATTTAATAAAATGTTCTCGTCTTACGTGGCAAATTGTGGAGCTGAAAAGCGATGCCATTGAATAGAACCTTTATAACGCTTTAACTATTCTCCTGTTATAGTTAATTGTCAATAAACCTTATTTGGTAATCTCATAGCGAGAAAGCTTGCATATGGGGCTCATTTCTTGACAAAGAACTTGTAATACAATCGAGCAATCCGATCCAACCAAGCGATTCATTCGACATTTCCGAGAACCATAGTTGTTCAAACGAGCCTGCTAAATATTAGCACACCCTTCAGTTTTACTTCAAAGACGGAAAATGGACATGTTTTACGTATATATTTTGTGATGTTTGACACAAATATTAATGACATACTAAAAGAGACATATTCATCTACATGTGAATACATGTAAATACTGTTTTACCGAAGTTTTTTATTTCTTTTAGAGTAGAGTTGTCTTTTTTTTACAATCTGCTGTAAATAGTTTATGTATAAAATTATATTAGGTTTTATTTTATAATAAAAGGCTTTTGCTTTTTTATAACACTTACTGGACTAAGGTTTTAATTTTCAAATATATTTTTTCTTTGAGAAAGTCTTTTTTTAAATTTGTTATCTAGGGCATTTACATTATAGTGATTATGCTAAGCAATAAGCAAACGCCGTACATGTAGAAACAAAGAGTTAGGGATCCTTTAAGATTTGTTTTATTGGCCAATAATAGTGAACATATTACTCTATTTAATGTAATATTATTTTTAAAGGGTTATATTAATATACTCGTATTTTGTCATTGTTCAAATTGCGTCATATAGATAATAGATAATGTACCATCTGAAACACTCTGGAGCATGTCTGTCTGCCTGTCTGTCTGCCTGTCTGTCTGTCTGTCTGCCTGCCTGCCTGCCTGCCTGCCTGTCGGTCGGTCGGTCGGTCGGTCGGTCGGTCTGTCTGTCGGTCGGTCGGTCGGTCGGTCGGTCGGTCGGTCGGTCGGTCGGTCGGTCGGTCGGTCGGTCTGTCTGTCTGTCTGTCTGTCTGTCTGTCTGTCTGTCTGTCTGTCTGTCTGTCTGTCTGTCTGACTGTCTGTCTGTCTGGGAAACGCTGGAGTATGTACTGTATATAGCCCATTTTTAATTCTTAAAACTAACAGCGAAAAACAAAACAACAGAATAATTAATTTTATGAAATAGCTTTACGAACGGCTTGTTATTTAAATCATTTCAAATTGACGATTGCTCATTTTTTTCAACATATGTTGGTACTGGAGGCATTGCTCGTTGTTTAATAGTCTTTGCAATGTGGGAAAGCTTTGATAATGGTCAGTCTGCGTATCCGTTAGTAAATCCCTTTGGGAAAGCTTTGATAATAATAAGTCTGCGCATCCGTTAGTAAGTCCTTTAGGAAAGCTTTGATAATAATCAGTCTGCGCATCCGTTAGTAAGTCCCTTTGGGAAAGCTTTGATAATAATCAGTTTGCGCATCCGTTAGTAAGTCCCTTTGGGAAAGCTTTGATAATAGTCAGTCTGCGCATCCGTTAGTAAGTCCCTTTGGGAAAGCTTTGATAATAGTCAGTCTGCGTATCCGTTATTAAGTCCCTTTGGGAAAGCTTTCATAATGGTCAGTCTGCGTATCCGTTAGTAAGTCCCTTTGGGAAAGCTTTCATAATGGTCAGTCTGCGTATCCGTTAGTAAGTCCCTTTGGGAAAGCTTTCATAATGGTCAGTCTGCGTATCCGTTAGTAAGTCCCTTTGGGAAAGCTTTGATAATGGTCAGTCTGCATATACGTTAGTAAGTCCCTTTGGGAAAGCTTTGATAATGGTCAGTCTGCGTATCCGTTAGTAAGTCCCTTTGGGAAAGCTTTGATAATAATCAGTCTGCGTATCCGTTAGCAAGTCCCTTTGGGAAAGCGTTCATAATGGTCAGTCTGAGTATCCGTTAGTAAGTCCCTTTGGGAAAGCGTTCATAATGGTCAGACTGCGTACACGTTAGTAAGTCCCTTTGAAATGACTTGTTCACAGTTTTTCGTATTTTCGAAACGTGTCATGTAATGTCTTAACTGCAAAAACTAAAGCAGTTGGACTAACCAAAAACAAATTTTACATAAAGAAAAAAAAATAATTAAAAGATTTGCTTACGCTGGGACTCGAACCCACGACCGCCAGAATCAAAACTCTGTCGCGCTTACCACTCGGCCATCCTGACTTACAATAATAATAGTGATTTTTAAATATGTAAATTATACACGTGGTTTCCATAATACCGACGAAAAGCGTTACAAACGCTTTATAATTTTTATCCATTTTTATTGTAGTTTTTTCATAAACGACACTTTGTTTGCAATATTTTCTCTGTCAGTACTGTTATTTCGCTCTTTTATATATAACGTATTTTCATTTTTGGGATCTATGACACACAATTTGAAAATTGCCAATCTGTGAACGGGTCCCTTTAACGTAGACTTCATATTGCGAATTGAGTTACTCATCGCTTTGACACGTTAGACGTCTAAGCTCCAGTGGAAGAACTGGTGAGACGATATTTATATCAGAAATGTTGACAACGGTATTTATTGGGTATAACATATTAACAAATTAATTTATCGGCAGATATTGAAATTCCTGATAATTTGTGGAAAGGACGCGGAGAATGAATTAGAAAGACATGAGCTTTAAATGGAAAGAAAACGCTATTCATTATGCACGGCGCCATACCCAACACTGTCGCACCTGAGTCTTGCCTGATAAATGTATAAAATTAGTTCACACAAGGCGTGAAGATGTCTTGCTTTTAGAACACCTTAAGTAGACCGTCTCCGTGGCCTAGTGGTTAGGGCGTTTGCCTACGGAGCGGGAGGTCGAAGGTTCGAGTCCTACACAGGGCTTGTTCTGATATGGCCGGTTGCCTACCCAGCAGCTAGTTAAATCAAGGGGTACCGATTGCCTTCCAGCCAAGCGCCCGGCATATAGGATAGGTATCGGGGGTAAAGATGTTCACCAGTAAAGGTGTCTCATAAGTCAAAACTGGCTGGCCCTTAATCGCGAGGGGTGACACTATAATAAACAAACACTTTACTTTTACTTTTTATTTGTCAAGTCTGTGGCAAAGATGCACTTTCTAAGTGTCCATAAAACGTGAAAGGAGGTCTACAGTTAGATAGAAGTCGAAGCCACGTTCGTGCTATTACTTAGCTCGACACTATTTGTATAACAGCCCATTTAAGGCTGCTTGACATTTTGAACATTACGCCGATTGAAAAAAACATGATCTGAAAAACATATGTGTTATGTTTCTTAGGATTTCTAGATTGAAAATGTTTCGTGCTGATTTTCGTTTTACATACGGGTAGAAACACATAACACATTGGAACATAAATTGAAAGATGTCACGTGGAATGTTTATGTCAATGTTAGTAACATGATGCCACAGTTGTATCAAACTTTCTAGTTAACCGTCATGCATTCAGTGTTACGTTTAGCCGTTAGGATCTGAAGACATTGTAGTAACAGGTCGCGTTTAAATAAAACTTGGAACCATTGTTAGCATTTGCCCGTTTTGTACCTCAGGAAATCGCATGTTACACATCAATATTGTCGACTTCCTTTTACAAACTCCTAGCGTTTACCACAAATCATCGGGGAAAAAAAGAAAAAGAAAAAACAGTTGTAATACAATTTAAAGCTTGTGCACTATGTAATTGCATAGCTACCAGGAAAATGATCTGAAATCTAGTTCTTCTACTCCAAAGTATATGAGAAATCTAAAGATGCTAGAATGTAGTCGACTGTGCTCCGTTCTTTGTTGGCTGTACATGTAATTTTTCACATGGTCGTCTGTGTGCACTTTGCCATAAGGAATCAAAATTCACCCTGTGCTTGACCGCGACGATTCGACGATGCGACATTTAAAATGTTATTTTCTGTAGATCTCGCACTGAGAAATTTTATACACACAAGAAATTTGGGCGATAATTATCGCTGTGTACAAGACCGCGACGTTTTTCAAAGTGCAAGATCTGCAGAAAATCAGCATCAAAACGGTGATAGCGTGGAAAGACTCTTGGCGAGCAAAGGAAAGAAACCAAAATCAAGGCAATAGAGTGCAAAAATTTTCTAAAAGAAAGGACACACCTGTTTGAATGAAATTGAATTTTTGCAATGCCATTTTACACAAGACAAATCGAACTACACATTGGTATAGTCCCTACTTTCAACATCTTGGTAGATAAAGAGGTTTGTATGTAAAGCCTCAGTCACACATTCAAGATTTTTCCTGCCGTTCTTGAGTCGACAGTGTCTCGAATCAAATATGTCAAAAGTCGGACAATATTCGAAATTTAATTTTTGATCCAAAGATCTAATATGGTCACGACAGCGTCATGACAACATCTCGACAGAGTCCCGATTTTCCCGAATGAGATCCGACAGAGTCCCGACAGTATCCCGATAGCTCCCGACAGCGTCCCGACAGCATCTCGGCATTCCCGATTATTTTATTATTATTTGCATCGTAGCGCTGTCTGGACGCGGTCAGGAGCCATAAGTGGGAAGCATTTATGGTCGTCGGTCAAAGCTCTATCGATGCTATATCATTCCCGTTCTACCTGATATTGTCCCGACAACGTCCCGACACCGTCCCGACACTTTCCCGAAATTGACCCGATACAGCCGAATCTATCCCGATAGAGTCCCGTCTGTACAAATTCGGCTGAGTCTCCAGAATGTTAAGGGAAAACCTTAACTGTCGGGAGTGCTTGGCCGATCACGCCGAACGTGTCCCGATGATTCCCGATTGTCAGGACAGCGTTACGAAAGCGTCCAGACAGCTCCCGACAGCGTCCCGACATCGTCTCGATATTCCCGACTTTTTTTATTATTTGTATCGTAGCGCTGTCGGGACGCTGTCGGGAGCCATAATCGGGAATGTGTGACTGAGGCTTTATGCAAACGCAATAATATGCATAACAGTCAACGTATAGGCTAATCTTGAACGGGCCGAAATGGCCAACGGAGCGTATAAATTTGGGGGTATATTTAAAATGGAATAAAAGTTAAGAACAAACATTGCTTTTAAACGCACAATTAATAAGCTAGTTTTTTTATCACCCAATAATTTTCGTCTGTACAGACGGAAACTCAAATACATGGATACTAGTATATGTTGACTTGACAGTTGGTTTAGGTTACACAACACTAATAAACGATGCAAAATCTCGACACTAGTACTTGTTGATTTATTCTATACTGAAGTGTTTCTTTCGTCATTTTTATGTATTTCTGTTTGCTTTCTAGTTTTTTAAAAACTTTATTTGCTTTTGTAATAATTGATATGAAAGATCGTACATACACACTTTAATGTAGAATTAAACAAGTATTTTCTACGGAACAAAACCGTTGAAAATCACCGCATAAACGCTTGCGGCGACGCGCATATGCGGCGTTACATTTAGCTGCGAAAATACACGTACTGAAAAAAGTTCCACCTTACTAATCTCATTATGATCATCTACAGTCTGACTCTATTATACTATCCACTACAGCGCAACTATAGAGCGATCGCTATAATTTAATTTAAATGAAATTGCCCAACACACTAACCCTCGTTCTGTCCCCCTACGGCACAATACCTTTGCAAATGAGGCGCGTCGTGGGAAAACCGGACTTAATGCATGTGCGTAAAGTGTCGTCCCGGATTAGCCTGTGCAGTCCGCACAGGCTAATCCGGGACGAGACCGCTTTAATGTTTTTTTCTGTTTCAAGAAAGTCTCTTTTAAACATAAATCCACCGTAGGCGGAAAATTCCGTCCGGGATTAGCCTGTGCGGACTGCACAGGCTAATCCGGGACGACACTTTACGCACATGCATTAAGTCCGGTTTTCCCTCGACGCGACACAAATGTATTTATAGATACGAGGGGTTACATCCCGGGTCCACACATATTGCAGCTTCAGCGCGGACGGACCTTATAAAGAACGAAAAGACTAAGACTAAACGAGCACCTATCATCTCCTGCACATGCCCTTTCTAAAGTTTGTACTTAGAAGCTTTATGGATACATAGGCCGTATCCACAAAGCTCCTTAGTGAAAACTTAAGTAAATTCCTTAAAATCATTACATTCCGTAAGTCTTGGCTGGTTCATTTAAGTTTTTTGTTTCAATACTTTTATTGTACTAAAGAATCAAAGGCTTCAGAATTTACCAGATTGCAAATGCAAAACATTGGTTTTCACCATGATATTTGTTTTTGAATTTTTCGCTTAAGTATGACTTAAGTTAAGATTTTCCTTAGGAGCTTTGTGGATATGGGCCCTGGTCATAACAGACACTTGCGGAAACGCCTGGCACGACCGAATTTACACCGGTTTCCGTTATGGTTGATCCAACATAAGGCCAGAGATTTGTTATTTTTAGTTTCTCGGACATTTTTGGAAAAAAAGAAACTGTCCAGTTGGATGCGGAAAATAAAATAAATATTAAAATTCTACTGTGAACACTTTGTTTCGAATTATACTTCACAATGACAATAATAATAAATGCAACGTTTGTCATATACATGTTGTATTGTTAAAAAACGGGTCGGCTGATCATAGAAGCTAACAATCAATAAACTCTGGACTTATGCAGTTTCAGCGCGGGAGAAAAACTTTGGCTCCACGAAAATATGAGACTCCCAAGCTCATACCGTCCACGAATATGAGGTTCCAAGCCCATACCGTCCACGAATAAGAGGTTTTAAGCCCATACCGTCCACGAATATGAGGTCCCGAGCCCATACCGTCCACAGAACCCACAACCACAAAACTCCGTAGTAAAAACTTACGTAATTTCCTAAAATAATAAAATTTCTTAAGTCTGTGGCTGGTTCATTTGAAGTTTATTTGGTCTTAAATGGTTTTAATCTGGTTAAAAATCAACATATGTTTCTTATTTGATCATAAATTGCAAATATAAAATATTTATTTTCACAGTTAAATTTTTGTTTGAAGTTTTTTTCAAATATGTTTAAGTGAAGATTTTCCTTAGGAACTTTCTGGGCCGGTATGCAAAAAGCTCCTAAAGGAAATCTCAGCTTAAGTTGTTCGTAACTGGAAATAATATATACAATTTTCTATACTGTATACGTGCAATCCAACGATTTCTGTTTACAAAAGGGTAAATTACGAAACAGCTAAGCAATGTTTACTAGTTTAGAACATGAAAATATAAAATGACCTATACATGAAACAACCACTTACTCAAGGAATTTTATAAATGAAAATAAAAAAACACACTAAAGTTTTATATTATGAGCTGTGTGGATATGGGTGGTATGCAGAAAACATCTAAAGTAATTCTTCAAATAGTTTAACTTTAGTGGCAAATTTTGATTTACTGTATGTGTTTCATTAATTAAAACATTGGCATGCTGTTATTATTTGTCAAAACATATTTAAATAAAGATGCCATTTCAACATGTTATTAAGTGGTGAGCTGTGTTTATATGGGATTACACAATTAAGGAAAATTGTTGATTTAAGGATAAGGATAAAATCTACCTTATGATGCTTTGTGAATACACCCCAGGTGATCCCTGACCTACCCTGGTTTCCGTGAGGCTTAGAGAGGTGGACAGCTCGGCTACGTCAAGGCTGCTCAGGTAGTGGGTGCGCCGGAACTTCCGCTCCAGCTCCGTCACCTGGTGCTGCGTGAAGGGCACGCGCGGGTTGCGACCCAGTTTCCGCTTCCGGCCGCCATCTTTCTTCCGTGAGCCTGAAAAATGGGGAAATATAATGCGAGGTCCATGGGATGATGCCAAACAATAAAAAACGTACTTACGGCGAATGGTTTAACAATACTAAAGAATGTGCTGTTTTATTCATAGTTTACATACACGAAACTGAACTAGTTATATATGAGTCATGTATTTTCCAAGGCCAACAAGATATCATGTAATGTTTAAAGGGTCTTATTGAACGGAAATCACTGCGAATATTATCATTTCACTTTGATTTTTCTTTAAACAGAGTAGATGCATGTGTGGGTATACGTAATTTTGCACCATTGCTTTGTAAGACAATGTATATAAATTACATAAAATTTACATGCACATTATATTGAATTATATTCAATTTACCCCGGTACACCGGCACAGACATTGTAAAGGTACTTTAAATAAAGCAATTACAACAACATGCCTTATTTATATTTATACATATAACAAAGTTTAACAATATTGGTATTTAAGACATTTCTCTGTGAGTCAAATCACTCTTTAACAGTTAAAGAGTGGACAATTCTAGTAAGAGTTGGCTAAAGCAATTAATATCTTTTAGATTATACCTATCGAAAATTATTAATCAACTTTACAATATTACGCACAAAATGCACGCCTTATATCAGCTTATAGCACGAGTAAAAAAAACGATCAACTGTTTCTGTATGAATTCAACTGTTCCTGTATGGGATCGAAGCGTTGTGACTGGCTAAATCAGTTCCTGTATGAGATTTAGCGGAAGTTTTTTTCCCAGAAACAAAATCACTTATTTAATAACATTATAATATTAACGCAAAATATTAAGCATATCACGAAAAATATAAGTACTTCCGGCTTTTATAATACAATAATTGTGACACTTTTTGATCTGCTGCATATTTTAATGCGATTAACCAGTATGAGTTTTGACATATTCTGCATTTTCTTAACCCTAAATTTTGTCTTAATTATACGATTGTCTATTTTTGTCACACACTTACGTTATGATAACGAATAATGTCAATAATTGTTAATTTAACTGTTTAGGTGATTTTATAGAGACCGTGTCCGACATTTTATTTTTATTTTCGAAAACTGTTTACCTCACAATACAACATGTGGTAAAATATATATAGGACTTATTTTATACTCAAAATAATAATTTATGGCGAATATTGTTAAAAAGAACACTAAAAATGTTTGAGAGGGAGGGAGACGTTATAGAATTTTGTATTTTGTAGACTTGTTAGAATTGAGATTATGAAGTAAACTTCGCGATAATAATAATAATAATAATAATAATAATAATAATAATAATAATAATAATCACTTCATTTTACGAAGGTGACATATAAGACATAGTATTGTCATGACAAAAACATACCTTATTTTCATATGGCCTTCATACACATTCAAACATTCAACCAAATTCACATTTAACATATAATTACAAATAATAATGATAATGGCAATAATAATAATAATAATAATAATTTTCTAAAAAAATAAATAAATTACAAAGCATCGACAGACAGCAAGAGAAAATTATGCACAATGCATTGATACACTCATAAAAAAGTTACATTTTCATATAAAAATTCTCCATATACAAAACAACTATAATTATTTGCTAACAACATCAATTTCAATATACATTTTCTAATTTTCAATAAGTATATCTATGTTAGTATTATAATTGTGATATTTGTGTTACATCTATTTGACTTAAGTAAATATGTTTTATATAATCGTTTGAATGATGGTAATGAAGATTTATTTCTTCCAATGGTAAATTGTTCCATACGATTATGCAATAGTATGTATATGTATCTTTGTAGTATTTTGTTCGTGGTTTAATTGGCAAAATAAGATCTTGTGCATAGCTGACCGTAAATTGTGGGATTCATCGTTTGAAAAGGTTAATAAATCTTTCATATATGATGGCATCAAATTGCAAACGGTTTTATATATTTGTATAGCAGTGTGGTATTTTACTCTGTCATTAAATTTCACCCAACGTAATGTTTTAAAAAGTTCTACAGAAGCAGCCCTTGAAGGTTTATTAAGAACTATTTTAGCTGTTCTTTTTTTGTAGTACTAAAATCTTGTTTATATACGAATTGTTCGGTTTTCCCCAAATAGTACAACAGTTGTCAAAAATAGGTAAAATATATGCATTATAAAACATTTCTTTAATTTCATTATTGAAAAGTATATGATGTGTTTTAATAATGTAATTTTACTGTTCAGCTGTTTACAAACGTGATCTATTTGATCATGCCAATTCAAGGTTTGATCAACATAAATACCTAAGATTTTCTTCCTACATACATTTTCTAAGTCATTTCCATTTATATTGATATTAAGTGGACTAGAAATGGTTATTTTATGACGAGTCCCGATCAACATACATTTTGATTTTTCTGGATTCAATGAGATGTTATTAAGTGAACACCATTAATTTATACTATTAAGTTTAAATTGCAGTTCAGTTTGTATATCGGATGTATCTATTGCAGATTCATGTAAAGTGGAATCATCAGCATATAGATCTATATTTATATTAGGGCATACAAATGCGATGTCGTTTATATTTAACAAAAATAGTAACGGCCCAAGTATTGACCCCTGTGGAGCACCAGCTTGGATCGATAGCATTTCAGATTGTATGTTCCCAATTTTAACAATTTGTTTTCGGTCAGTTAAATAGGAATTGAAAAGTTTAATTGAACGTTGTGAAAAGTGATACAGTTTTAATTTTCTGAGTAAAATGTCATGGTCTACGAGGTCAAAGGCCTTTCGTAGGTCTAAAAATACCGAACCAATCAATTTACCACTATCTATTTCTTTTAGCCATGTGTCTATTAGTTTAATAAGAGCTGTATGGCATGAGTGATGTTTTCTAAAACCAGATTGAGCATAATGAATTATGTTCATTTGTTCAAAATATGAATGTATTTGTGTAGAAATATGCCTTTCATATATTTTTGAAATAGTTGGCAAAATTGATATTGGACGATAGCTGCAAGGTGATTCAGGGTTGCCCGATTTTAATATTGGCAGAACTCTAGCAAATTTCAGTGAATCTGGGAATACTCCAGATGAAATGCTGGTATTAATAATTGATGTAATAGCTGGAGTTATAATATCCCCACAATGTTTCAATATCCTTGCGCTAACGCCATCAATGCCAGTAGATTTATTAATGTTGAGATGTTTCTATTATCTTCTTAACTTCATATGAACTAATACTCTCAATGTCAAATTCATATTTGTGTATTTGCTTATCCAGAGTTTCCTTTAAATTAGCAAAATACTCTTCTGAGTATGATTTTTCCTTGATGATGTCTGATATATTTATGAAGTATTTATTAAATTCATTAACAATGTCAATTTCATTATTTACCATTGTAGAATTGTCGATGACAAGTTTCTTTGGAATTTTGATATGCATTGATTCCTCCAAATGTGAGATTGTTTTCAAATTTTTCCATAGAAATGAACTGTCTTTATTTTTCTGAATAGCTTTATTATAGAAATGTTTCTTTTCATGTTTTATTTTTGATGTAACTTGATTTCGCAACATTTTGTATTGTGCAAAATCGCCATTTTTATGACACAAGTCTCGTTTAAATAACATAGCCTTTATTTCATCAGTAAACCAGTTGATAGTCGCGTTTAATACGTTTAGTTTTTATAGGCGCGTGTTTGGTTAGGGCAAAATTTAAAATCTCATAAAAGACATTAAGTGCTTCGTTTGAGTCATGATATGTTTCAACATTATCAATGCCTAAATGTATAAAGTGTATTTTGAAAAGCGTATTCATCGAAGTTTTTAAAACATCTGTATGTTAATTCTTTTTCCTTCACCCGTTTTTTTAATTTTATTTGTAAATGATCGAATTACACAAATAGGTTTATGGTCACTAATTGTTAAATTTGCTACAAATGTTTTGATTATGTTTTTTGTACAATTGGCATAAATATGGTCAATAATTGTTGTGCTACGTTTAGTAATTCTTGTAGGGGCTTTAATAAGTTGATAAAGGTTATATTTTTGTACAGTATCAATCCCTTTTGTATTGCTAAAGTTGTTATAGTCTGGGTTATAATTGAAATTCATACCACCTAGGACAATGTAATTAATATTTAACAGATCAGAAATTTCAAGTTGCTCCTCATAATCATCTATCCATGTCTGCAATGAACTAGGCGGGCGAAAAATAAAATTTACCACAAATGGTTTACAATTTTTACATACTACTTCAATCCAAATTGATTCAATGTTATTAGTTTCAATAGCGGAACGTCGCCCATATGATACATCCTCTCTGATATATACTAATATTCCACCACCTTTTTTATCATGCCTATCTTTCCTTTCAAACATATATCCATTTATACATAAAATGTTATCTGAAACATTTTCGCTAAGAAAAGTTTCACACATTCCAAGAATATGCGGTGCATTTTCATTGTACAAGTGATGTTTAATTTCATCTAACTTTGGTAACAAATGTTGAATATTAATATGTGCAATAAATAATCCTTTCCCTTCAAATCCGAACTCTGACATTGGATTATTATTTATATTACTACTACTTCTTAGAGTTATTTGTTTTTCATTGCATGTGCTCTTTTGGATGTCAATTGTGTTGGTGTTGATAATATTGTTGTTGTTGTCAGCGGCGTTGTTGTTATGGAGATTGTTGCTGCATGCATGGGCTGTGTTTTTTATTATTGGCAGAGATTGACTGGTGTTGTTAATTAAGCTGCTAGTGTCGTTGTGTCAGTGTCACTAGTTTATTCGCTAATTTTATTTAATTCAGAAAAATTATTACCTATTTCATTATTTATATATACCGGTAAACATCGATTGTTATTAAATACATCAATATGTTTAGTTATCGTTTCGCACTCACATAATTGAATTACCTCATTACAAAAGCAGCAAATGTTTCGTAGGCAGTCGTAGATATTGACTATCAACACAGTGAGTATCTTTAATGTAAAGAATAAGCAAATACGACGCGAATGATTTTTCGTATTTTTGCATTAATTACCATTTCAGTAAACGAAGGCCTTTCAAAGATATTTGTTAAATAATATTTTAAAATAAACACTGCATATATCTACAAAGACTTCTTGCACGAGTCGCATAGTTTGCACTGTGCATTGGATTTTGGTGTTAGAATAAATAGAATTAATTTGATGTAGTAAGACATGCACTAAATTAAATGAATTTAGATTATTTTCACATGAATTTAAATCGTAAATTTTGCAGTTGTTATTATTTTTATAAAATAAAAATTTCTGAATATAAATGATCCTTTAATCATTATATGCCTGTTCAGACTAAATTTTTATGCGCCTCGAACACAGATAACAACACGACTTAAATTGACCGATGAATAACATTCATTCGCGTATAAAAAAAAGAAAAAAATCTTTAATCAAACTAGGTGTGAAATACAAATACACACAGCTTATTGTTATTATTGAATTCTCAATATAGATGTATAGCTACAAACATAATATTTTACGAAGTGAGGAATGTAAGTTAGCAAAAATTGAACAATATTTGTTATGAAGTGTGGATGATACACATTGCGAATCATGCAGAGCAAAATTTGTTGTACATTGCGGATTTAAAATGTAAGTACGAGATATTACAAGAAAAAACAACATATTATTGTTTACGCAGGACGGATTACACATTTGCAAATATACATAACATTGGTTATTGTTACGCATTGCACATTAAAGATCGTCCATTGAAAGCCTAAAGGGTCTATCGGCCTTCTTGGCACATACCCGCTATACTGACTGATTTGCCCCATTGGCTTTCAATGGACAAAATATTTAGGTACACAAAAGAACATGTTTACGCAGTGGGGAAGATACGTATTCAAATATTCAAAAACACCCGTTAAGTTTTCACATTGTGGACTGTAAGTTTGCACATAAACACAGGATCATAAATTAATTTAACGCAGTGTGGAGAAAATTAAACACAGCTAACGACCAATGTGATACATACGTTGCAATTTCGGAGGCTGGTACCGCGTACAATGCAGCCACTCGAAACTTGTGACGTCAGATGTTTCGACAGTTTCGTCGCGTGCGTCCTCGTCTTCATCATCGCCTTCTTTGTCCGTTCTTTCGTCGTCGTTTTCACGTTGAGTTTTTACACATGATTTACACGTCAAACTTTGCGTGCATTTTATATCCCCAGAAAGGATTCTGTCTATTGAGAACTTTATTTCAGAATTTGAACATACGGCCGAATTTTTCCCGTATTCCACGCTTTTGTCTGATGAGTCGCTGTCGGTGTCAGTTTGATTAGTAGAAATTGATTGTTTGGCTTCATTGTCATGGAAACGTTGCCCCGAATCTTCATCCAACCCTGGATCCTGATCAAGACCTTTTTGATTCTGTTGATGTTGACCCGGATGGCGCGGAATGCCAAACGACCGCTGCTGCTGCTTGGACAAAAGATGTTGTTGCTGGTACTGAAGACTCACCAGTTGCTGTTGTTGGCGCTGAAATTCTAGAGCGTTCGGTCCCACTGCGCTGTGGCGGTAAATATTTGGTACGATGAGGTCCGGGCCGTAGGTCCTGCCAATGCTTACCAGCTGATCGGACAGAGGATAAAATGACGACTGGTTTCCGTAGAAAGACGACATCACTCGTACAATTAATAACCTTATAAATATTTACTAAATGTATATATTAATGTTCGAATGTATACCGTTTCAAAATAAATTGTTCATTTAATACGTAACTTGTTTTAAACCAAACATTTACTAAAACAACACCGTTTTACTTATTTTTATATTGCTAATCAAAATATTTGCACTGAACGATAGGGAGACCAATTAAGTGCATTTCAAATTATATTCAAGTCAAAATGTCTTAATTTGGTGTTTGCTGAAAAGACGATTTTTGATTGGTTGGCTGCTAAATAGGGTGTGGTCAATATCTCTCGGCCTCAGTGAGGCGCGTTTTACGACATCATCGCAGCAGCCAAGACCACTTTACTACCTGCTCATGTCATTAAATCATTGAAATAAGACGACAAATAGAAAATTACCTGATTTAAGGTGAAATTAAATTATTTTATAATGGGAATTCTGACGCTCTGACTATTGACTAATTGACTGTCGGTTGGTAGCATCTGGTGCTTAGAATTTGTCGCAAATGTGAGGATATAACATTACAAGTATTTTTTTTCTTCGTGAAATTAATCAGTAGAAATTTTTTTGAATATACGCTTCAACCAGATGATCTTAAACCCATATACATGAATAACTTGAGCACAAAGCAGTAAAGTCATTTTTTGAAATTTACACCCGCCGCACGTGAATTACTCAAATTAATATACATGTATTGCTGTTTATTTATATATTCAAAAAGGCGAATGTGTAATGATGTTTATATTAGTCCGCTGTAACCTGCATGAGCTGTACATAATAGTAGCATATACAGTAAGTAATCGTGTGCTATAAAGTAACAGTTTGTGGTTTAAAGCTGTTATGCTTGCATTGTGTCTTTGTAATTAAAAAATATGCCAAAAAACTATTTTAGTTAAAAAAAAATTAAATTGTATTTAAATATGTATATATAGTAATGATTTCTGCAATAACAATGTACATGTATTTATTTTTGCAGCTAAGACATACATTTTTGTTTTGGAAAAAAGGACAAATTCATTAAATTTAATTTTATTAGATTTATATATGTGTTAAGCCTAAGACTATTTTTGTATACTTATAGAACATGAATTAAAAGTGCGCATTACTGTGTGAACCAATACAACCCTAGTTTTGTTCACGGTAATTGTAACCGCACTGGCTGTTACTCGCTGAGCCGTCATTGCATTGCAAACATACATAAAGATGCAATATTCAGTTTCAAATATTATGCAATCACAACTAAAAATATCCATTTTCAACGACCACGAATGATATAAAATAAGATCTTCACTAAAATTGACACATTTTCTTTCTATTTCATGCTTTTTGCAAAACAAAACGACAACAAATAAACAAACATGTATTCATGTTACCCAGTAATTTAATTATATTTATTTATTATAATGCTTTTATTATATGTTTATTAAAAACATAATATATATTATAACCCAGGATGAAATTATAAGGTTGTCATTTCATTCGACCCATAGTGTAATATAATCATGTTTTGATATTAATAGTCGTTTCGGCATGAAATTAAAACCATTTTGGGAAAAACCTGGGGCAAAGTGATATTTTTAATTTAAATCCGTATGTCGTCATTATTTGCGTCGTCGTCACGATGGGCGTTCGAACGTTTACAGCCGCCTTATGTGTGCATTGTTGCATACATTAGCATTTAAATTAAAACACAGCCAGAAAGCTCTTGGAGCAAGTCACTATTTTTTTCCAAAGAGTAATTGTTGGTTATCTTAAAGCCAGAACTGTATACACTATGAACAACTTTATTAGGGTTACTCTGAACAGGAAACTTTTGCTTTGTATTAAGAGGTCACCGTGGGGCAAATGTGATGGACAAGATTAAATAGGCCATCTACGATTTTCTAAACTGTGGCACAAGTATACGGTGGTGGACACGCTGAAACACGTGGACATCGTAAAATCCTTGTGTTGTTATGTCTATGTTTATTAGTTATCTGCTTTGTTTTTTAATTTGAATTTCAACAGTTTTGTGTATATGTCTCGACTAATAAAGCAATATTTTTTAAGTAGTGTTATAAAATAATCATACTAAAATCAAAAAGTTCTCAAAACAAATCCTTCCAGATCTGAAAGGATTTTTCGCGATGGTGGCAGAGGTTTATTCCCTGCCATGGGGTAGTAACGGTGTGAGGAGTCATACTTCTAGCAGCGGTTACTTCCCCTATGCGGTTGACAGCAACCACTGCCATAAAGAGTGAAATCCTTCCAGATCTGGCCCAGATCTTTACCTAAATCTAGTTTCAGATATTAAAGACAATACTGAACATATATACAGCTATTTTATGAAAGCTGGCGTTATATTTCATGTTAGTTCGTTTAAAACACGAAGACTACTAATGAATGATACGCTGTTCATTTCACTGAGGGGCGAGTAATATGATACCATTGGGCAATTTCACTCTTGGATGTTGGGAACTACATTCTAATGTTTAAAAAGTACAACCAATAGACTCGCCTAACATATTTTGGCGTTCTGCGTGCATACGGTTACCATGCTTATGCTGAAACTATGACAGTTCAATCAAACTGTAAAACAAACTTTTCAGTAATATCATGTTCATGAAGGTCGTTAACTCTTAACTATAGTCGGAAAGTCTTTATTTCAGTTATTCCACTTTGTAAACTAAGTGTTTCAATGAACAATTGTATGGAGATCTGTAAACTTGTAAACTCTTACCTACTATTTCGGATACCATATTCATGAAGGTCGTTAACTCTTAACTATAGTTGGAAAGTCTTTATTTCAGTTATTCCACTTTGTAAACTAAGTGTTTCAATGAACAATTTTATGGAGGTCTGTAAACTCTTACGTACTATTTTGGATTTTACTTATTTGAGTTATTCCCCTTCGTCAACGATACTTGTTCCGAAGATCGATTCTGCAGATTTCATTTGCTGAGCGTGAAGGCCTATACATGTACATGCAAATAACGGCAGACATCAGAAAATCCAGATCGCTTAAAACAATTAATAATCTTGTCTCGCAGTGATTTCCCTTGTTTCCGAGGTCGCGATTTTTTTTTACAATTGTACGTGTTTCCATACTTTTAATAACATTGGACTGTCAAATGTCACTTAATAAAAAGTTCCGTGTGAGAAAACGCAATGTCAGCTTGTCGCTTATTGCTATTGTTTTGTGAGTGCTAAAAATGCATTATAAAAGAGAATTTATTTGCAAGAAGTTGTTTTTGAACAATCCAATTGATTGAAAATAGCTCATTGGATAACTGTGTTTTTGCGTATTTTGGTTTTAAAATGTCTCACATAGAACGCATATACACGTATGCAAATGGCGGCCTAACATAATTGTCAGATGTAATATGCACGTTTCTTCGTGGAGTTTTTGTTCGGCCTTGAACTCTATGAATTTATTTATTATTAAATCTTTCATTTTAACTAAACTGTATGCAAACTCTCAAATAATATTTTACTTACAATAAAAATAAAACGGGTAACGCCAGGGTTACATTTACGAGTAAACATTTTCATTGAAACCATCTGAAGTATGTAATTATATTTTGTATATTTGCAAATGATTCATCGACATTGCACTAATATTACCAGACACCTTGTCTCCATTGCAGTATTCCTAAGGTTTACAGGAGTATTTCATTAAGACCGTATTGCACCAAGTAATGGGACGAATGATTGTTTGGTAATGTTGTTACATTGAGAGAAGGAAATGACTACAAAATAACACTCATCGCGCAAGGTCCGTTGCTGAAAAAGACGCTCCAGTGGTTTTATACCATTACTTATAATAACAATACCAATGGTGTTTCTTATATGTGCTTCAATGGACCGGGACGTAATGACAAGATTCAATGGTTTGCACAACAAGTGTGTCAAAGGATTAACGTTCGGAAATTCATTACTATATATTTAGTTATATTACTTTTACATAGGGATTGCAAAGAATATTCGAATTTTCGAACAATGAAAACTATTCGAATATTATTTAGTTAGCTCAATTGGTAGAGCGCTGGACTGTCAATCCGGGGATCGTGAGTTCTAACCGGCCACATAACTTTTGTGGGGATTGGTCATGAAATTATTTATACGGCCATTCTCTCCCTAACTCTGATTCAAATACATTAGTCTGAATTAAATACAGTACTTCCCGATGTTGGCCCCTTAATGTAGATTTCCAGTCACCTTAGCTACTCTAGTACGCATTTTAGGTGTCATAATCGACCTTTTGTTATGTTAATGACAGTTTGTTGTTATGGTCTAATTACCCCAAAACGGAAGTCACATCCTCAGGGTTACATGCTGTCAGTTAGGTAATAAGCACATATGGTTGAGTGCAGAATGCATAGAATTTGTAAAATATAGTTTAAATAATATGTTTTGGTATCAATTTAAAGGTATATATGTAAGACATAAGAAAAAATGACAGTTTTGGGCACTACTTTGTCTTAGTGGTTCCCAGCTTCATAACTTTTGGCCCATGTATTCACGCACAAAATGGCAGCGCCCATGCCCGTCAAAACCGGTGTGTTTATTCCACGGTGAATATTTTGAGTTACAACGCATATACATTTTTGACATGCTGTTTTTTCAAACGGTTATGGCCTTATCTTTCCAACAATGTATGGTGATATATAGGAAAGTAGCTTGGTCATGGTGAAAATTGAGATCAAACTTTGAATATTTTATATGTTTTTTTCAAACGGTTATGGCCGTATCTTTCCAACAATGTATGGTGATATAT
This sequence comes from Congeria kusceri, assembly GCA_027627225.1. Lineage (NCBI taxonomy): Eukaryota > Metazoa > Mollusca > Bivalvia > Myida > Dreissenidae > Congeria > Congeria kusceri. Next base: position 69,807,265 of record CM051028.1, on the reverse strand, counting down.
AGGAAAGTAGCTTGGTCATGGTGAAAATTGACATCAAACTTTGAATATTTTATATGTAACAAAGAAGGAATTTATTTGCGCATGCGTAACCTTATTGCTAATCCCATTATGCCCACCACGGTCTCTTATCTTGTAGAAAATGATTAAAGCATGTTGAGGATGGTAATTGGTGTGGCTGAATACTCTGAAAGAACGTTACGCTTTTCGAGACATAATCGATTGTTTGTGGTTGGCTGAACTCATGCTTGAAAGTTGTGAAAGCAGACAGCGAAATTGGAAGCAACGTAAAGATATGCATGAGCTAGATCGATGGAATAAGTCCTACCCAAATAAATTTGCAAAATCGCAACAGAGTTCTTATATGTAGCTCTATGGTCGTGTATTTGCCATAGTTTTCTCATCGTACGTTTGTAGTGGCTATAAAACACACAATTAAGTCTGAACATTTCCATCATTTACTCAAACTGCATCCGATGATCGAATATTCGAATATCAATGTTGGTATTCGTTGCAATCTCTACTTTTGCATGTAAGCCCCATATTGTTGCAATAGAAAACTGTATTTTGTCAAATCGCAGTCTACTCTCAAACAAGTAAATGCACCAAATTGCGAAGAAACTGTCTGTGGTAGGCTACAGGTGAGGGGTGTCTAAATTTCCTGTCTTTGCTATTCGTTAATTAAGACATGCAATCATATATGATTTTTGTTTTACGACAGACATGTGGCAAAACTAATATATCAGCAACATCATGGTGAAATTATTAAATATACAAATATATTTCATTTATAGGAACGATAAGGAACATAAAACAACGAATAAATGGAGATGTTAATAGAGATACGTGAATACGAACAATGGTATAAACAATTTATAAACAGAAGATGTGGAGAAATGAATCGTTTGTTTTTCGAAAGTTTCAGTAAAAGTTTATTATACTAGTTCATTAAATAATAGTTCCCGATGATGACTGTGTAAGTCCTGATGATAAAGGAGTGGCTTTAATCTTATGGTTTCTAACGAATGTCTGATAAAGTTTAACGGCGATGAAAAAGATTGTCTTTAAAAAGCGTGTTATTCATTGATACATTTTTTTTTTCGACAGTTGAAATGTACTATGTTTGTGAGAATCAGAATGTCTCTTGGGCTCCGACTGTCTCTATTAATTACTTCATTGTCTTTGCCTGACGCCATCGGGGAATTTAACCAGAATCTATTATGACAAACACCGTTACTTAACATATTCACATAAACATTGTATAAAATGGCTGTCCGCAAGGAATGGAGTAATGAAAATAAATCAAGTGTCAAAGGCACATTTATTTTCAAATAATTGATTTCGTAACTGTACGTACGGATGCACAGTTCTTATATTAAAAATGCGGCACAACAAAAAACAAAAATACAGGGCTTATTGACATGACAACAAAATTCAACGTGTCACATTGTCACTATTCAATATAATTCTTATTGTCTGTAACGATGCATCCAAGCCATGTGTCAATGTATGTTAATATAAGTGTTATTGGACAGTCTCGCCTGCACATAATTGATTTTCTAGTTTACATTGGAATCAATATCGATATCTTTTTTTTGATTATTTAAGTAGCACGTAATTATTTCCTCGATAAAAGTTCGAGGGTTGACACGTTATAAGTTCGTGTGTATGTCTCTTGAGCTCCGAATGGCTCTATTAATTCATGTTATAGTGTAGCATTGTCTTTTCTGATGTCATCGGGGAAATTGAACTTGAATCGATGACGACGATCACCGTTATTCACATTACATTGTATAAAACGTGTTGACCCATAGGACTGGATTAAAGAAAATAAATCGAGTGTCAACGGCATATTTATGTTCAGTTATTTGCTTTGATTACGGATGCATAGTTCGAATAACACAAAATGCATTCACCCAAAACAAATATACAGGGCTGATTGAAAATGCACTCTAACAATATTCAAATAACTGAAGACTGAACATTAAGTTGTTATGTAAGACCAACCAGGGAAGTAAAATTTGTTGCATCACCATAGCTGCAGTAGGTCTCGATGAACTTTTAATTTTAAATATGAAGCCATTAGTGATACAATTTCCTAATATTTACACCGCCTATATTATTAATTAACTTAAAATATAAACAATGATAAAATTGGTCACGATGACAAAACATTCAATGTGTAACATAGTTAAGATATATATAACCGTTATTGTCTGAAACAATGTAGTAAAACCATTTGACAATTAGTGTTAATATACTGGATGTTTTACAAATTTCCACACATTTTCCGTACTGTTGCCATTATTTATTATCAAATTGGCATCATACTCATTGTCGATACAACACATTGAATAGTCAAACATATTACATGCGGTGAAATTATGTCTTCCAAATTATATATTTGAATAGAGAGTACAAATAATTCAGAACTCGTTAATAGTCTTTTGCACCTACAGGCAACATATAACAAGTTGACATTTCTACTTGAACTTCATGTTAACCGTCTAACTGTTTCTTGTAGAAATCAGACGCATCTAATTAATATTAATCTTAATTAATTATTTATTTTATTGTTTGGTAAATATACCATTCACATCTTGTATGATTGTTATATTAGATCTGTTGGCACTCCCGATGAAATATTTTGACACGACTTATATCTGGAGCCAAATCGTGTTAACTTGAAATTGTTTCACTTAATGATAACCTAGCAAGATACCCGAAGCAATTTTGATTGTGGTTTGAAAATCACATATATAATAGAGAAGATATTCATACTATTTTCATCCTTATGTAACATTTGCATTGAAAGATCTTCAATTATTTATCAACCTAAACAACAACAAATCACTAAAACGTATGTAGTTCCGTTTTACAAATTCAAACAAGAGGGCCATAATGGCCAAAAGCGCTCATCTGAGTCCTTCAAATGACATATATCATTTCTGAATCGAAATAACATCGCATACAAATTGACCCACGTCAGTCAGATTGCTCCTGTTGCTGACCTGGCAATCGAAACACGTAATACAGATCCTGTCTGGCCTGTTTTTGTAGTTTACCTGTCAAACGACAGGCGCAGTACAGATGCCTGTCCAGCCTACTTCTGTTATTGACATGGCAATCGACGGTTGCAATACAAATGCATGTCCAGCCTGCTTCTATTGGTCAGCTGGCAAGTGACAAGTGCAATACAAACGCGTGTGCGGTTGAATCAGTTGAGACCATGACAAACACTACATGAATGTCAGAGGGGCACAATCAAAACACTGGGCGAGTGCAAACTGTACACCGGCCAAAACGGCTAAGAAATTTGCCAGACTTCCAGGTTAATCGGCAGATGTTAGCCAATCATCAGTAGGCCCTGTAAATGCATTCGGTGGTGGAATTTTCTCTAACCTCTATATGGCGACAAATGCCTAGTCATTTGTATCCTCGCATGCACGGGAAACCGTGTTGTTTATAAACATTGTCACGTGTACACATCGTTTTACCGGGGCCCTAACTGAACTTTATACTCGCGAGTAAAATGAATCATTGATCGTCAAAGGATCCATTACATCTCCGTCGATCGTCGTTGGATGTGACACTGACTTTGATGTGCTTTCAACTTAGCTGGAAGTTGTGTTTGGACACTTACTGTTTCCGGTCGTGAGTTTTATTTAATATTTTGTGTTATTTTAGTTTGTTTTTTGTGTGTGCATTTATGGACATATAATTGGATCAACTGGTAAGAATTTTGTTTGCTTAGTTTTCAGTTAATTTGATTATACATTAAATATCAGTTCCGTTTCGTTTAAAAACTATTTTGCTATAATTTCATTTTTAAGTAAGCAAGTAAACAAAATTATCACTGTAAATAAAATCTCAATTGTTGTTTGATATAGGCATAATCATTAACCATTTTAATTAGCTGTGTTTATAGATTAAGTTTTTATAATTTTAGATTGTTTTATTATTTAGGTGAGAAATAAGTCTGATATAGTCACAAGACACAGCACCTTGTTGCATGTTCGACACTAATCATAACCTACTAATTAACCCCTGTCGAATTTCTATATTTGATCGATTTACTTTTGATGCCCAGTTATATCAATGAGCCCCTGAAAAGTACGTATTACTAATCTGTTTGCGTGAACTCAATAAATCCTTTCAAGGTAGCGCGCGATTTCGGTCGGTTCACGAATAGTTTGAAATATTACGCAATATTTCTAACGTAAACAAGCACGCATTCTCGGAAAAGTAACAATAATCGATAATTGCCGGTTTCGAGCAGTTAGAACCGCGGTATAGTAGCACAGATTAAACTAATTGATTGGTAGTTGCAGTTGCGCAGTCGCTAGAGTATTGGATTAGTAATCTAACGGTAGTGAGTTCAATTCCAGTAGTATGGAGGATTATTTCTTGGGAAAGTCGTTTTTCGTCGATGTACAGGTTACATGTGTTTATTAAGAGTAATGGTTTAGTGTTAGGTCAAAGAGGGCATTAATAAAGTTAGCTATTTATAGAAGCGTGGTGACGTGACTGGTTTGACAGACGATTTGTATTACACTAGAAGTCCCCCTTGAGTGATAGTATTAGTGTAGCAGTGGTTTCTCTTGATTGAGGTGATCAAATCGTGATTAGTTCCCTTGAATAAAAGTTTAAAATAAAGCGATTGTGAGTGTTAACTGAAAACAAAAACGAAAATAAAATAAATTATTAGATTGAACTTTTAATTATTTCACTTTGTGAAATTATGTATGACACATAAATAAAGTGTCCAGTAAACACATGTTTGTTGTTCATTATTGAACTTGAACTTGTGTTGTAATAAACATAAGTTAAATTATTATTGAACTTGAACTTGTCTATTGAACATAAATATTGTCTCATATGCAGTATATTTTATTTATTAAACATTGTGTGTTTGTGTTGATCGTTTATATTGACATTTTACTGCTTTTATTTGCGTCATATTAACGTATCCAGATTTGAGAATGGCAGAAGCAATTAGTGAAAGAGAATTACGCCGTATCAGAAGAGAGCGACTAAGAGAAGAGATCTTAAAGGAGGAACAGGAATTAAAGGAAAGGAGAATAAGAAAAAGGCTTGAAAGAGAATTACAAAGCGAGGTGTCAAGTGTTAGGGATGAACAAGATAGTATATAATCGAACGTCAACACAATTGACGAATATCTACATGAAGAAACGGTGAACTGCATTGAGCATGCAGCTATCAATGAAAAGTCAAGTCACTTCTTGGAAACTCAATTGAAACAAACCACGCCTAATTCTTTAAGTTACATTGACGAGCACATGTGGAAACTCGATATAACATTACGTGAATTAAACATGCACAAACGTGACGATGGCAATATAAATTATGCCTCGAGTGAATACCACATACAAACAAGAATTCGGGACAAGTCTTTAAATGTGGTGGATAGAAAACCAGTAATAGAAGAACATTTGAGCGAAAGAGTACACGGTAGAATAGGGAGTCAAAAGGAGGCAGAAAGTGTACGAAAATACAGTGTGAAAGATGATATAAGGAAAGTGCACGATGAGTATGAAGAAATAAGAAGTAAATCTAGCAAGTATGAACAAAAGAGCATTCAACTTCAGAGAATGAGGAATGACGAAGAGATGTACCATAGATCGATGCTTGAACAGAGATTGCTACTGGAAAATGAATTTAAACGAAAGCGTCAGGCTGAAATGGAATCATTACGAAATATTGAATCACTCGAGTTGCAGGAAAGAGAATTGATTCAGCAAAGGAATGAAAATGAACTACTGGAACGAGAAATAACAATAAGAAGAATAAAGGATGACGATATGAATAGAAGGCTAGAAATACTAAAACAAAAAGAAAGAGCTCTTGAAAATAAAATACAAAAGCGAGATAATAGTACGAAAATTGAGACTAGAGCAAATGAAGTGTATAAAGCAAGTATACCGACCTTGCCGAGTTTTAACGGAGAGCATTTTGAAGAATGGAAGTTCGAAGTAGTATGTTTGATGAGGACAGGGTTGTATCCTGATTACGCATTATCGCAAGCAATCAGGAACGCATTGAAAGATGATACCCGAAAGCTATTGTTAACGACCAAACCATCTGATTCAGCAGAGGAGATCATTGCTAAAATGACAGAAATATTTGGAGAAGTAAAATCAGGGGAAAGAATCGTTCAAGATTTTTATTCAGCTAAACAAAAAGAAACATAATCATGTTCTGCATGGGGAATAAGACTAGAGGCTCTTTTGCAACAAGCAGTTAATAAAGGAGAAATAGAAGAAAGTACAAAAGATAGCAAGCTGAAAGAAAGATGTTGGAGAGGATTGAAGTCTGAGAAACTGAAAACAGCAACAAGAGTTTCATATGAATCGAGTGACAGTTTTGAAAAACTTAGAAGGAAAGCAGGATTAGAAGAGGAAGAAGAAAACCAGGTTAAGCCTTCAGAAACTGCAGTCTCAAATCAGCAAACAACGGACGATAGGTTTAAAGTTCTTGATGAGATGCTAGAAAGACTCAAGACAATAGAAGTTGAAATGAGTAAAATAAAGAATCAGAATCAGAAGAGTACGAGAAATCATGAATCTTATGAATCGCTGAATTCTACAGATAGGAGACAATACAGAGATAACAACAGAGGGCGTTATTTTAGAGGATGATTCAGAAGAGGTAGATATGCTTCAAAGAGAGGACAGAATCAAGACCAAAGTTCAAAGGATGAATCAAAAGGTGATGGTGAACAGAGTAATTTAAACGAGAAACCGCTTTCACGGCAGGGCACGTTGGGAGCGAACCAAAAAAAGAAAGCCTTACAAAGAGTACCCTTAAAGAAAGGCGATTCAAACGAAGGGGTAATCATCATTGAAGGAAAAAATATTAAAGCAATGATTGATACCAGATCAATGGTCACCACTTTGTCTGAAAGGTACTACAATCAAATGGATCCAAAGCCAGAACTTTGGCCGTTAACAGATTTTAAACTTCAGCTGACTGGAGCCAATGGTAATGCAATTATATATACAGGCTATATAGAAGTAACTGTGCAGCTACCGTGTGCGCCAAGACAGTCCCAAATACTCATATTGATAGTAAAAGATACAGAATTTAATGCTCAAGTACCAGCCATTGTTGGAACGAACCTATTACGAGAGTATAGGCCAGAATTTGAAATGCAAAGTGAAGAATTCCCTAGTTCGTGGCAACTGGCATTCACTACTATGATATCCCCAATAGTAGGTCAGGTTAAAACTACAAAGACAGTAATTCTTCATTCAATGGAGACTAAGACCATTACTGGTTTTGTAAGGAAGTCAGGAATCATCGAAGCAGCTGTTACAGAAACCGGTGAACTTCATATAGCATTTAGTGTATGTCCTAGATTTGTGAGCTAAATAATCCAGGGACAACAGCAAGGGTACCAGTAAGAGTGTGCAATTTATCAGCCAAGACAATAACAATTGTAGAAGTGTGATTTGTAATCTTGAAGAAGTAAATGTATTAAGGCATGTCCCTGTTTGCGAAAACGACACTGATAGTCAAGAAGAAGTGAAAGTGTATAACATTCAGACCGATGAATCATACCATGACATTAAGAATGAATTCGGTGTTGATATTGATGAGTTTGAATTGTCAGATGAACAAAAGAATAAAGTGTACAGCTTATTTAAGAAATGGGAGATGATTTTTCCAAAGTCAAAAACTGATTTGGGGCATACTACCGAGGTGAAGCATACAACTGAGTTAACTCCATTCAGAGAACCCTACAGACGTGTACCCCCCTCATCTTTTTAACGAAGTTAAAGAACACCTACAGGAGATGCTAGATGTCGATGCCATCAGAGAATCGAAAAGCCCTTGGTCCTCAAACATTGTTATAGTAAGGAAGAAGGATGGAACACTTCGATGCTGCATAGATTTTCGAAAACTGAACTCAAGAACAAAGAAAGATGCCTATGGAATTCCAAAAGTTGAAGATACATTACACATGCTTGCAGGATCAACTTATTTTTCTAAACTGGATTTGAAATCTGGTTACTGGCAAATAGAACTAGAAGAAGAGGACAAGAAAAAAAACAACAGTTTTTTTTAAGTTCCAGGGGTTGGCTTCTTCGAATGCAACAAACTTCCGTTTGGATTATGTAACGCTCCAGCGACATTCCAGAGGTTAATGGAGCGCTGCATCGGTGATCTGTACTTAAAAGAGTGTCTAATATATTTAGATGACATTGTGCTGTTCTCATCTGACATAAATTCCCACCTAGATAGACTAAATTCAGTTTTCTCCCGCCTAGCACAATATAACATAAAAGTAAACCCTAAAAAGTGCGAGTTTTTCAAAACCAAGACAACTTACCTGGGCCATTTGTTTCAGCAGACGGCATACAAGCTGATCCACAGAAGGTTGAAGCTGTTAAAAACTGACCGGTTGCAAAATCACTGAAAGATGTCCGGACATTTCTAGGATTTGCCGGCTACTACAGGCAATTTATTAAGGGGTTTTCAAATGTAGCCAGACCATTGAACGATCTGCTTCTAGGAACATCGACAAAGAAGTCCGCCAAGAAAGTCCCAAAACCAAAATTCAGATGGGAGTCCAGTCGACAAGACGCGTTTGATGTTTTGAAGCAGAAGCTGGCAAATCCCCCGATTCTTGCCTATGCTAACTACACCTTGCCATTTACATTACACACAGATGCCTCTGGCACCGGACTTGGCGCTGTACTGTACCAGAAGCAAGACGGAAAGGACCGCGTAGTGGCATACGCAAGTAGAAGTCTCACAAAAGCTGAGAGGAATTATCCAGCTCACAAGCTCGGGTTTCTCGCCGTCAAGTGGGCCGTGTGTGATAAGTTTCACGACTACTTATACGACGGTAAATTTGAGGTTGTCACGGATAATAACCCTCTTACCTATGTGACGACATCAGCGAAACTCGACACTACAGGACAGAGATGGGTTGCGTCACTAGCGAATTACGACTTTAGCATTCGTTATCGCAAGGGTAAGAACAACAACGATGCAGACGGACTCAGTCGCATTCCTTCATCGGTCATGAACGCCATATGTACATCAGTTGAGTTGGACATTCCGATTCATCAGACCTTGGTTTCGCCCAGGAATGAGCCATCATTGAGCGATCCAAGTGATATACCTGAAGATCTACTACACACACATAGCCTTTCTAACAAGGACTGGATCAAGGCTCAATCAGATGACCCACAGCTGAAAGAAATTATTTGTCACACTGGTAATGGCACTAGACCTTCTTCGAAGGATAGCTGCAAATTGTATATTCGCGAATGGGACAAACATATCATACAGCATGGAGTACTTATCTACACGGCGTTGGTCAATGACGTAAACCAAACACAGATTGTTGTTCTAGTACCGCTTCGAGATGACATGTTTAAAGCGCTCCATGATGGTATAGGACACCCAGGAAGAGATCGCACCACTAGCCTTATGAAGGAGAGATTTTACTGGCCTGGGTTGGATGCGTTTGTTGCTAAAAATATCAAACAGTGTAGTCGCTGTAGAAAACGAAACCCAGAAAGAGCTGAACTTCAGCTTATTGAGTCATAAGCACCATTGGAAATTGTGTGCATTTATTATTTGTCTCTTGCAAGGTGAAAGGGTCGTTTTGAAAATGTGTTGGTCATAACTGATCATTTTAGTCGTTATGCACAAGCGTATCCTACACGCAATCAAACGGCTAAAACAACAGCAAAAGTTTTGTTTGACCAGTTTATTGTCCATTATGGGTTCCCTGCTAGGTTGCACTCTGACCAAGGTACACATTTTACATCTACACTAATCAAAGAATTGTGTGAAATTTCAGGTACGAACAAGAGCAGAACCACACCCTACCACCCAATGGGCAACGGCGAAACGAAGCGGTTCAACCAGACTTTACTCGGCATGTTAGGCACCATAGAAGAACACCAAAAGGCCGATTTGAAGACATATATTCCAACATTGGTGCATGCCTATAATTCCACACATCACAAAAGAACGGGATTCTCTCCATACTTTTTGATGTTTGGTAGGCATCCACGCTTGGCCATTGATGCTTTTCTTGGGCTGCCAACAGACGACATTCATGACAAGCAATATACCGAGTACGTTGCTAAGCTTCGCACAGGACTCAGTGAGTCTTATGAAAAAGCGCGCCAAAACTCAAGGTCATCTGGGTTATCGAACATGAACCGGTACGACAAAGCAGCTAGATCTACCCAACTGCAACCCGGTGATATAGTTCTGGAACGCAACGTTGCGATGAGAGGCAAGCAGAAGTTGGCAGATCGTTGGGAACACTACCCGTACGTAGTTTTAAACCAGCCGAACCCAGACACACCTGTGTATGAGGTCAAGCGTGACGGGGCGCGATTCAAGAAAACCAAGACCCTACATCGAAATCTGTTGCTTCCGTTCATGACAATCAGTGATGATACCCTAGATCAAGCATGTGCGTCAGAATCGAGTTTCTCGCATGAAGAAAATCATATACAGGAAACAACGAAGCAACGGTCAGCTTCATCAGTCACAGAATCCGACCCAGATTCTGATGTGGAGGCCGAGACTGTTTCTAGGCCTCAGAGAAATAAGAAGAAACCGCAGTGGATGACAACGGGGGATTTTATAACTTAAGTCGGTTATCAATATTGAATTACATTTTACCGTTTTATTATTTTAAAACTTAAGAACTTATTTAATACTGATGTTGATGGTAATTTTTGTTATGCCTGTCATGTATAAATGCAAAATATTAATGTTTATCACGATATTGCATTCTGTCATGTATTCATGTATTCAGTCCAATCGTGAATTCGTATTCAGTTGTGAGTTCATGTTCAGTTGTGAAGTGATATTCAGTTCACAGTATTCAGTATTATAGTTGTATTGCAGGTATAAATGGTTGCTGTTGTTTGAACGGATATTCTGTGCTTATTATCGAAAATACGTACCTACTGTACTAGTATATTTAGTAGTTTAGCATTCGTAGATGTTGCAGTTATACTGGTAGGCAGTTTGCATCGTCAAAATATCGCGAGCGTTTGTAATATTTTAAATATTACCGGGTTATATTAAATTTTCTTAACCATGCCTTCCGTAGCCGTTTTGATGCACATTGCGTTATATTATAATATATAACTGTATTATTATCATCATTATTATATTATATATCTTATATTATTCCTGATTTTAAGTTGCAGTGAATACACCTTATTAATACTGAATAAGTCAGGAGACTTATTTTATGGGCAGGGGAAGTATATCAGAGAGTGATTGAACAAATTATTATTGCCCGTAAAATATATTCAAATGCGCAATTTACATCTGTCTTTTATCTATCAACTATAATTCCTTTCTATACTTCTTTACCGTTATTATACTAACAAGTCTAACCAGTTTTCATCACAACCTGTCACGCATGACATAACTTCAGCGTTGCTCACGTGATAAGTGGAAGTGACCGCGCATTTGCCACTTGACCGCCATACGAGCGATGTCTTAGTAAATATATATATATCTTTGATATATAGTTGTGTTATTACAGGTTAGTGATAGCTTATTTATTACTTTTGTATTGCTGTAAATTGTATTTCATTGCAACGTATTGTGTTATTATTTTAATACTATTTGATATCTATGCGTAAATACTTGTTTTATAATGATTGTTTATATTTAGGCATTTGCCACTTGACCGCCATACGAGCAACGTCTTAGTATATATATATATATATATATATATATATATATCTTTGATATATAGTTGTGATATTACAGTCCGTGAACGAACCCATTATAAATACTTGCCGACTGTTACGTCGAACAATACACTCTATGTGGGTCGAAGTTAACACTGGCAAATTGACTTTTTTATCATGCTGCGTTTATCGACCTCCAAACACTGACTCTAAAAATTTCTGGAACCACTTTGAACTAATGATTGTAAGGGCATTAAACGTAACTCGAACGTTGTTATTTTAGGCGATATTAATGAAAACCAGTTTAACAACAACACAATACTTTCTCAAATCATGCTTATATTTAATATGCAAAACATAATTACTCAACCAACAAGAGTCAGTGACATATCATCTACTCTAATAGATCCTATTATTATGTCTAATACCCTTAATTCACTACACACTGATGTTATACATGTCCCAAACGCAATTAGTCACCATAGAGCAACCCTAGCACAATTACATATCCTTGTTCACAGTGCGAAACCTACAAAACGACATTTGGATCTATTCAAAAGGCGACTTTAATAGGCTAAATGATCTGATTGCTAATGAAAACTGGGACTTCATTAATTCAACACATATTGATGATGCCACTAAATTGATGAAGGTTTGTATTCCAAACAAATTAGTTACAATCCGCCCTAACGATAAACCTTGGTACGACTCAGCAATAAGAACACATTCACGGAAACGCGATCGTCTAAGATTAAATGCTATAAAAAAAACATCACCAGCTAACTGGCATAAATACAAGCAAATTCGAAACAAAGTCAATAATATGATAAAACATGCAAAATAACATTTTTATGCGAACCTAGAACTGAACATAAACGAGTTGAACACTACTAATTCTAAGCAGTATTGGAGATTAATTAAACAATTTATGAAGTCTAAAACTTACTCTGAAACTATCTCACCGCTAAAATCTGTCGATAACAATGGGATTGAGGAGTTTCATATGACTGATTGTGATAAAGCCAACTGTCTAAACAATTATTTTACTTCAATTTCTAGTCTAGAAAACGCATCTGTCAATCTGCCTGTTTTTCGTGAACTTTCAAATGCAAAACTTGACCATCTTTCTATTGAAGAATTGGAAATGAAAAATATTATAAAAACACATGTATGCGAAAAAGCAGTAGGTTCTGATTTAATTAGTCACCTAGTACTTAAGCGCACATGTGATACTATTTCTAAACCTTTGTGTTTATTATTCAATAAGTCGCTCAGCGAATGTCAGTTTCCCTCAGTCTGGAAATCAGCTACTGTGATGCCTCTTTTAAAAAGGGCGATGCTAATCTCACTTCAAATTATAGACCAATTTCCATGTTAAATTGCGTTGGCAAACTAATGGAAAGAGTTGTGTATAAGCACCTTTATAATCATCTCGTATCAAATAAATTGATTTATTAAAACAGTCAGGATTTTTAAGAGGACATTCAACTGTTGCCCAACTAATCGACATCTTTGATCAAATATCTCGTTCTGTCGATGACAAACAATTCACTTGTATTGTGTTTTGCGATGTTTCAAAAGCTTTTGATAGGGTGTGGCACCATGGTCTCATATTCAAGTTACACCAGTTTGTTTTTGTGGCAATTTGTTAGCCTGGATAAAAAATTACTTATCGAATCGAACACAAAGGGTTTTCTTAGGGTCAGCTTTATCCGATGAACTAATAATAAAGGCTGGTGTACCACAAGGCTCTGTTTTAGGACCATTGTTTTTTCTCACATACGTGAACGACATAGTTTAAAATCTTTTAAGCATTACACGACTGTTTGCTGATGACACGTCTCTAGCATGTACAACGTCCACGTTAAGTTACTTAGAAGGCATTCTGAACCATGACCTCTCTTTAATTAGTCAATGGTCCAAAACCTGGTTAGTGGACTTTAACCCAAATAACACTGAGGCCATTTTATTTTCATTACAACCCAATATTAATAATCCATGTTTGCTATTTAAAAACACCCACATCAAATTTGTACAGATACATAAACACCTTGGAATTACTTTTAGCAACGACGGTAAGTGGCACGCTCACATCAAAAATATTACGACTACTGCTTCAAAAATCTTAGGTAATATCAGAAGACGTAAATTCGCAGTATCCAGAAAAACCCTTAATCAGTTAATCATTTATATATTTCCTATCTAAGACCAATATTAGAATACTCTTGCGTGGTTTGGGATGGTTTCAGCTTATATGAAAAGCAAACGTTAGATAAAATTCAAAATGAAGCTGCAAGAATAGTTTCTGGCCTAACTATATCGGTTTCATTAAGAGAATTGTATACAGAAATTAACTGGTTAAGATCGAAGGCGTTATATCAAACTTGTCACGATATACAAAATGCATGACAACGATTGTCCCGATTTTCTCAGAAAACTCTTACCTAATACTGTAAATCAAGTGTCCTCGTACAACTTAAGGAATTCCTCAGATTATATAACTGTAAGAAGGAGAACTCAATTTTATTCCCTCTGCTATTGATCTATGGAATAATCTGCATATAGATTTACGTAGCATTCAAAAGTTCTATACAAAACTTGTTATTCAAATGTAATAAAGTTCCCGATTATTAACTGGTTGAGAAAATGTTTGAATCACTTATGCACGCACGACTCAGAAATAATTGTAGCCATTTGAATTTCCATATGTATCAAAACCATCTGTTAGCATCACCAAAATGTGCATGCGGCTATATTTCAGACGATGTCAATCATTACTTTTTTAATTGTTCTCTTTTCGGAAACCAACGACTACAATTATTCCAAGAGTTACACGCATTTCCCATACTTAACTGCGACCTGCTTCCTAATGGCAATCCTGAATTACGTTCTGATGAGAATATAACTATATTTACAGCGGTCTATAAATACATACAGACGACAAAACGCTTTCAAACACACAGAATCCAATTTGTGATCATTCGTACTATATTACCAGTTTATCAATTCTGGTTTATTACGGACAAGACAATACAACATAAACATTTTTTTCATATATTTAAATGTGTTTTACTGGATATTACTTTGAAGTTCTTTAAGTCTCTTCTTTGTTTTTAATTAGCATGATCTATTTGTTTCATGCATTCTCAAAGTTCGTATAATTTAGCTTCTTAAAATACCTTTGTTTCCTTAATTTATTATTCAGTATGTTTAACCAACCAACCAACCGTATGTGTGTATTTGTGTAATTCTATATATTTAGGGACGAACCGCCAGTAATGTTGTAAGAACTTTTGGTTCAACCCTTTTTCCTTTGTATGATGTATTTGTTCATTTGTACCGTGGTTGATGTAAAATATACTTATACGATAGAAATAAAATATGTTTAAACTCTAAAAACTGTTCTAGCGACCAATAATATTCCATTTATGTTTGGTATACAAGTTTTCTCTTACATTTTTTTATGCTTAATAATACATTAAACCTGATACATTTTTTTCCACTTAATATTAAGAGTGAAATACAAACATACATGTAGTTTATGCGCAAGACAAATATACATAATGAATAGAGTACCTGTACATGCAAAAAATCACTCTATATGTAATATAATAAATACAGTGAACAGTCATGAAAGGCGGTTTTAGAGTGTTGCTCATAATTGTTTTGCTTGTCTGTCTGCTGCTTATATGTTGCAATTGTTGCGCCTGTCATCAACATCGGTGAAAAAAAAATCCTATAAAATATTGCGCTTTTCAGTCTTAAGCTTATCAAATACATAAATACAAAGGTCGCAATATATCGCAAAAAATATCGTGATAAATTAAACAAGAGGGCCATGAGCGCCCTAGTACGCTCACCCGAGACCTTGTAACCCAATTGGAATTTGCATCCCCGAGGCGTGGCTTATTTTTACTCATGTTTCACGGGTGCAAAACAGTGGGCGGTATATGATCGGTTTATTCACGGAATACAGATATTAATAATGATTGAGTTTATCTCAAATACATTTTTGGGCCGATACGTTTTCTTATGGTCTCCGAAAAATCTAGTGTCCGAGAAGTCTCCTTAATAAGGACCGAACAATCTGGGGTCTGTGAAGTCTCCTTAGTAGGGACCGAAAAATCCGGGGTCAGGTAATGAATCATCTTGGTCCTCTTGTATTGTATTTAGGGCAAAGAATGTCATCTCAATATTTATTTCAACGCAGATTGTCTTTTTTAAAGATATTACTTGGTATGGAAGTAAATTTAGTTCAATATTCCAGAAAATAACAATAAACAAATGGACACAATTTGGTAAAATATATACCATGTACAGTGAATCATTATCGGGTTTATGAAACGCGATAGCCAATTAAAATCTTGTTTGGTAAAATGAATAAAGAATATTTATCGGCGGAAATAAATAAATAATTTTGGACCAAAAATATGTAGGGTCGGCAGCAAAAGTAAAGGGTCGGTCGAAAGACCACAAACGGGACTTTTTTTTTTTGGGGGGGGGGGCCTTACAATGTAAATACTTGTACAGCAGGCCAGAAAGCACACGTAACGCTTTACACACTTGTACAGTAGGCCAAAACATCACTCCTCCTAACAATGTACGCACTGGTTCCGTAGGCCAGAACATATGTCTATTGGCCTAGAATTTTGATAGAATATATTCGTTTCTTCGTTAACTCAGGAACTAATGACTCAGTTTCAATTAAAATGTATGTGCTGTAACCCTACGAAGAAGACAAGTGCATGTTATAAGGTCGTTCCTGCCTGATATTTCAGGAAATTATTGCCCGGTTATGGTAAATAATACATTTCAATAGGATATATTCGTTTCCGCCATAGTTCTCAGGAAGTAATATATATTATATGGTCATTTTAGTATGACGCTTTTTATGGATCTATTGTTCTTTGATTTTAAAATATGGAAGTTTTGTTTTTAGTTTAGAAAAATACATTCTAATTTACTGATAAAGCGCATATTCGGACAGCATCCATCACTTTAATTGATATTATTGTTTGCTTTAATTACAAATTTCGACTGGACAAATATGAACGCCTCTCCTAGATTGTGATCTAAGTTATAGCAACATATAAAGTGTGTTTGATTTTAATTTTGAATATTGCTTTTAACTAACCAAACGAATGCAGTACTTGAAAGTAGCTAAATAAAGTAGCTAATCGCGTTAAATCATGGTAATTGTGAAACAATTACCATGATTTAACGCGATTAGCTACTTTATTAATAAACTTAATTAAGTACAAATCATCAGTTGAAATATTTTTTGTTCATCGACATATCTACCCATTGTGCGGTTTACTTAACTGCGTTGAGTTGTGTTGGTTTGTTTATTCAGCATTTTATCGCTCATAACTTACACGTATTGTTTCAGATTAAAACACATCAGATAACAAATAATCAAAACGTCCTTATAATTTGAAACTTGATACTTATGCACTAGCACACTCTGACTAAAGTACCCTAATTGAATTACTTCTTCTTATAAAAAAGCTATTTATAATTTTATTTAACATCAATATTGCTCCTTTCCAGAATAGTTAAGTCGTTGGTTTGTGTTTGAATTTACGACGGGTTTTAGTATTTTCTATTTATATCAAAGATCCTAATACGTAACGTATTTGAGGTTATCATTTAAATGGCACCATCATGAACATTAACTGAGTGTGGCACACACGAAATGCAGATTTGGTAGTAAATGTCAATAAATCACATCGAAATGATAATAAAACAGGCATGTTTATCACCAGATATTGATATGACATTAATTTTCGTCTCATTGCTTTCACCAATGTTACTAGTATCACAGCATTTTTATTTTAAATAAGTCACACTAAGATACGGTTATAAGTAAACAAACGGTTTATAAAATGTACAATTAATCCATTTTATGCATAATTAACGTTACCTTTTGTCGTTGAGAAAAAATCCTTCCAAAATTTTAAATTTTAAATAAAAAATAGCGAATGTCAGATGTGGACAAACCAGTTATTTAACACCTAAGTGTTTATATGATACTTTTTTAAAATGAAAATCACCAAAATAGCATGCTGAATACAATTAAAATAGTTTAACACTTTAATAAATCATCTGTACAATTTTTAAGTTAAAGTCCATCAAATATTTTAAAAACAGTCACCGATCATTATCACACCTAGCAGACAAAACAATATAGCGGCCGGTAAGAATAAAAACTATTATCGAACAGTTCATAGATACTATTCCATTAAATCCAAACATACATGTAACTGAGGACTTAACATTGGAACATCAACAGTGACAATATAACAACAAGATACAGCCATGACAGTCAGGAAAGAGTCTATTCCTCTGTGATATTGTGGCAAGAGTAATACAACATGTCATTTCTCCTGACAGCAGTTGTGGCAGAACAGAACTTCAGGTGGACCCAGTGGCTACAGTTTTTAAAGTCACACTTGGCCCACTTCACAAAAATCAAGGAGGCGCAGTGTTCAAGTTCTTTTGGCTGAACGCGGTTGCACACACAACACTTTTCATTATCATCATCATCTTGAGAAGATTCAATGTCAGACTCAGTGATAGCATAAGGGGAGGGTCCAGGTTCAGGGTGAGTATCAAAGTCATGTTCTTTTGTTGATTTGTTCTTGTTTGCTTTTTTTTGTTGGCGTTACATTTGTTTTATCTGATGACTTCCGCTTTGCTTGTTCGTGTTGTTTCTTTTTTTTTTTTGTTCATTTGCTTCAGCCCGTTTTCTTATTTCTTGCTCAATCAACGGGTTTGTGATTCTTTCCAAGATGTTATTTCATGAATAGTGTTCTTTTCATTTTGTTTGTTGAATTCCTTTGTCTTGTTTATAACATCTTCTGCCTCATGGAAGAAAACATCAGAATTTCTGACCTCTGTGTCTGCATTTTCTTCAGGAACAGGGGGAGCAACCAAGTATGGCAGTGAAGGAGTGAAGTAGTCCTTGCTCACAGCTGACTCATCCAGAGGGACAATTCCTGATTTTCTGAAGGAAGAGCGAAGATGTTTCACAGATAGGGCAGAGATATATGATGAGGATGCCAGGGAAGCAACATTTAACCGTGTTATTCTAGAGGATGGGTTTTCCCTCAGGAATTTGTGGCACATGGAATTGTAGACTTTTTGCAGGGGACCGAAACAACCTACATAAAGGGGTTGGAGGGCATGGCTTGTGTGTGCTGGCAAGACAAATAGAATGATGTTATTCTTCTTCGCCCAATCTAATACTGGAACATTAATATGGCTTTTATGGCCATCAAGTATCACAAGAAGAGGCTTGCTCTTGTCCACTCTCTGCACATTTCTGATGACATGTGCGTCCATACAGTAATATAATACAGTAGAATTTGACCATCCACTATCATACACACAACCTGATGATCCTGGGGTGGATCCTTGCAAGAGATCAGCATTTAGGCGTCTCCCTTTGAAAACAAAGAAGGGAGGTACTTGTGTTCCTAAAGCATTGCCACAACCAATTATAGTTGTAACGCAAGACCTCGATGAAGTAACTGCTGGTGCCTTCAAAGTGCCACTGACAATAAAAGGTAGGGTATGCTCTGTTTGGACCCCTTTTCATCAATGTTGTAGACACATTCAGGCTTGTTTTGAAGGTCATGTTTTTCAATGACTTGCTGCAGGTTGTTGAAATATTCATGAACCGTGACCTCTGATGTGGCTTCAGCCCTGTTGTTAGACAGGGGCTCTTGTCGAACAACATGCAACTCGGACCATCTTTGCTGGAACCCCTTAAACCATTTCATAGAGAGGGGTTTATCACTGGGCCTCTTTCCAAGGTAAACGGCATAGTTGGTAGCCTCTGCTACTACCTCACTGATGGTATATCCATACCCCAGGGGTGCCATGGTCTTGGCATGGTCAACTAATTTTACCTCTTCCTCTTGGTTAAACAATGGAGATGGCCCAGGCTCCAGGCATTCAGAATCAGTTTCACCTTTGACACGATCCCACAGTATAGTATAAGGAGCCCCATACTGTCTGGCTACAGTTCTGATGGGTAAAACAATGTCTTTCACTTTAAGGTAAGCATTATGGAGTGCAGTAGGATAGTATAGGCCTCTATGTTTAACTGTTTTCAAAGGTTGTGCCTAAAAAAGGAAAGAAAAACTAATAAGCTGTGACAGAAATAATTGGAAGCCTTTTTCTGAACTGTACTGTAGCAAACACTTTTTCTGGGAAAATGCAGGTAATTATTTTTTTTGCATTCAAAAAGTGATAGTAAATTGCACCTAAAAACGAATATACAACAAAAATGCAGTCATTTTACCTGTTTTGTGCGCATTTGTTTGAAAGTATCAATTAAATAAGGTCAGCGACTTTGTGCACATCTCTTAACATGTAAGCGTGACGTCATGCGCCCTTGCGCGCATGCGCATTTCGAACCAAAACAAACTGTCCTGTAATATGTGCTGTTCGATAACAGGTCCGAAGACGATAAACAACATAATCTAGGTGTTACAATAAATGTGTTCGTTGTAAAAAAAATAATGGATACATGGTTAAACGTTACTATATAATCTGTTACTGGAAATACCGAAATCTACATGAATCTACCGGAATCTACATGAATCTACATGAATCGTTCTAAATTATACCGAAATCTACGAAAAATCTTTATTTTTATAACATTTTATAATAAATTATTATAACATAAACGACCAACAATACAAAACCATGTAATATATTTATTTTTATTCACTACATATGTCAACAACGAAGTATAAATAGCATGTGACCAGCGATGAATCGTTATTCGATAACATTGAATGAAGTTGCAAACATCTAATAAATAATATATAATATTTATAATGTATTAACAACAAATACACATTTTCACAATGAGCGAACTGGTAAAATTGGCGGATGCATGATGAAAAAGCAAGCAAACAACTTACAAATTGCCATGCCATATGAATCGATCAATATAAAAACCAGCATTATCATCAAATGATGCAAATAATTGTGCATATCAATGAAGGTAACATTATTTATTTAACGTCTAGAAATCCATTAGAAAAACAATTTTGTATATGCATATTACAAATAACGTGATATGAAGTAAACATAGAAGTTAAAGGAAGTCCCTTTATGTCATTACAATGTGTTCTTATTTCAGATAAAACTGTTATATATTTTCTGGTTTGTCTTTTATTAAAAAAAAGTCACATTTAAAGACGTTCGCAACAGAAAGAAAATAATTGGGTTAATTTCTCCTTTTGCTTCATTTTTTCTTTATTGCATATAGGTTACAATATACTAATTTCATCTCAATTGTCCATCCAAAATAAATATTTTTGATAGTAAAAGTTCATAAAGCATATCTAATAATCAAAAACACACTTTGCAATGTATTTCCAAACAAATTTAGTTCAGAAATGATCCATTAAATATCTTAATTCTATTGATTTAAGAATGTATGTTTATCTATGTTAAAACGAAACAGGAAAAAGGTACCCAGGTACCCTATATGAAATCCAATATTCCCCATACAAGTTCGATTAGCCATTGTTTTTATTGATGTTTTGGTGTAAATATACATTGGTGCATGTATGTGCGAAATTTTAAGAAAATCTGTCGTTTGGTACAAAATATGCATTTGATAAAAATGAAGATTCAGAAAGAATTATTAGTTCCCATTGACACACTTAACTGTCCAGTAAAATTCATTATTTAAGCAGTAAATGTAGGTAAAACGTTTTTATTATCAACATAAACATGTATATTGCCAAACAAAGCATGTACAAACATATCAGTTGAAAGAATCATAAGCTTGTTTGAAAAACAACTATCCTATATACTTAAAACATTGATAAAAATCCAAACTGAAAAAGGGGCTTCGACAGGTACCGTAATCAAAACCCAATATTTTCGGAACAAGGCCGCTGACCCCTATTTTTTAAGACTGTTTTAGTTTCAGTATACAATGACGCATGTATGTGGGATCTTTTGAGAAAATCTGTCGTTTGGAACAAAAGATATTCGTATATTTGATACATTATTGATGTTTTCACAGGCAAATTTAATGCAAAATTCACCTCGTTAAGCGTCCATTACAAGTCATTTGGTAAATGATAACTGTAAATAAAGCGCATTTTATAATTAAACTGCACTTGTATATTACCAAACGAAACATTAAAAAAGAGATGCATATAAAAATCTCCATTTTTGTTTGAATATAAACGCTTTATAAAATTTAACATTCTAAGTAACTCAAACTGAAAAAAGGCTTTGACAGGTACCGTATTCGAAATTCAATATTTCCGGAAAAAGGCCGGTGACCCCTATTTTTTTAAGACTGTTTTAGTTTTAGGATACATTGTTGCATGTTTTTGCCAAGTTTTAAGAAAATCTGTCCTTGGAAAAAATTTGAAGGAAATCGTTGCGAACGTCAATTGTGTGAAAAACAATATGTTGTTGTTGTTTTTGTGTGTTTTTTTTTTCAGAAAAAACAACAACAACATTATAACCTTTATACATACTAATTTTCAAACATCATCGACCGCCATGCCTAGATCATATTTCAATTAAACTTAAAGTTACGTCAGTAATTATTAGAGTATATTAGCAATATAGTATAGTATATTATATGACGAAATTTTAAAGAATACATTTATCATTATGTTATATACATCATGTTAGTACATGTTTTTTTTTTATAACATAATACATTTTTAAAACAGGTATATATACTGTTATAACTGTAACTTGTAAGTATTGCGACGTACACCCCTATTTTTTGTATAAATATATATATATATTCGCGTCTCTTTATCTTGCGTAACATTTAAAGATTGAATTGGTTTCTTCCCTCAATATATTTGGACATCAAAATATATTTGTTTTGTTACAGTGGAGAACTTCCAGACCTGCAAATGCACAGGTTTCTTAGTGACATGTGACACGGTATTTTGCGATTGCTTGTCTATACACCATTTGTAACACCACCAGGGACCTGGTTAAATGACACATGGTGCAAACTGCGAACTCCACTGGAGCATGATCTTCTCAATTAAGCTTCTCAATTAATAAACAATAAGTCCCCAGCAACAAAATAATTGTCTTTCAAACATATATTGAACAAAAATGCCTTCTCCACATTTATAACTAAATAATTTAATGTTACTATCTTAAATTAAAGCAAATATACAAATATACTGTTACTGACAGAAAATGTGTCTCAATTGTACAATAAATATCATCAAATCCGAATACCATTTTTATTAATATGCCCTAAAGAAAGAGAACTGAGAAAAAATAATCTGCAATCATATTATTGTCACTGGACATCGCTGATTAAGTTCGAAAATCTTTCAAACACCCAATCCAAAAAAGGAAGATATAAACGATCTGGAAAATTATATTTTTCGATAATCAGCTTACAGAATGACATGTAGTAAGATATGTCTTAAAACATACTTGTGTAAAATGTGACGATTTTTTATATTGTCAAGTTTAATTCTTTACGGTTTAAATGAATGTACGCCTGTTAAGATTTGATAATTGATGCTCCAAGAAATATGTGTGTACTTTTCTCCATTTACATAACATAACATTTACATATGTTATTTTTGGAATAAGCATTGTATGATGTTTTAATGCAATAAACGTATCATATCGTGTCGTATAGAATAAACACTAGGAAAAACAAATTGATTAAAACCAATTAATTGAAAGTGATAAACTAATTAACTTGCTTTCACAATTTTTTAATTACATAATATATATAAGTAACATTAAAAAGACAATTGAATGTAGTGGCCCCTTTCTGTTACTTATTTCGGCACATACTCGTCTGATGTTATGAAATGTGTGGGTCTTATTATTATACGTTGTTGAAAAATGCCAAAACACATCTTTTAAACTAACAAATATATAGTTTTATCGAAGATTTCGGTATAATTTAGATAGATTCATGAAGATTTCGGTAGATTTATGTAGATTCATGATGATTTCGGTAGAATTCGGTATTTCCAGTAACCGCTGTATAATTATAATAAGAAAACGTAATTGATATTCATTTGTGGTATTTTTGGCTTGGAAATAATAGTATATATTTTATACTGAAAAGTCTTTTTTTTAAAGAAAATGTATTGTATACATTTTAATATATTTAATTATATCAACTGTCCAAAAAATGACTTGTATGACAACTTAGTTAGTGGCTATGTAGAATAGTTCTTGTTTAAACCTTGTGTCTAATTTTGCTGTGTTTCATTGTTTCACTCTGAAGGGGATGACCCGGGCAATCGGCTGATAAGCCGTGAAATTGTAATCATAACCCGATAATGCAGGGCCTAATAACTGGGAACAGGTTGAGGAATGTTTGTTTAGGGGGATCTTGGTTTTATTAGAAATCAAAATAATTGGGAGTTGTTGTTGTGTGTGTGTATTTCAGTTGAGATGGTGCGATTGACCAGATTGGTTGACAGAAAGTAAGGTGCCACCAGAATCTCTGATCGTGGACCATATTGTGGTGGCATCTAGAGTGAAGATTTCTATAAATGTATTGGAAGATATTAAATGGAATCCCATTTGTTGGGTGACTGAAGTTAATTAAAGTCGAGCTGACGAAATAAGGACCTACAATGTAGTGATTCATGTCGACTTGAAGTGTTAGCAGAGAAACAACGACCTTCTATTGCGTAATCTGGGTACCGAAACAAGTACAACCGATACGTAGGTTTGATGGTTATTTAGTGCCGTGACACTTTGAGCAAAGGACGTTTTGAATAGTTGATGAGGGGCTGATGTCTTGTGAATGAAGATGTGAATGGTGAATGGTTAAATATTCTATGACGGTGAAGTGATGCGTTATTGAACCTAAAACATGATTTGCTTGTGAACAAATGACATCGTACTAGTATTCCAAGTAACAAGAATCTCTTAAACATTTATCATCTACAGCATCGGATGAAATAAGAAGAAATTGGACATCCGCAATAGAACTGTATACATGTATTTACTTAGTAACATCTGCATGTGTTTCCTCTTATTGTTTTTTTCATAATCGTTCCAATGTATGCATGCTCGTAGTGTAGTCAATAAATAAAATAAAAAATAAACCCTGTAATCCTTAGTGCAGTATTGTGGTTTGCATAGACCGCACAATTTCCCTCTATCCGAGGGATATCATGTCATCAACTAATTATTTAAAAATGGGTTATGCAATTTGCACCCTGTAGAATTTTTCAATAAGTTTGACAGAGTAGTAAGTTATGGCCCCTTGACAACTTTACCACTTCCCCAGTGCATTTGTATTTAAAATCCAGTATACATGTAGTCCAGTGACATTTCCCGCAATTTTAAATTATGTTCATTTTTCTCTTGGCAGTCAAGGAGGGCATACGCCATTTTAAAACTGGGTCTCATTTGTATTATCACAGTACATATTACTTATATCAGGTAAGTAATAATTGCACTGTCTTTACTATCAATATATTATTCTAACATGATATTCGCTAATTTTTCTATTGACAAATAACACAGTTATCGTTGCAAAACTAATTAATAAACAACGCAAAAAGAAGTTTTGATTCTGAGCGGAGCATAGTAAAAAGTAGTTCCAATGACAATTGCAAAATATATGTCAAATCATGTTAGAATCGACATAATTTTTGCATTATCGTTGTTTATCAGCCAATAAACAACTCTTTGTCGTTCTGATGCGTGGCTAGTAAAGAACTCGGGCTAACGCCCTCGTGGTTTAATTTCCCTCACATCAGAACTCCGAATCGTTGTTTATTGGCCGATAAACACCGATTAATTGCAAATAATTTCTTAAATTATTGATAATTTATTACAAAATGGGTTATCCTATACATTTGTGTCCATTGGAACTACTAGTCGAAATGAGATTGCTCTTTTATCTTGGAATGCTATATGTTCGCCACTCCCGTTATATTTGTGCACCATGTCTCTAATGTTGCAGAAATATAACACCCACGTGATGGTAAGGCAAGAGAGTGCACATACATTGACTGTGTAAAGTCCAAACACTTTTGGTATGTTTGTATGCTTTGTTATGTGCATATATGTATATGTATCTTATTCAGTGAATATGTTATTTTGCGTATGTACGTTGAGAACTTTATTTTCCACAGTAGCATATCATGACATTTAAATACTTACTACACGTAAGGATATGTTCAAAGTTATCTTTATTTAGATGGTAAGATGACAATAAAGGTTTTTGCTGTCCACGTGTGGCAGAAGGATGAAACGTAATGGCATTGACCTGGAGTTAGTTCTCAACTGCTTATTGGACTCGTCAGAACCAAAGGAGAACAACTTTTATCTGGCTACGGTTATGCGTACTGGCTAAATAAATGAAAGATTTATATATATATGAAGTGCTCTTTCGACGAGATGAGGACGAAGAAAACCAAACTTAATGATTCCAAAGTCTTTACGAGTTGAGGCCATGAGATTAAACCATGAGCAACCATTCACAGAACATCAACACGTAGCTCTTACAAAACTCGAGTGAAAAAGAAGTTTAAATGGTACATCTGACAGTAGTTTTTGTGCACATGTAACCATACAGCGGTATGACCATGTTCTAATAAAGGCGTTCCTATCCGGAGAATCGATGGAAAGATTTCACCTCCATGTTCTGTGGACGCTGCCTATAACTGCTCTTGGAAACGGCTTGTGCAGTATATCCTTATGATGGCCGACCAGTTCACTCAGTGGGTAGACAGCGTTGCCTGCCAAAACAGCTAAAATCACAGCAAAACTGCAGTTGCCTTATTCTTTTCGATGTTTGGGTATACTCTGTTTTTCTCTGAAGAGAGGAGAAACTTTGAGTCTCAACTTCATTATGTTAAGTTCTTCAGAAAATTTACACGACCAGAACAACATCATTCCTCCCATTAGCGAAATGTTACGCGTTATAAATAACGCGCATGAACGCCGTAATGCATTTTATTGGCAACTCTCGAAACCAGTGGGGTCTGTACTATGCAAATTGCAGTTGCACTACGCAGCACTGTTAACTGAAGAACGGGGTTTTCCGCTACCAAGCAATTGTTCGGAGAGAAGTTGAGACCCCCAAGCTCACAGAGATCGATTCACAGATCAATATGTGGCACACTGATTCGGACTATTTAAGTAATGAATGCAACAACTTGCAGTTTGGATAACAAAGCGAGACTATGGTGTCCGGGTATTACAGAAATCATACCAAGCAGGTAAATTAGTTTACCTTTGACACTGATGTAGCGAAGGGGAAGTGTTGAAAATGTTCTCTTCCATGGAAGGACCCAATTGTTATCGTGAAGAATATATCAGCTGCAATATGTCAAGCTTCTCAATCGATGAGTGTGTGGAAGCATAACATACTTGTATGGGAAGAAAATTGCCCGACTAAATCAAGAATAAAACACACACGTTGTAGCTGAAGAGCAGAAGCATTTGTCTTTGCCGTAAACCTTGGCAAGACGATTCCTGATCCATTGGTGTGGCATCTGTTAGAAACGTAATGGCGTTTGACGGTTCACCTGTACATAAAAGCTTTCCCCTTTGTTTCGGAATGGAGTAGGATAGAAGACAAAAAAGGTGTATCCAGACGCAGAATAAGCTCATAACTTTCCTTAAGTTTAATTACATGTTTATCCTAGCCAAAACACAACCGTTATTATTTTGTATTATCCGCTCGGTTAGAAACCACGAACAATGTACAGAATATACATGTATATACAAGAGAGATTTTATGTTAAAAAGATATTCGATCTTAAATAAGAATAGTTGCTAAGAAAAACTTGTTTAGTTTATATTTATCTTGGTGTTCATAATACTCTGTTTATATTCTTTCAAGAGAACATATAACGACATCATTCGACTTGGACATCTGCAATACTTGTATTTTATTCAATTAATAGCTTTGATTACCTCCGCCAAAGAGGCTGTTGGTTTGTTTTTCTCTTTGTTTGTTGACTGCTTTACGCCCCAAGTTAAAAACGAATTTTCATGAAAAAAGTAATGGAATGTAAGAAATGAATGCTTCGACTGACTAGCGACAGAAGGCTTTCAGGCTCTCTAGGAGAATTGTCAGCCGATTTACCAAACTTTCAGCTTCTGTCAAGTTACACTGAGCATTTTGAGGCTTGAGCTGATAGCCAGTCGATGGGACTGTCGTTACTAGGAGACAACCGTTCCAAAAGCGTTGGTTGTAGAAATAAGGTATTATAGTTCCATTAGGTTTTGGTTCTTTTTTGAAAACCAACCATTATAGGATAGGAAGCTCGTAGAAAAAAATATCTGCGTTGTATAAGTTTAGTTAATTGGCAAGATATATGCCCACTGAATTAGGTCCACATGTCAATCTTAATAAATTGATATAACGATGGAAAGTTTGTTAATATATGGCGATACAAGCATGATAAATAATAACTTAAAATAAAAACAAACCGTTCGCTAGGAAACAATTTTTATGATTCATAACAAAATGTTAAACATTCAACACTGTATTTGCCATTTTGCAATGATGGATAAATGTATTTGCTTAACCTTTGACAATGCAATACACACAAATAAACTATCTACGTGTTTGTTTTGCAGAACAATGAAGACACATCTCGTATAAGTCATTAACGAACTGCAGAGAATGTACTGTCTGGAATGATGACGGATACAATTATTTCCTGGCTTTCTTTATAACGTTTTAATGAACAGAAAACCTCAATTTTTGTGTTGTGGTATGTCAAATACAAAAGCTGTGTTTTAATTGCTAATTTTATGATGTTATCATATACGTGCCATTAGTTTGAATTATGTATACTTATATTCATTGAGTGTTATACAGAATATCAAATGTACACTTTACTATTACAATGTCACCAAACAAATACGTTCTAGTTTAGACCTCTTTTAAAATAAATAATTATATAACATGATATCTATATTGTACTTAAATATTTTGAAACAATTAAAACTGATAATTTGCATTGTAATGAACATCATCCGCGGGTTATATCATGAATATTTTGTGTTTTGTACTCATGTAATTACAACTTCAAGTTACGGTGTACAATGTCAACGCATCAAGTAAACACTGAGCCAGGCAATGTAAAATGTATTCCATACACAAACTACTTAATAAAACTGGTAAAGTGGTATTATTCTGTTAACTTTAACATTGAGTTATTGATTTAACTGAGCTTTATGCCAAAATAATATTTAACGACTAAACATTGATGCAATGGGAAATGATTATTGTTGGATTTATTTACCGTGTATACTGAATTGCGTACGAAAAACGTCAGGTCAAAACAAGATGAATATAGCATTTAACTGTGAGAAGAAAACGTGTGACAGTTAATCGGTGAGGGCTAATCCAGAACAGTTATTTGACATTTTCATTGGATATATCTCCTTTTTAACGGAGATACCGAAACGCTGCAGTTGCAATCCAAAACTGTATTTCGCCACATCGCAAAGTCTACCCTGAAACATTTAGCAGCACCAAATTGTTGCCAATGAAATATTTCCGGTAGGCTACAAGTGGGAGAAGTTTAAATTTTCTGGTTTGTAATTCGTTAATCAAGACATACAATCGTAGATGATGGTTGTTTTACGACAGACATATGGCAAAACGAATATATAAGCAACATCGTGGTGAAGTTATTAAATATACGAATAGATTTTATTTATAAGTACGATTAGAAAAGTTAAGCAACGCATTAATGGCGATGTTAGAGATACATCAATACGAACTATGGTATAAACAATTTATAAACAGAAGATGTGGAGACATGAAACTTTTGATTTTCGAAAGCGTCTGTACATGTTTAATATACTAGTTCATTAAATAATGTTAAGAGGTCGCGGTGGCGTAGTGGATATGGTTTCCGCGTAGCGATAGGGTTCGATCCCCACTCTGGGAGCGTACTCAAGATCGCCCCCAAGGACACCAAGTACTGGTTCTACCCAGAAAACGGACTCGAGAGTGTCTCAATAAGCCTTAGGCTTTCGATGCAATCGAGCTTAAATAAATAGGTTTAAACTAAATAATGTGTGCTGATAATGACTGTGTGTAACTGAATAAATAATACAAACGTGACTTGTCTCCATATCTTCTGTTTATATGTTATATTTGACTGTTTATACGAATTATTTTTGCGTGAATCCGAATGTCTCTTCGTAAAAACTGGCTGTCTCCTACGATTGGAGTCATAAAAATAAACCAAGGTTCAAAGGTATATTTATGTTTAAATAATTGATTTAGTAACTTACGGAGGCACAGTTCTAATAATGAAAATGCATTAAAACTGAAAACAAATACCAGTAGATAGGTCTAAGTAAAATGACAACAAAATTTAATGTGTAACATTGTCACTATAATATATAATTCTTATATAATAATAATAATAATAATATCTTTATTTCTAGAAGATAACACATTATGATAAAACAAGTTACAACATGGTTATCCTTTTTACAATGTGGTCTTCTATCTGATAAAAAAATATATGTCATAAACAAACAAACAAAAAACCAAAAAAAAACAAAAAAAAACACACACACACACATACAAATTATTATTATTACTACACACATGACAGATACAACCAGAATGGATTTAAACATATATGATAGAAAAGGAATGTGATCGACTGAGTGAAGGACAATTATGTTTGACCAAGGAATAAGCATGAGAATTATTTTAATTTATTCTTAAACCCTGATCAGGAATCTTTATCTCGAATATAAGAAGGTATATTATTCCACATTTCCATTGCAATATACGAAAACGTTCTTCTACCGTAGTTCGTATGTATCTTCGGATGAGACATATTTCTATGGGTGGTGGACCTCAATGTGTAGCAAGTGTTGTTAGTAAAGTGTAGGCTATTTTGTAGGTAAGAAGGAGTGTGACCATGCAAGCACTTATGTACAGTAACAGCTGTAAGATATTTACACCGATCTACAAAAGGTAGCCATTCTAACTCTTGGAAAAGTGCCAATGAAGGGGTTAGAGAAGGTTTTCGAATAATTATTTTAGCGCAACGCTTTTGAAGAACGGATATTTTTTCTAGATATTAGATTTACTACTTGCACTCCAAATAACACAACAGTAATCCATAATTGATAATATGTGGGAGTTGAAATAAAGTTGTTTCATCTCCTTATTTAAGAAATTGTTGATTCTTTTGAGAAGTGCTATTTTAGCTTTCATTCTATTGCGAACATAATTTATGTGATCATTTCAGTTAAGATGCTGATCAATATAGACACCAAGAACCATTTGAGATTTAACTTGTTCCAGGTGTGTGTCGTATATTAGTATGTTTAATTGATCTAAATGTTTTTATTTATGAGGAGAACCAATTACCATACATTTTGACTTTGAGTGGTGAATGAGCATATTATTTGCTTCACACCATTCAATCACGGTATTGATGTATGCCTGTAATTTTGTTTGAAGACATATCGTGTTGTTACCAACTGCGTACAAGGTCGAACCCACGGCATATAAATCTATAGACGAATGAAGAAGACGAGAACCAATGTCATTAATGTAAATGAGGAATAATAGGGGACCTAAAATGAACCCTTGCGGAACGCCACAAGTAAGATATTTAAATGAAGACTGATTGCTTCCCATTTTCACGCACTGCTTCCGGTTAGATAAATATGAATCTATAAGCATAAGGGTGGAATATGAAAAATGATAAAGTCGCAATTTATGAAGAAGGATCTCATGATCTACCAATTCAAATGCCTTCATGAGATCTAAAAAAACAGAACCGATAATATTACCAAAATTAATTTCTTTAGACCAAGCATCTATGAGCCTGAGAAATGCGGATTTACAAGAATGATGTTCACGAAATCTAGATTGATGGACGTGAAGAAGTTTCCAATGATCTAAGAAGCTCTTTAAACAATTGGCAATATGTCTCTCAAATATCTTTGAGATAGCAGGTAGAATCGAGATTGGTCTGTAATTGTTGGGATCATCTACATCAGCTCCTTTGTGGATTGGAATAACTTATGGAGTGTTAAGATTGACTGGGAATTGACCTGTTGATATAGTATTGTTTATTATTGAGGTGATTGGTATAATAATATGTTCTCCACAGAACTTAAGTATGTTGGGGCTTATCCCGTCAATTCCAGGTGTCTTATTTATGTCAAGATTGTCCATTATCGTCTTTACTTCATATGTAGATATGTATTCTATATTAAAGAATGTGTTTCCAAGTTTTACATCAAGTGAATGTTTTAAATAGTCATTAAATGAAGATTTATATTTCAACTTTCTCACAATTTTAGAAACATTAATGAAATGGTCATTAAAAGTATTCAAAATCTCATTAGCGTCATTTATTGAATTGCCTTCATATTGTCAGCTAGCAGGTAATTGTAAACACGATTTATTACAAGTGAGTGATTTTATATTTTTCCACAGGAACTTTGATGATTTATTTTGTTTAACAGCGTTGTTATAAAATTCAGCTTTATGTTTTGTAATGAGATGTGTAACTTGATTTCTTTTAGCTTTATATTCTGTCAACCGTTGAGAGTATTTAAGATGATCACGATCCCTAATTGCCAACTTAATATCATCTGTGAACCAACCAGGAAGTGCTTCAGATTTCACTCTTTTTTCTTTAATTGGTGCATGTTTATTAAGTGCAGTTTGTATGACATTTAGCAATGTGTGTAAAGCTTGATTGGGATCATGAATCATTTCAACAGAAGCTATTTGGGATCGTACAAGCTCTGATTGGTATTCATTGATATCAAATGTTTTAAACTGTCTGTATTTTATTGTAGTGTGCTGTTTGTTTTTAGATATTTTAGCATTTATGTGTCGAGTAAAACAAACAGGAAAATGATCACTTAAAGCATAAACAGGAACAAAAACTTCTGTTACTAGTACTCTGTCAGGTCTGTAAGTAAACACGTGATCAATTATTGAAGAAGATGAATTTGTAACTCTTGTAGGCGTTTGGATCATTTGAGTCAAGTCATATTCTAAAAGAACAGATGACCACTTTTTGTTCATCAATATATTAGAATTTAGAATGTATTGCATATTAAAATCTCCAATAATGTGATATTCAGAGTAAGTATTGTCTATGTCACTTAATTGATTTTTGTATGAGTCGATCCAATCTTGTGTAGAATCAGGTGGGCGATATGTGAAATTTAGTATAAAAGGTTTTGCATAAGTGAAACTTATTTGTATCCATAAATACTTTAAGTTGTTATTATGTATGTGAATTTGTTTAAATTGCAAATTATCTTTCAAATAGACGAGAGTTCCACCACCCATTTTATTTGTTCTTTCTAATCTAATGAAAGTATAGTTTGGTATATTCAAAAGATCATTATCGATATTTTCATGAAAAAATGTTTCACAACATCCGAAAATATCAATATTATTAGATAAAAGTATATACTTAATTTCCTCGAAATTAGGCATTAAATGCTGGATATTCAAGAAAACAACACGAAGACCTCTCTCTTTAAAATCAAAAGTACAGTTATTCTTTACATGAGAAATAACATTACTTCCAGACATATTCTCACATTGATCAGTAATAAAGTTAGTATAAGATTTTTTACATTTAGCATTATTTTCTGTATTAAAAGTTGCTAACAAAGTACATGTTGGCATTTTGTTTGAGTTATTGTCATATTTATGTACATTTATCAACACATTTGTCTATATATAGAAAATCACATACACAAGAATGATAACCGCAGCTACAACATAAGTCTTTAAGAATTAGAAATGTTTTGTTCGTAAACATAGTATACGGGTGGCTGTCTACATTACCCTAATCATAAGGAAATTGCCGACACTCCCATGTGTAGTGGTTAGCAAGACCGCATTTCTCACAGCCCCTACGCCATCCGTGGTTAGACCTCCGGAGGTCACTATGGAAGGGAGATCGCTGGGGCCACCTTGATTGACTGTCACGATTGGTCACCTCTGAGCCCCTCGGTTTGAGCACGGGTAGAGTCTGGTCAATGCCTTTTAACAGCATCGCTGTCCCTTTAGCTGTTCAGTGGATCCCGTCTCTGTGGTAGTAGTATGGCACTGTACGCCCATCCCCTAACACAAAGGAAGTGTAAATGTTAACTGCTTTCGTTGACGACGATTCTCGCACCTGCTCGATGACGTCATTTATTGGAACTACATCACCATCTCTTCGGGGAGCCACGTCGCATAAGGTATGTTCTGCAGCCCGAATTGTGAAGACGCGTAATGCACTGTTTAAGTTCGTTATACTTATGAAGCAATGACTCTTTTGTAGAGTTCGGTGAGTCATTCCCGCCAATATAAACGACAATATACTTGTAATTCTTATGGGCATCCATATTCAGCAGGCGCCGACATAATCCAGTTATCGTTTTACCAGGGAGTGTCTTCACGTCAACGCCTCTTCTCAATCCACGCTTCTCGATGCCTTTCAAAAATACTATCACCGATGAGCAGAGTGTCGCATCTATATGAGTTCCGGTGATCAGACCGAGAGTCGACGAAGCCGGAAGTATCTCGCTTACCGACTTATTAAGATTTTATTATAATCTTAATGTATGCAACGACGCAACCAAGCAATGTTTCAATGTATGTTAATATAATGATTATTGAACAATCTCTCCCACACGTAATTGATTTTCAGGTTGACATTGGAATCGGTAGCGATAGCTCACTTTGTATTATTTAAGTAACACGAAATTCCTCGATAAACGTTCGATGGTTGCCACTTTATAAGTTCGTGTGAATGTCTATTGATCTCCGAATGTCTCTTTTTATTCATTTTAAAGTACTTTTCCTCATTCCATCTGGGAAATTGTATGGGAATCCATGACGACGAACACCATGATTCACATGAACATTGTATAAAACGTGTACTCCCATATGACTGGATTAGTGAAAATAAATCAAATATCAACGGCATGTTTATTTTCAGTTAATTTTGCTTAGTAATTTTTATTACGGATGCATAGTACTAATAACACGAAATGAGTTCTTCCCCAAAACAAATACACACGGCTCATTGAAAGTGCATTCGAACAATATTCACAAAAATCAAGATTGAAAATTAAGTTGTAATGAAAGGCCAGAAACGGAAGTAGGGAAGTATAATTTACAGCATGACGACAGCTGCAGTAAATTTTGTTCAACTTGGTATTTATGAAACCATTTTAAATATTAAGGCATTAGTGATACCATTTCCAATCATTAACCAAACCTATATTATTAAATAACAAATAATGATATTTGTCACGATGACAAAACATACAATGTGTAACATAGTTAAGATACATATAATCGTTATTGTCTGAAAAAAATGTAGCAAAACTATTTGCCGTTTAGTGTTAATATACTGCATGTTTGACAAATTTCCACAAATTACCAGCTACGGTAAAATTATGTCCTCCAAATTATATCTTTGAATAGAGAGTACAAATAATAATCAACTCGTTAATACTCTTTTGCACCTACAAAAACATATAATAGGTTGAACTTTCGACTAGAACTTCATGTCTAATTGTTTCTTGTAGAAAAAAAAGACAGAACAGAACAGAACAAATGTTTTGTTAACTTAAGCATATTACAGCTCATCGTTATTTTACACATCAAATCAAATCTGTTCTGTTCGGAAAAAAAAACTTGTAGGAATTGATTGCTACCTTTGATAAGAAAATATACTGCATTACACAGAGGCTGCTAGAATTCTTGGCTGGCTATGATTGAAAGGTAATTCAGAGCAATCCCATGTTAACCCAAAATACTCAAGTATGATGATCAAGTACGTAACATAATTGTTTTTGATTCTGGAATAAGTGCCTTTAACAATGGGATTAAAGATAATATATTTGATCTTATTTTCTATTCGTATTAAATCATTTAAACGTTTATTTTCAGAATGTATTGTCCATACGGTAAGTATAAACACATGCATGTACATTTTGTCATGACAATTTCTAGCTTCAGTTAAAAAGGTTGCTCCATTTCTTACTGACAAATGTAACAAACTTGTTTTATTACAAGCATGTTATCCAAATGTATCTGGTTGATTTAAATGCAAAAGTTGTTACGAATAAAATCAGAAACCAAACTGCAAAGAATTAAGTCAAAATTACCAAATGAGTTCGCCAATGTCTGTATCAACTAAATCAATCTTAAGATGCATTCTTCTTATAAGTGCCGACATCTAATCATGTATAGAGTGATATATGGAATGAAAATGATCATTTGCAGGAATAGTCAGGATTCCTGTGGTTAGACTGACGGAGATTGATGGAAACGTAGTTGTCTAGCAAAAATGCTTGATTGCTTTCTTGTTTCAAACTAGCAACATTATCTCACTATGTTAGACTTATAAATATTGGCAAATGAAATCTATGTTTCTCATAGAAGTTTTCATTTCACAGTAAAGAAGTTTAAGCTTGAAAACGTTCGGAATCCTTGGGTAAATTTTCTAAAACATTCTAAAGTTATTTTTTAACTTAGCTCAAATTGTCATCTATTTATTTGTATTTTTATTTACAAATGATTATCCACATTTTCAATATATGTTGTACAGAATCTGTTGGCACTCAAGATGGCATATTTTAAACAGACTTCTCTAGAGCCAAACCGTGTCAACCTGTTAAACAGTTTCACAAATGTTCAACTTGATAAGATTTTATTATGCATTAATAAATGACCTCTTGTAATAATAGCTGGTTGTACAAAAGTGTGGTTTAACAATGTTATACAGTAATAAACCGAATTTAGAACTATGGTCAATATTGTATTGGGTATAGGCCATAAACATTTAATTCTATGTTTAGAGTCCCCATGATTTTTCGATACCAACAAACCAGGCATTTTAAAACAAACAATGAGTCCATAAAAAACATTTTGCTTTCAAAACTTATTCATGGCAGTGGTACAAGCTAAAGCAACTGTTTACCTGCAAAACTGTTATATATCATCTTCATATTGGGAAACTACTTTAACACAGTATTTTTTAACTATGTAATTTGACTAGTTGCACACTTTTTTTTTTTTTTACAAATATTGGTAAAAACACCTAAAAGTCTTTTTTTCAACTTTTTTTTTATATACTTTCCAACTCGATGTTTCACAATTTCAATGTCAAATTATTTTTTTTTGTTCAGGCATCCCAAAACCGACATATCCAACTTTATGTACTATAAACGTTTCTAGCCTTATCGCGCTAATCAGCGAAGCGTCTGCTCTGTCAAGCGCTTAAAGAGTCGAGTGAGCATCGATCAATATTTTCGGCGATTTTCAGAAGATCACCGGACAATTGCTTGAAGCGGTAAGTTTTATAGCTTTAGCGTCAAAAATCAATAATTGAATACTATACTTTACAAGGCCGGGAAGTGCATTCTGACGCATATCGAAGAAACTTCCTCAGCCAGAAAATCGAGATAGAACATATAGGGAGGTTTTTACTTAACTGCTTATCTCGGTTTTATTAAAGGTTTCTCAGGATTTTTGCAAATTATTTCGGAAACTCCAACTTCTTACCAATTAACTGATACAATTTTATTTAAATTTCGAAAAAGGGACCATACCAATTTTGTTTTTCAGTAGTTTATATTTCTATTTTCTGCAATGATCCCGTATCAATTCTGAATTAGCTACTTTTATATAAATAAAGAGTTAATTTTTTTTTCTTTCCCTCTTATTGTATGCATAAATATGTTAAAATACATACTGATTTCAGTAAACATATACTATACGCGTCTAAACTATGGTAACCTTAATTATAATTAGCAAACAAATTAAAATCTAATGTAGTATTGCGTTTTTATGAAAATGATCAGTCCCTGATAACGGATGGGGTGGGGGTCAGATAATCATCTGTATGACACGGTCATAAATCTTATCGGATTGTGTTGGCCATAGGCGGGTCCACAGCTGAAGAGTCAAGTTAAAGTTATTTTGGCAGCTGAGGAAGTTTCTTCCATATGACAAATAAATCAATGCAAAATACTATTTATTCTCAATATTTTAAAAAAGTACCAATATGCGCAAACAAACGTTCAGTGAAAAATTTCCAAAAATCCAGCGGTAACAATGTCCGGTTTAGATTTTAGATTTAAGTATCATCATTATGTCGGTAATATTTGATTTGATGTGAACCGCATACATGTTATTATACTTAGTAAGAGAAAACATGTAGTCCTGTTTATTTCCTAATTATCGCCTTATTATCACCTTTTGTTTACACAATAACTATAAAGTGTTGCCGGTACTGAAATAAAGAACTCAAAGATTGGCTTTTTTTTCGCGACAAACATAACTGTTAAGAAGTTTTCTATGCAATATTATTTTTTTAAGACGCATAGCACAAGCATGGAACGCTCATTAAGAGTACGAAAAAAATTAATTACAAATTAATGACTGAAGGTGACACACGGTGTTTATCCTGTATATTTGTATACGACATGGATCCAGATCCGTGTATACGGCAACTAAATGACACCGGCTAGGATAAACAGGCCACTTAGTAAAATTTTAAAAATAAAACAAAAAAAATCCATTTCAATAGAATATCACCATAAACGGTAGTTTCATTTCAAAATAAAAATAAAATTAAACCGTGCATTTTCTCTGCCTTAAAATGATAAATAGAACATAGTAGGTTATGTTACACTAAATCCTGAACTAATAAATGAACATAGCCGTAAAATAAATAAAAACAAAGTATTTTTTTCAATGTTCATCCTCTTGTTAATCTATTGTATACTTAATCTAATTTAATCTCTAAATAAAAAATCAGCTTTCACTTAAGTTTCAATACCAATTAAACCAATATACGATTAAGCATAATGCCAGTTTTATTGCAGTCCGTAATTTATTGCCGATACAAGACCGGAAAAGGCTGAACGCCGATATGAATTTCGTACATTTCCGTGAATGGGTGAAACAATTACCACTGGAATCAATTACAAGTGATACTAAAGTTAATAAACGACGGTCTTAATGCCAACTTTCATTAACACAAGTATATTGTATAGAAAGGAAAATGATTTTCCTAGCTAATTCCACCTGTGCAATTCTGAATTTAAGTATAGAAATACAGTTTTTGCAGCAATTTCCTAACCCGTTGTCAGCACATTTTACTAAATTCCCTATTACTCACATTGAACAAAATGACACCTATACTTTTAAAACCTTAAAACGACGGTTCAAACGTTAAGTTATCAAAACGAAATAAATACCATTGTTTAGGGAAGATATCATATATTCAAATGCAACCTGTGCAATTTTAATATTTACATTATTAACAAAAATATGAATGTTTGAAGTACACAGTTCATAATTTTCCTATTCAATTCAATGCTAAATCTTATCATCGATTTTGATCGATAGCGACCGCGGGATTGCATTGAAAGTTGGATATGCCAGCCCGAGGACGCTAAACATAGAATCAAATTGGTATGACCTTAACATAAACCTCCCGAATCACGTGCACGTACACTATTAATTCCCAGACAGTCAGCAGAGGTTGACTGCTTGGCACTTTCTTCAGCCTTTGCAGGAAACAAACCAACAAAGAAGAACATACGTATCGTACCATATTTTGTTTAGTTCCGAAGGATAAAACCTGCAAAGATATGAAACACTCATTTGAATATGTGCGATTTTAACCAATGAATTCAGCGATTAATGATATTTGATATATTATTGAAGCTCAAACTTCCAGATAGAACAAGGTCACATATTGTAAACGGACATATCTGTACTCCACCAGTATAAACAATCCAACATTGGCATACTCGTAAACATAAACAGTTACTGACGGCGAGTATCAAATATTGCTAGGAACGTGTGTTGAACAATTAAGCCGAATCTCGTGCATGAAGCAGCAAGGAACTGCAGTTAATGTACTGGAGTGATTACGGACGTATTTATTTCCTGTTTATTGCCGTGCATCAAACAGTGCAGACATTACAATGTGTCGTTGTTGTATGCCACAAACATGGTAAACCAATCATCTTTAAGTACTTGCAGAGTTCAACAAATAAATATTGTTGTTTTACTACATTAGGCAGTCCCTTTTTATTTTCTGGTTTACAAAAATTTTTGGGGAACATGTCCACTGGCAGGTCGAAAAAAAAAAAAGTGTTCAAATCTTAACACAACGAACGATTTCCCATTAGCAATTTATAATTAATAACAATATCAACATTAAAACACACTATTATGCGAAGTTAGAATAAGACGTC
Organism: Congeria kusceri; assembly: GCA_027627225.1. Taxonomy (NCBI): domain Eukaryota; kingdom Metazoa; phylum Mollusca; class Bivalvia; order Myida; family Dreissenidae; genus Congeria; species Congeria kusceri. Next base: position 69,767,306 of record CM051028.1, on the reverse strand, counting down.
AAACATGGTATAAACTGTTTTATTACACCAATGTTTTATATGCAGTTGAACCATTTGTATTTATGAATTTTACAGAGTAAATAAGTGTAATAGATGCATATATTTTAACGGCATCATTAAAATTGATTTTACCACAAAGTTGTATACTTGTATGGATTTACAAAATGTAAAGTGAGATGCCTTTTTAAAAGAAGACGAGTTAACCTGCGCAGGACTGGAATCCACAACTGCCCGAACACAGACGTTGCAAAACGAGCTTAATCTAACCACACAACGCAAATTTTGAAAATAATTGCTGTGAGGTCTCGAAAAACATATTAAATTTAACTATATCAAGAGAAAAGTCCAATTAATATGACGTTAATTGTCTGCATTCTTATTAAGTCTTAATTCTTATTAAAAATGAGAAACCAGTTTTAACATATTTTTTTTTTAAATATTCAACTCTGTGTATATGCTAAATCTTCATGTATATATGAAATTTATCAGATATAAACTCAACTGCTAGTGTGTGTTAAATTATTGCATTACAATTGTGACAGAAACAAAATACAAGGCAAATAAGAAATTCTCATTGTGTCGCGAAAATATATATCATCAACAAAATGCAACCATGACTTTCTCTTTTAAGTGTATACGAGACAAAGCTGTCTGTCCCCACATCCTCGTTTCGATGTCCCCGCAAGAAGATCTTTTTACTAATGATATTATTTGTTACAAATGCCACCTGAAAATATACATCCAGTGCCTTCCACAGGATTTTTTTTGGCGTCCCCGTCCCGAGAGGGGTGGGTTAGGGAGGGGTATCCCCTCCGTACGTCAAATTTTTTTGCGGCATGTGTCAAATGACGTTTTCTGGTGCGTTTTATCTATTAAATTTAAGGCTAAGATGTTTTCAATTTTTTGTACAAGGTTAGACGAAATGAAATAAACGAAGCATCACCGTTTGAACGGTATACCTCTAGCCTTTTAAAAGCAAAAGCATCATTGTTGTTGCGAAACTGAAAGTAATGATTTTTTCCGGATGTTTATGTCCAGTGCGCATCACATTCGCACAGTGACGTCATGTCCAAATCCACTATTCTCGTCGTTCTCGAATCTTTAGGTTACACTCGATCTACTGATGGAGCCTTTTTTATTCGATTAATTATGTTCATATGGGCATGTATTTAGTGTTTTAACACTGTTTTAATCGTTACAGCTGTTGAACATAGTACTGACTGGATAATTGGTGAATTGTAAAGATCTTGATTAAAATATATTTATATTATATACATGCATTGTTCTTGCAAAAACGGCGGGAAATTTTCCTCGTGCACATCGTGCCTGCGCGTCATATGTTAAAGACAAATGTCACTCTATTGTTTAAAACAGTGTTGATTTTCTCGTGTTTCATTCTTGCCATGAATAACTGTACTTCTAACGGTAATATTAACTGTCATCAAATGGACAAGTCATTTTAAGGGCCGTCTACGAAACATGATGAACATTATTAGAAGTTTACAATATATAATAAATTCAACAATTTACGAACTAAAAATCACTTCTAATTTTTTGTCCACCAATAAGTAACTTTGCATGGAAAAACCACGCCAATTTGTTTATAAGTTACCTATTTTTTCTCCATTTGTGAATTTATTTATGAGACGACCCTCAAACTTGAAACACTCACTGACCACAATAACGGGATTTCTCCCTGCAAAAATCATGCATGGGATTAACATTCCTTTGACGGGAAACTAGGACACCCAATGTCTTTAAAGACCTGTATTTAGTAAAGCACATGATCGGTACACGCACGCTTTCCGTGCGTGGAACGTGACGTCGTGTTTCAGCAGACATTTTGCACTCTTTTGTAGAAAACACGGGTTTTACATGGCATACATGTACATAAACAATGGCGGACGCCTTGCTTAACAAAATTGTCTGTGAAATTCCGGAACAATTTGTTGATCTCGATCGGCAATCATCGTGTGATACCGTCAAAAACAAAAAGCAGTTTCACGGAAGTAAACGGACTTACCGAGCAAATTATTATATTCGTACTCAATTTATTTCGAAAATTTGAACGTTTCGTCCCCCATCGGTAAAAAAAAAATCGTATTTATAATTTTTTTTTTTTCACTTTCGGAAAATTTATGTTCGCCGGTTTTGTAAACCGTAAAATCAAAAAGTCCTGGCCTTATTTCATTGATGAAATTATCACCTTTTCATCACTTTTTATCGGATTGTGTGAGTGTATTCATTAAATGTCATTAACATTATTAAAACACACATCAGTGTTAATCAATGTAAAAGTATTGTAAACACGTACATTCTAATGACATCACGTAAAAGATCGAAACGTAGAAAGTGACCTGTTGTCTTCAATGAAAAGTCTGTAAAAACTGTCTTGTAGGAAAAGATTTACGAAACTACAGGTAGGGAGTTTATTGTTCTGTTAAGAAGAATTAATAACAGAAAGACACGTTAACGAACGTTTTTTTTTTCAAAAACAAGAAACGTAATTCAGACCTCAATCAATGACTGATACATTTGTTTATTCATCGTTCGACAATGCAATGAACACTATTAAACTGTCTACGCAGTCCACTGTCTACTGTAAATTGTTTGTAGAAAAATTAGAATATGTCTCGTACAAAGCACTAACGAACTGCACTGTCTGGAATGCTAAACGATGTCATTATTTCCTTGCTTGCTTTATTACGAATGGATTCATTATTGCAGACATCACAATTAATTGTTTACGTAATCCAAACAAATGATAAAGCAATCATCTTTTGATATCTGCACAATTCAATATTTTAATGTTTAAAATTATGTTATTTACTTATCATATGAAGTTAACATATAGTTATCACTGTCGTGTTTAATAAGCTATACATAATAGCATTCATTCAGTGTTACACATATATCAAATGTACAGTAAATTATGAAAATGTGGACACAAAAGCTATGTTCTAGCTTAGACATCTTTTACAATAAATAAATATATACAAGTACCTTTGTTGTATTAAAATATTATGTAAATTATAACTTTAAAATGGAATTAGAAATGCATAATCGAAATAATAATTAGGTTATATCTTTCTTAATATGGATCCTGAAATCATAGGACCAGAATTCCATGCTCTGTATTCGTAAGATTTGAATGAACTTTAAGCTAAACTTTATTTTACTTGGATTTATGCCAAAAACGATATTTACCTGCCAATCCTTGATGTAATTGAAATGAATAAAGTTTGGATTTATTTACAGATAACACATTGCTTACGAAATATATACGTCTTGTACGAAAAAAGATTTGCATAGTATGTTAATGTGCAGAGTTAACGGTTGTCCGTCAATTAACGAAGGCTAATCCGAACAGTATATTTTACATGTCATTGGGAATTAGAGTGTTCATGACTGCAGCGTTCCTTTCTACAGGGGAAGATGCAGAATCGCTAGTAATGAACGCTGTCTTGTAGTTTAATTAAACATATCACCTATAACGATGGTACCACCGTGTTTATAGCGAACAACATACATTAATTAGTCGCCGTTGGAAAAAAGTGATATTTACTTAAAACATACGCTTAGTTCGGAAAGGCCAATTTCTGCGACATTTAAACTTGGAATAGTCATGGGCTCATGTCACCATTTGTTGCATCGTACATCGTATCACAATAATAAATATATAATCTCCAGTTGCATAAACCTTTCTTAGCATGACATCAAACATAAAGTAACGAGTGATGAAAACGCATTTGACAACGCGTGTAGTATTCAACTGTCTGTTTGTTCATAAAAATTAGCAGGATGCATGTATGACGGGTCAAATTTCAATTTGGAACAATTTAAAATTTAGTTCTTGTTAATGTTCACATGGACAAAATGAAGTACGAAGTAAGAGATGGGAAACATTTTGAAAGCTGTTTCTTTAAGGTCTTGTTATGTCTTAACATTGAGCAAGAATTTTGGGTTTTAAGGAAGACACAAATTGTTTTAAAATTTCATTTTCCAAATGTATTTTCTTGCTCTTCAAATGCAAATACATGTAATTGTATAGCCATAGCACGGATTTTTTTTCGGCGAAGCTGTCTAAGATCACTTTTGACCTAGATTTCTTGCGATAATTATGCAGCGGGAAAATTTAATGCCAATAGAATTGGGCACATTTTCTAATTTTAGGGAATGCAAATTTACAACAATGGTTTAACGTATACCAATAACTATTGCATACTTTTGGGGATTAAAGTTTACATAGTTGTTTACACAAGCGGTTAAAATAAGTTATAAACATATCTCCGACATACAGTGTAGAACTGAACATAATTATGAACAATTTTACACAGTGTATGTCATGATTAGAATGCTATATTCATTCACATAATGCAATAACTATATTGTTTAGCCTACATAATCGGCCCGATCTATAACAATTACAATACTACAATTCACGGGGACGACAGTTGGTCACAAAGTACAATGTTGCCTGTTGAGCTCGCGTCACGTCTGCCTGTCAATAGTATTAAACTTTCTTGTGACAAAATATAAAATCGTAAATTTCTGGTATTTTTATGATAAATAAACACAAAATATTTGCAAATTTGATTGAGCTTATATTTCCTAATATTTCATCATTGTATAAAAATAATATTGAATGTAACCGACTTGGGTCCCCTTTAATTAGTTCTAGCGAGTATAACAAACTCCAGCAGGAGTATCATTCTAACAATAGCGCACGTTAAATCTGTGTTAATACACACGCATCAAATAGCGCCTGGAGAATTATAAACCCGACAATTTCAATAAATGGGGAATTTATAACTTACTGTGCATGTTAATTTATATTTTAATTGTCGTTGCGTTTTTTTCAGAATTCTTTATAATTGCACCGTTCTATCGGATTCTCCAGTAGATGTTATTCAATCTATAAAAATGTTAAAAAACATCTTTCTATAAGTAGAGTGTAGTGAAAGAAGTCTCGTAATACGTCGAAATGTTATTCATGTTACTTCAACTTCATTTGCGTAGCATGAATACTAATGATACATATAGTATATTATTTAACATAACTATGTACACTTGTCGGATATATATAATAATTTTCATTCATTCCGGCTATTATTTTCTAACAATGTTAATTTGTTAAATTTGCCTGACAAATTCATGTATCAATTATGCTGACGTAAATTACTATTATTTAGGTTATTTATATATCACTGGTGAAAACATGGGGTGGTATATGATCGGTTTATTCACGGTAGAGATATTAATAATGATTGTGGGGCCGATACGTTTTCTTATGGTGTCCGAAAAATCTAGTGTCCGAGAAGTCTCCTTCGTAGGGACGGAAAAATCTGGGGTCCGAGAAAACACGTAACCGATCATCTTGGTCCTCTTGTATTATATTTAGGGCAAAAAATAACATCTTTATATTAATTTCACCGATTGTCTTTTCTAAAGACATTTGTTGTTTGATTTCAGAATGTGTGCCTTTCAGGAAATGTCTGCACGCTCCGATGAATTCCTTTCAGGAGTATCTTGGCTCACTCGAAAATGTGTTAGAATCTTTTGGATCTGATAAGATAAGCGAGGCACGCGATGGAGGTTGGATATAAGATATGGACTCGTCTCATATGTTTGCGTCTGTTGATACACATAATATAATTACTGCCAGTTCTCATTTCACGATAAACATTTGATAAAACGCCACCAGAATTTCAATACGTTATTGACATAGTGAAAGGACTTGATTACTGTAGTTCATACGAAAAAATTAATTGTCTCAATTAACTTACAGTTCATAAGACTAAACACCAACGTCAGCAAAATGGCCTACTACATATTACTGCTTTTAATTTTGATTTACAGTTTAATTAAATACAGGCAATACTGTTGATAAGAATCTGGATATATAAGAATGGACTCTGGTGTGCCTGCAAAAGTTCAATAACCAAATTTAGGGCGATGCTTCGGTTCACAGTTATACTTCTCTTTGGTTAACCGTAACGATTAGCCGATACGAAAAACAAATAGATGAACTTGATTTTGTGTTTTAACATATATAACCGATTAAAAAATCTAAGAAACATTGTTCTTGGCATGTGTTACTTTGTCAAATTTCTTCGACAGGGCGTATTGATTTTTAGACTGTTGGCGGAAGCCAACGGTCTTTTGAGAGGGTAATTTCCAAAACAGGTATCGCGGAAATCTACTTCTTTTCTTTGCAGAAAGTGTGCTTCTTAAAAACAGCGAAATTTCACACCCGTTTTCTTACATTTTAATTATTTAACATAATGTATGTAATATGTATTATAATGTGTATATCATGTGATTTATTACAATAACAGTTTGTAAAAAGGTCAATTTATAAAAAAAAACTTTTAACTGATGACACCCCTACTTTTGCTATTTACGTGTATTTAATCGAAATATTTACCGGAGTGTCCTGGAATAAGGCCACCAAATTAATGCGCTACATCGGTTATTTTTGACTCGTTGCGAAAGTGTGTTTTCTTGTTACCAATTCTCATACTGAACATTTTAACAACAACATACGCAATTTATTAATTTTAAACTGTGCTGTAAACAATCAATAATTGCATCGTATTATCTATTTTGACTCAGTAGGTTAAGAACACAAATCTATAAATAAACATGTTTATTTATAGATCTTTGGCTTAGAAGCACTAACAATCGGTGCGCCTAACTACTGCATTTCATAGGTTATTCTGGCCCGTGCAGATTGACTTCTTAACTGGCATGTATATAATTCTGTTTGCATAAGATAATTAGCTCGAGCAAAATATGTTTTCGTTACTTACAAATTAGTTTTCATTATGATGTCGTATACTATTGAATTAGAAGCCAAATTATGTAGTTTAAAGGTGGGAAATTGAACTACATTCAAACTAATGTTTCCTTTTAGACAAAATGCACTCATAATTCACATGATTTTCGTTTCTTTTGTGGCCAACAGTTTTTCTACGCTGTCAGCATTTTGATTAAAAATGGCATTGTAATCTGAGGGGGTTCTCGGCCATGGTTGAAAACACACGGAAATACGACACAATTCCCAATATACAGTGTAATATACACAATATTAAATGTGTTATAAAATTCATCGTAGTTCAACATTTGTCTGGCATTGCCACCAGTATACATTTACTACATGTATACACAACACTTCTGAAGAAATCATATGAACTTTATACATTGTTTTGCATTTCGATTTTGGATAAAAGTGGCACCCACGTTGTTTCTGATTAAGATTGCATCATGCATACATTTTACTGCCATCACAAATCGATAATAACCTTTGCGAAACGTCGCATTTAATAGTAGTTTATTAGTGTTCACTTGTTGGGCTTCCTGAATAGTAACTCCAATCGGAAATGAACCATTCCGGTTTATTTCTTTAAAAAAATTGGGGTATTTATTACACAACGAACATCTTCTGCTTTTTGTATTTTATATCATCTGTATGTTTTAACATTACTGTAGCAGTACGCATTTTTATGCCATGGTCAGTCTATAAAGGCCATGTTCATTGTACTCCTTTATAGGAAAACATCTATAATACGCTACTTATTAAAAATTATCACAGTGAAATGTTTGACATAGTATGTGCAACTTTATTACAAAATGAACAAATGGTCATTAAAAGTATAAAAAAAACACCATCATTTGAATGTATGTGAGATAAAGCATTTCCAAGTTCTTGATAATATCACTACATGTGAATTACACAATTGTTCGGGAAAAAACGCATTTTGATATCATTTTAGTATCATTTTTTATTGCATACAAGCTAGATCTATATCTCATATAAAGTTTTGACTAGAGTTTGAACATTTGTAAAGCAATATTAACTATTTTCACTTGAACAATGTGCAGATGCGCAGCTGGAAAAATATTGCAAATGCTGCAATTGTATAACGGTATGTATTCTGAAATTAACGACAGTTGCTCACTGATATCGCCGTTAACTGAATCATTTTCAAGACACAGTAGTTCATCATTAAATTTATGTTTAACTTTTAGTAAAATGGTTTAAGGTTAATGTGTTCTACAGTGGCAAACACGTGTTTTTGTTTTGTTATAGACTTGCACGAAATTAAAAGCGCTTTCAGAAATAATTACACCAGCCAAGCTATTGTGTATTAAATTGCAACATGTATCGTCCATGTTCCATCGAATGCACGGCAGTGACCTTCGTTATGATGCAACCAACTGGTACTCTTAAACATGTTCAACATTAACCTGTGTTGGTGTGTTATTGCTAAGCAATATCGTGTGTTGGCAGATTGTGGTGTAACTTTCTCAATATACGTGTGTTCTAAGATGGTTGCCTTAGATAAGTGAGACGTGTATAAAGTGGAATGCTTTCCATTATTGGGTTTGGTTGCTATGAAATCGCGTTAATGTGCAAAATCAAATGTATTGTATTTCAATTTAGTAACGTAAACAAATGTAGACTATATCCCCTACCTGATTTTGTGCAATACAGAGCAGTGTAATAAATTGAACATATGAATGCTAAATGTCTAATCTCGAAGTCTACTCTTGAACTTGTAACAACACGAAAGTGTTGCCAATGAACTGTCTGTGGTACAGGTGAGGGATGTAATAATTTACTGGCTTCGTTTTTCATTAATTAGGTCATTCAATCATAATTGATTGTTGTTTTATAACAGACATATGTCAATGAATTGTTTATGTTTCAGCAATAAAAATACTGTAGTTTTGAATACAATATTTTATTTATCGGAACAATTAGAGTTGTTAAACAATAGGAGCGTTCATCTGATGTTAGAGATACATGAATACGAACAGTGGAACAAACGATTGATGAACATAACAGTGCAGGTTTCGCCTGAATTGTGTATTTAGTTACACACCAGCGTCATCCGCAGCAAAACAATTATGTACTTGTATAATTTACGGGGTACTTTCGGACATTATATAAGTCGAAATCAATTTGCTGTAAATTTGTTGATTAGTATTTACAACTGTCACATTTTTCATATCATATTCATATACATGCATGCACGCTTTTTGGGTTTATCTATAAATACCGTTAGTAATGCATTATACAAAATTCAATATTTTAATTGACTAATAATATTATCATTATAACTAAATGGGTTGGTATTGAGGTGACCTATAAGCCCGATGGGCCGGATGTAAATAATGTTTATGTTGATGTATAATCAATGTTATTTATTTATTGCAATACATAAACTGCTATAATAAACAAAATTAACAAAAGTATTTTATGAATCTTTGGATTATTTTTTTTATTGAAACGGTCTCCACTCTAAAAATAAAGGATTAACTGTTACATGTATATAGATGTTGTGTTTTTTTAAACAAATGTCGGATCCAATTAATAGGCGATGACGAATATTGTCTTTAAAAAGCGTTTTATTCCTTAATAACAGTTAAAACCTTTTATCCTGCTACTAACCCAAACAGTGACCTAATAAAGCAGTGACCGTATAAACTTGTTGATATCCGGCAGTAGATCACGTGACTGTGATATACCGTCAATAGGTATTCCTACGCGCCGGATAACAACATTGTCGAGAATGACACAGCATAAAGTCTACTTACCAGAGTTTTTCATCGATACAAACTTTGTGTTGTCTAGTCTAACAGAGTTAAACAACAAATGAGTTTTTTGTCCTCACATTCCATTTAACTGGTAATCAACAACTTCCTTCCAGTTCCATTCCATTTCAACACACTTGAATCTGATGCAAGCGGGTTATTCTTTGTGGATAGACTTTCTTTGGTCAACCAACAGAGCATATTCATCAAAGAAATAACCTTTTATATAAATTTCCGATGAAAAGAAATGAAAAAAGTCATCAAAACTTTAACCTAAAACGAAACATTTTATGATTTATTTCACTTTCAGTTACATGTCCCCCACCCACAACTATCCGAGTAAATCGTAAAAAATTGAAAAGAGATCAAGCTCACCGTTTCCGTTCGAGGCAAATATTACATACACTTTTTGCCTGAATGCTATTGCATAATATAATCCATCCAAAACACAGAAACACTAAATATTTATTCCGATTTCATGTATTTTAAACTGCAAAACACTCGCGTTCTGGTTTGACTACATTGTGTAAACTTACAACCCAAAATAAATGACGTAGTTGGTGTGACGTAATTAAACTCGTTAAAAACCAATATAACCTGTTTAAAACAAAAGCAAATTGACTACGTCATTTTCGTGTCGTACTGACATCAGCAAAAAAGATTTATTAATATTTTACCTTTGCTTTTTGAAAAAGGTGATTAAGAAATAGAGAACTATTTATTCCGGGTAGTACGCATTCATGCAAGCGAGTTATTAGGTCGAGGCCCGTCTAGATTATTTTTTAATTTAAAACTTTAATTAGTGTTTGGTGTTTTTTAATTTAATTGAATAGAAATCAGGATACATAGAATACACGGTAGGTGCCGGGAAGGAGAAAGTTTATCCGGTTCGGCCCGAAAACAAAAATAGGGCTCGCTAAAGCTCGCCCTATTTTCATTTTCTAAGCCGCACCGAATAAACTTTCTCCATCCCGGCACCAACCATGTATTCTCTATATATATGTGTGTTAATGTCTCTGGAGCTGCGAATGTCTCTATTTATCAAAGGACAACATTGTCTTAGCCTGATGCCGTCTGGAAACTAATCATAATCGATAACGACGAGAACAGTGACATACATATTCACATAAACTTTGAATAATACTTGCTGTAAAATATGATTTTAATGAAAAGAAATCAAACCTAAACCGCATATTTATTTTTAATTAATTGTTTAAGTGACTGTACTCAGCGATGCACAGGTCTTCTTACGCAATTTAATACATTCGCACCCAAAACAAATATACAGGTCTAATTAAAAATGCACTCGAACAACATAACCCCAAAGCAAGAATTAACATTAAGCTGTTATTTAAGATCAAACATGAACGAACAAGTTATAGCTGCAATAGATCTCTATAATCGTTATTTTAGTAAAATAAAAACATTTCAAATACTGACACAGTTTTTATACCATTTCAATAACGTTTAACAGGCGATTTTCGTTAAGTTTCAACGTAAGCAAACAGTGAGGAATTAGTTTCGGTGACAATGTGTCACAGTTAGGCAGCATATATTCTTATTTCCAGCAACAATGTAGCAAAACCATGTCAGATCGTGTTTATATATTGGGTTTTGTACCAATTTATATAGCTTTTGCTTTTCTGCCATACCAGTTGCCATTATAAATTATCACGTTGAGATTTGATTTATTGTTTCTATATCAATTTGGATTGCCAAACATTGCATATGCAGAGAATTGGGTATTCCCAATTATCTCTTTCAAATAGAAGCACCAAGGATCTAGAATATGTTAATACAATATTGCACATTCAGAGTAGCTAAATGTTCAACATAGAAGTCAGTTTTGACTGCCTGGCTCTACTTTTGTTTGTAGAAACGCATCTAATTGATTCATATGTATGATCAACAAACATGCTGCACACTAAATTACACAGAGACCTGTGGAATTCTTGGCTGGTCGTGATTGAAAGTTAATTAATAGCAATCCTAGTTAAAAGCAATTTTTTTAGTATGATCAATGATCATCCAGTATGTTACATAATTGACTTTGTTTATAAAATGAGTGCCCCTAACAATGAGAGTAAAGATGATACCGGTATAGTTTATCTTATTCTTGAAATGCTCTTATTCAGCTGACAAACTTCTGTATTTATTGTCCGTATGGTGAATTTTTATTTGTAAGACGCTATTTTCCGATCAACTTGATTTAAATACGTGTGAACAAATTGCGTCATTTTTGTCTGACAACTATAACAAAATAATTAAGTTACAATATATTATAGTTAAGTTTAATTACGTACAGTTAACATGTTACAAATAACATATGAATGTCTTAAATGCAATAGCAGTTAACTGCCGTAAAATATCGAAATAAAGTTCAATAAAATGTGAATCACAAGCACAAATAAAACTGTAATATTATTGGAAAACTTTTAAAGCGAAGTATGACGTCCATAGCAACATTCATTCGCCATCCGAAATGTTGTTTGTATGATGCTTGATTGTTTATTCTGGCTGAGTTGTACCTTCTGTGCTGATAACATACACCTATGGCGTTCTTCATTTGAACTTCTAAAGATAAAGTTTAATTAATCGTTGAAGGCACTTCAGGAATGAAAGCTGTGTCCAGGTTGAAATTTTAGCAGACTGTGTGCATCTAAACAAAATATGGTACATTACGTATAAGTTCTTGTGTTTCGTTTCATGCAAATACTGTAGTAAGTGCCAAACAATATTCATCGGCACACTTTCTGGTAAGGCGTTATCAGTTTATTTCGTATGGAAATGAGATTGCGAGAAGTATCTTATTCACAGTTTATCTAATGGCAACGGTTCTGAATTTAGTGTATGCATTGTTGTCGTCTTTTACATTTGTATTCTGAACAAGCTGCTGTTATGACATTCAGTTCTTAATACATGCATACTATATTTTATTGTTAAGATACAAACATAACTTTGTCAATAAATAATAGGATGGCTAAACGTTACTAAAATTGCATTTGCATTCAAACAGTGTATGTAGTTGAATTATAATCTTTTTAGGGTAAGTTGAGATGACTCAAAATTTCGTATGTGGACTCTACCTACTGCTCCGTGTTTCTTATCAGGTCAGACAGTCGATGAAAATGTTTAAGGTTAACACGATTTCAGCTCTAGATAAATCTTATCAAAATATTCCATCGGAGTGTGCTAACAGTCTTGCAAAAGAAATATTAAAGATGTGGATAACTAATCAATCAAGCAGTAAAATAAAGAAATACATACTAGTAAATAAATAAATAAATAAATAAATAAACTAAATAAACTAAATAAATAAATGAATGAATGAATGCATGCGTGCGCGCGTGCGTGCGTGCGTGCATGCATGCATGTATGTATGTATGTACGTACGTATGTATGTATATATGTATGAATACATAAATAAATAAATACGTAATTAATGTAAGTCATAGCGTACGTCTGATAGTACTAACGTTGATGAAACTCCGCCCAGAAACACAAATTGTTCTGTTAAGAAGAATGAAATGATGAAGGACACGTTCATGTACGTATTTAGAAAAACAACAACAGTCAATTAGACCTTACGCAATGACGAATAGTTATATTTGCTTAACCTTCGGCAATGCAATAAACACAACGAACCATCTAAGAATGTTGTTTGTAGAACAATTAAGATATCTCTCATATAAAGCAGTAACGAACTGTCTGGAATGTTGACTGATGTTATTATTTCCTGGCTTTCTTTATCACGTTTTAATGAAGAGAAAACATCAGAATTTATTGTTGTGGTATCACTAATGTAATAGAGGTGCTTTAGTTACTTTGTTTATGATGTTTTCATATACTTGCCATTTGTTTGATGAAATATGTATTATTATATTAATTGAGTGATACAAAGAATATCAAATGTACAGTATATAATGAAAATGTAAAAAATATAACTGTGCTCTTGCTTAGACCTCTTTTAAAATAAATTATTACATAACATCATATCTATATTGTACTATTGAATATTTTGAAACAATTAAAAGTAATTAATAATTGCTTTGTAGTGAAAATCATCCGCGGGTCATATCACACTTAATGTGTGTTCTGTAATCATGTCATTACAACTTCAAGTTATTGTGTACTTGTAATGTGAGCGCATCAAGTAAACCCTGAGACAGGGAACGTCAAAAGTATTCCATTGTATTAATATTATTGTATTTACTTTAACCTCGAATTACTGATTTCACATAGATTTATTCCCAATCAAAAATCGACGACCAATCGTTGATGTAATGGAAATGAATACAGTTGGATTTATAAACAATGAAAATTTCGAACGTAATACGTCTATACGAAACAAGATTGATATATTATGTAATTATGCAGATAAAATGGCTGACAGTTAATTAGCGAAGGCTAATCCGAAACGTCATTTGACATTTTCATTGGACATTGGAATATTTATGGCTGCAGCCTTTCATTCTACAAGGGAAGATGCAGAATCGCTAGTAATGAACGCTGTCTTGTGGTTTAATTAAACGTATCACCGATAACGATGGTACCACCGTGTTTATAGCGAAATGTATTTGAAAAAACATACACTGAGTTCGGAAAGGCCAATTCCTGTGATATTTAAACTTGAAATATTAATGCAACATTTTGTTTCATCTTACATCGTATCAAAAAGCAGTTGACAACACGTGGAGAATTCGATCGTCTGCATGTCCTGTATGTTCATAAAAACTTATATAAAACATGTATGACAAATGAAATTCAAATTTAGAATATGAATTCTTTTTGATGTTCATATACAACACAAGTAGGAAGAAACACATTTCAAACTTTTTGAATAGAGTTTCCTTAAGAATGTTTATTTCTGAACATTGTACACGCATTTTAATTTTAATGAGTAGAACTACACAAATTGTTTTAAATTGCATGTCTCCAAATGCTGGGTTTTCTTGCTCTAGAATAGTATAGGCATGTCACAGATTGTTTTCTTGCAGAAGGTATGCCATACCGAAAATGTCTGCACGCCCCAATGAATTGATAATGTATATCTTGAGCAAAACTATTGGCTCACTTGGAAATGTGATATAATGTTTTGGATCTGATTCAATAGGCATTTGCGTCAGTTAGTGCAAGCAATATACTTACGGCCATTTCTTATTTCACGTTAAACATTTGATAAAAAGCCATCATTTTAAAGTATGTTCTTTATTTAGAGGAAATTAATGATTAATTTAGTTCAAAATATAAAATTGTTAAATAATAAGAATTATCGTCCATTTGCAGCTCCTTCAAAAATTCCCAATGCGTCAATCAGAGCTATACAACTGAATAATGCGGTAGTCTGCGATAACATCCAAAATCGCCGAGCATTGAGTGGATAGAATGCAAGGCAGTGACCTTCATTATAATGCATCTATTTGTTGGTGGGTGGCTGATATGCAATGTCTTTTTGTCCGATTGTTGGGTAACATTACGCATGTTACATGTTTTGGTACATGGTTGCGTTGGATAATTCATGGACTAGAAAGAAAACTTCTTGAAACTCTCTAAAGGATCGTATAATAAAGACTAAACGTAAGCACACACTATTTCGACAGTGTATACAGTGGAATGCTTTCCGATATTGTGTTTTTTGTTTCTATGAAATCGGGTTAATGTGCACAAATTAATGTATTTTATTGTCATTAAGTATTGTTACTATGTGTGTTACACTACTCAGGCATCAATAGCTCGTGTAGGACAATAGAGAGCAGTGTAATAAATACAACTTAGATTGCTGAATGTCAAATCTCAAAGTCTACTCTCGAACATTTAACAGCACCGAATTGAATTGTTGCCAATTGAACTGTCCGCGGTACAGGTGAGGGATGTAATAATTTACTGGTATGCGTTAGTTAGGTCATGCAATCCGAATTGATTGTTGTTATAAATCGGTTTAAACCCCCAATGTTTTGCATTGACCGTTCCAAGGCGGTGACCTCAATTTTATTCATGTGTGTTTTGTGTTTGTTATGTGTTTTTGTAATGTACTATTTAATTTTTTGGCCATTGGTCACTAGCCATAAATAAAGGACCTCGGGCTGCTAATAAGAGTTCTCTCCTGCTGTCGCAACTGGAGTTTCGCTTTGTTTATATTTAAAACAGACATATGTCAATAAACAACCAAACTGTTCACCTCAAATTAGAGATAAGTTATAACGCACAGTGGTATAAACTATTTATGGACACAAAGTATGGAAAAATGCAACTTTTGTTTTATTAATGAACACCCAAACATCAATAGCAGAAATATTATATGTACTAATATAAATTTCAGACTCAGAACGTAATTTATATGTAAACTAAAATTGTTGGCCTTTGTTTTCGGTTGAAGAGTTCTGATTATAAAGGAAAAACTGATTTTCTTCTATTTCTAACGAATGTTTTATCGAGTTAATTGGGGATAATGAAGACTGTCTTTAAATAACGTATCTTTAAATAACGTATTTGTTCCTCGACTGTTGACAAGACGTATGTTCGTGTGAAAGTCCCTTGGGCACCAAATGTCGCTAACATTCATGTTAAAGTACAGCATTGGCTTTGTCCGATACCATTGGGAAATTAAACTAGCATTCAAGACGACGAATGTGGTCACTTTTCATTTTCACATAAGCACATAAAGAAACTTTGTATAAAACTCGCTGTTTTTGGATTTGAAATAAAGCATACGTAAAACGCATTTTAAAATACCTGTTTAAGTCATTGTACTTTATTGTAAATATAAGACGGTAGTTATACACATTCCAATTATTTACCAAACCTATTTTATTAATTAACGTACTGTTTAAACAATTATAAAATTGGTCTTAATGACAAAATAATTCAACGTGCAAGGTAAATACGTAATTCATAATTGTGTTTTCCAGCAACTAAACCATTTGCCAATTAGTATTAATATACTGGTTATTTTCAATTCAATTCAATTCAATATATTTATTGCGTAAAACATATCAATATGCTTATAGCAACAATAAACAATTCATAGTGATGGTAAGACATGGAAATACTAACAAGATAAGAGATTTTATGAGTTTACAGAAAAGCTTTTACATATTTGTGGATAGCAACTATTTAAAAAATATTAGTTGTTTCTAAGTTTATTTGCGTAATATATACATTTCGCTAAATTAATAAGAGACTTGTTTGATGTGACGGATAACAGATCAGTAACGATGGCCAGGTATAATAATATCTTTTTATATATTTCGCTCTTAGTTCTGCATATTTGGGCAAGGTTAGGAGAAAATGATATTCATTTTCAATCATATTTCGGTTACATTTTGTTCACAGTCTTCACAGTCGATGTTGGAATAGCGGCCTCTTCGATAAGTAGGTCGTGCGATGACGTTCTGACTTTAGATTGAGCGTTTCTATATTTGTAATCACTGATAACGACAAGATATTTTTCAATAGCCAAAGTATGTTTAAATAAGCAATACGATTGCAGTCGACTGGAGTTGTTGATAGAAGAATACCAACTTTGAAAGTAATTATCAAGGATATGTTGTCGTATAGCGTGGACATTAATCAATTCGTTAGACTGGTACGTCCAGAGATATCCTAAACCATGCTCGTGTAAAATCTGCTTTATTTACGAAGCCCAGTTATATCCGTTATAATTAATATCTCTGTCTGCGTCAATTTTAAGTGCAATATACGTTGTGTACAACATATAATTCTCGTTAAGTGTCAATAATTTAACCCAGTACTTCATCATAAGGATGCTTCTGTGTATGTACATGGGTATTTTCCCAAGTTCGCAGTAAAGTGCTTCGCGATTAGTAGAACGTCTAACACCCAATATCTTACGACAAAACTTTAAGTGTACTATTTCGACATTTTGCCCTTTGTGGTAAACACATATTTCTGCAGCGTAATTGAGAACTGGAAGAACAAGTGCATTAAATAATTCAATGTTGTTTGTAACTGGTAATTCTATGTTATTATAAACATTAACAAGGTTGTGGAGTGAATACATCGCATGCTGAGCTACTCGTTGTTGTGTACGGTGCCAGTTGCCGTATTTAAATAGGTGTACACCCAGATATTTAAAAGAAGTTACGTTTTCGATTTTCGCATTGTACAAAAAGAAATCATATTCAGTATGTCGCCCATTTTAAAAGATCATAATTTAGTTGTTGTTTTTTACATTTAAACGCAGTCCCCACGTGTTACAGTATATTTCGATATCGTTCAGTATTAAATGTAGAGTTTTCGGATCGCTTGCAAAGACTACTGCATCGTCGGCAAACAGCAACATGAAATTTTTTAAATCATCAATGTCAATAACACCATTTAAATTACTATCTATATTTTCAAGAATATCATTTAGGAAAAACAGGCAGACTATGCTACTCGCTGCGTCCCCTTGTTTGACTCCGATGTTCAAGTGTATTGGAGCGGATAGTTAGTTTTTGTACCTAACGCAAGATTTGACTACATTATACATTGATTGTAGGCTTTTTATAAATTTCGTGCTAATATTTGCAGACAAAAGCTTTCTCCATAATGATACTCTGTCTATTATGTCAAACATTTTTTCCCAATCTAAGAATGCTGCGTATAATTTTGGCTTATTTGCGAGTGTTTTTGTGATAATAGCGTGAAGTATAAATATACAAGCGATTGTTGATTTATTTTTCTGAAAACAAAAACTGATTATCGATAAAGACATTATGCTTGTCCGTCCACTTAGTAAGTCTATTTACAAGTGTTTTCGAGCAAATTTTCGACAATATATTATTTAAAGTGATACCACGGAAATTTTTGGCTTCATGTGTTCCGCCTTTAAATATGGGAACAATAATTCCCTCTGCCCATTCTGTTGGAAATATACCAGCGTTAAAATTTTTATTATACAACCTTTGTAGAAATGGCGATATGATATGAACAGAACTTTTAAAGATTTCGGCGATTAGTAAATCATTTCCAGCACTTTTAGAATTATTTTGTGCAAATACTCCCTTTTGTAATTTCAAAGTCAGTGAAATCATTATCTAAGTCGTTGTCGTATATAGTTTCATCAAATACATTGGGTGTTTTTGTACTTGGTATTTGCGTCCCATAGAGTTCATTATAGTGGTTAAATAGATCATTTATCGTTACGTCAGTGGGATTAATATTACCGATATTGCGATTATATTGTGTTTTGATACTTTTCCAAAATCCTTTAGAATCATGTTTTGCTAATTTACCAATAGCGTGAAGTATAAATATACAATCGATTGTTGATTTATTTTTCTGAAAACCAAACTGATTATCGATAAAGATATTATGCTTGTCCGTCCACTTAGTAAGTCTATTTACAAGCATTTTCGAGTAAATTTTCGACAATATATTATTTAAAGTGATACCACGGAAATTGTTGGCTTCATGTTTTCCGCCTTTAAATATGGGAACAATAATTCCCTCTGCCCATTCTGTTGGAAATATACCAGCGTTAAAATTTTTATTATACAACCTTTGTAGAAAAGGCGATATGATATGAAAAGAACTTTTAAAGATTTCGGCGATTAGTAAATCATTTCCAGCACTTTTAGAATTATTTTGTGCAAATACTGCGTTTTTAATTTCAAAGTCGGTGAAATCATTATCTAAGTCGTTGTCGTATATAGTTTCATCAAATACATTGGGTGTTTTTGTACTTGATATTTGCGTCCCATAGAGGTCATTATAGTGGTTAAATAGATCATTTATCGTTACGTCAGTGGGATTAATATTACCGATATTGCGATTATATTGTGTTTTGATACTTTTCCAAAATCCTTTAGAATCATGTTTTGCTAATTTACCAATAGCGTGAAGTATAAATATACAATCGATTGTTGATTTATTTTTCTGAAAACCAAACTGATTATCGATAAAGATATTATGCTTGTCCGTCCACTTAGTAAGTCTATTTACAAGCATTTTCGAGTAAATTTTCGACAATATATTATTTAAAGTGATACCACGGAAATTTTTGGCTTCATGTTTTCCGCCTTTAAATATGGGAACAATAATTCCCTCTGCCCATTCTGTTGGAAATATACCAGCGTTAAAATTTTTATTATACAACCTTTGTAGAAAAGGCGATATGATATGAAAAGAACTTTTAAAGATTTCGGCGATTAGTAAATCATTTCCAGCACTTTTAGAATTATTTTGTGCAAATACTGCGTTTTTAATTTCAAAGTCGGTGAAATCATTATCTAAGTCGTTGTCGTATATAGTTTCATCAAATACATTGGGTGTTTTTGTACTTGATATTTGAGTCCCATATAGTTCATTATAGTGGTTAAATAGATCATTTATCGTTACGTCAGTGGGATTAATATTACCGGTATTTCGATTATATTGTTTTTTGATACTTTTCCAAAATCCTTTAGAATCATGTTTTGCTAATTTACCAATAGCGTGAAGTATAAATATACAATGGAGTGTTGATTTATTTTTCTGAAAACCAAACTGATTATCGATAAAGATATTATGCTTGTCCGTCCACTTAGTAAGTCTATTTACAAGCATTTTCGAGTAAATTTTCGACAATATATTATTTAAAGTGATACCACGGAAATATTTGGCTTCATGTTTTGCGCCTTTAAATATGGGAACAATAATTCCCTCTGCCCATTCTGTTGGAAATATACCACCGTTAAAATTTTTATTATACAACCTTTGTAGAAATGGCGATATGATATGAAAAGAACTTTTAAAGATTTCGGCGATTAGTAAATCATTTCCAGCACTTTTAGAATTATTTTGTGCAAATACTGCGTTTTTAATTTCAAAGTCGGTGAAATCATTATCTAAGTCGTTATCGTATATAGTTTCATCAAATACATTGGGTGTTTTTGTACTTGATATTTGCGTCCCATAGAGTTCATTATAGTGGTTAAATAGATCATTTATCGTTACGTCAGTGGGATTAATATTACCGGTATTACGATTATATTGTGTTTTGATACTTTTCCAAAATCCTTTAGAATCATGTTTTGCTAATTTACCAATAGCGTGAAGTATAAATATACAATCGATTGTTGATTTATTTTTCTGAAAACCAAACTGATTATCGATAAAGATATTATGCTTGTCCGTCCACTTAGTAAGTCTATTTACAAGCATTTTCGAGTAAATGCTCAGTACGCACAAAACGTTGTCTATGCTTGCGTTTAATATTAGTAAATGTCGTTTTTTAATTAAATAAATACGTTTGTTTTCTTCACTTCACTATTTGACAAATGTCCACAAGTTATCAAATTGATATCATTTTCACTTATTATCACTCATTATAACACTCTGAATTTTCAAAACTATTATAAGCGGTGAAATTATGTCCTCCAGATTATATCTTTCAATAGAGAACAACTAATCCAGATCTCGTTAATACTCGTTTGAACCTACAGACAACATATACTAGTAATATTTTGACATTTCGACGAGAACTTCATGTTAACCTTCAATTCGTTTTTGTAGAAATGAAACGCATCTAATTGATTCCTGTGTATGACCAACAAACATTATGCACACTACATTACCCAGTGATTGCTGGAATTCTGGGCTGGTTGCGATGGAAAGGTTATACTGAGCAATCCTAATTTAACCCAAATTATCTTTGCATGATCATCGAGTACGTTATATAATTTATTGTTTCAATGATATTATAGCTTTTGAATTTTTCTCTTGGTTCGTATTTAAACAATGCTGATATTGGACTGACAAGATTCCGCATATATTGCCTATACGGTGAAGATAACTATCATCCAGTGCACATGTAATATGTAATTGCTAGCTTCAGATGAACTGAATCATACAGTGCAAACTTAAGTATGTGTGGGAAAAGGACTGTGATATTTTTGTTCTGAAAAATGTAAAAAAAAAAAAAAAAACGTAACAATATGTGCAATTTTTACTTGAATCAGTTACAGTTAACATGCTATGATATTATATCTGGATGCTTTAATTGCAAAGGTTGTTAAGAATAATCTCCAAAAACAAACTACAAACATATAAAACAAAATAACTAAATTTGTTTGCCAAGGTCGTTTTTAAATAAATTAATAGCAAGGTGCATATTTCTTATAAGTGCCGAAACCTAATTATGTGTAGTGTGATATATAGAATGGAAATCATCGTTTGCATGATTAATCAGGATCCCTGTGGATAGACTAACGAAGATGGATTGGAATGCACTAATCTTGTAAAATGTTTGATTACTATGTTGATTTAAATTTTTACCCACCACCTCCCTCCCTCCCTCGAACTTCAAACGTAAGAGGCTCTTAGAATTAAAGTATTGGCCAATTTAATCTGTGTTTTACATGTATCATTTGTTTTAGAATGGAATTATGTTTTAACAGACATCGAAGACATAAGTCCAAGAGCCACTTTCTAAAACAATCTAAATGTAAATGCTTCTTAGTTGGTTCAGGAATGCTTCTTAGTTGGTTCAGGAATGCTTCTTAGTTGGTTAAGGAATGCTTCTTAGTTGGTTCAGGAATGCTTTTTAGTTGGTTCAGGAATGCTTCTTAGTTGGTTCAGGTGGTGATTTAATAAAAGAAAAATATCGTACTACATAAACTACACGAATCATGAATACTTCTTTACAATCTGCACTTTCCGAGGAATGGTTTAAGTTTAAAAATGCGGTGATATTCAGTTTGTATTTACTTATCGATTGATTTATTTTGCCTGTTTATTTATATTCTTTCATCTTCTATGTAATTATATATTATTTACTATATTGCTCGATAAATTAACTATCCACATATTGTATGTAAGTAATATAAGATAGACTGGCACTCTCGATTGCATCTTTTGATAATACGTATATCTAGAGTCAAATCGTGTTAACTTGAAACAGTTTCACAGATGATGGACCTGATAAGATACCAGGAGCAATAGATCAATTTCAGATACACGATGCATTTGGATGTAAAATGTTCCGTCCTTTTTAACTGATTAAGTTATATAGTCTTGTAAAATTTACGTTTTATAATATGCAGTAATAAATGGATTCATGTAATAACAGTTTTTTTTTTACAATAAAATAATATTAACAAAGCTATAGCGTAATCAAAACGCTGACGACAAAAGAAACGAAAAGCATGTGCATTATGAGTGAAATTTTGGTAAAAGGAAACATTTTTTTAATGAAGTTCAATTTCCCACCTTTAAACTTTATAACTTGGCTTCTTATTTAATAGTATTCGACATCTTAATGAAAACTAATTTGTAAGTAATGCAAAAATATTTTGTTTGAGCTAATTATCTTATGCAAACGGAATTATATACATGCCAGTTAACAAATCAATCTGCAAGGGCGAGAATAACTGATAAAGTGTAGTAGTTAGGCGCACCGATTGTTAGTGCTTCTTAGCCAAAGATCTATAAATAAACATGTTAAACTATAGATCTTTGTTCGTAACCTACTGAGTCAAAATAGCTCATACGATGTCCATAGTACAGTTTAACAATAATAAATTGCAGTAATTTGTTGTCAAAATATTCAGAATGAGAATTGGTAACAAAAAATAACACGTTCGCAACGAGTAAAACATAACCGATGCCGCGCATTAATTTGGTGGTCTTATTCCAGGACACTCCGGTAAATATTTCGGTTACATACAAGTACATAGCAAAAGTAGGAGTGTAATCAGTTAAAAGTTATTTTTTATATAAATTGACCTTTTTTACGAACTGTAATTGTAATAAATCACATGATATACACATTATAATACATAGTACATTATCTTAAATAATTAAAATGTAAGAAAACGGGTGTGAAATTTTGCTGTTTTGAATAAGGACCCATTCTGGTTTCGATTTACTGACTAAAAACCTGCAATGGAAAGAAGTAGTTTCCCGCGATACCTGTTTTGGAAATTCCTCCCTGAAAAGACCGTTGGCCTCCGCCAACAGTCTAAAAACCGAATTAAGAACCGTTGCCAATATCAAATAAATATGGCCGTATCTCATTCACGTACATAATTCATTGATAACGTTTTTCTAGAAAGTGAGCCGAGGTCGATTACTTGGCACTTACATCAGTTTGCAAGAGACGAAACGAAACAAGAAGCACATCCATCTGTATCGTGCCATATTATAATTAGTACCGAAGGACAAAACCTGCCAAGATTGCCTGCTCTAACTTGGATGCAGTATTCAATCGTTCAGATGCTTTTTTTGCAATTGCGTTCAACGATTAATAAAACTCTCTATATCATTAAAACAACTTGCAAATAGAACAAGGTCACATTCTTTCGTTATGTGCATGGAACATCCAAAATCATACGTGTAAACAAAGATAATTTCTGAAGAGAAACCCAAAATGTGCTATGAACGTTTGTTGTTTATTGAACAATTAAGCCAAATCTCGTGCATGAAGTAGCAATATATTGGAGTTAATGTATTGGAATGTTTACGGACTTATTTATTTCCTTTTTATCAATGTACATGTGAACATTGCAGACAACAGAATGTATCGTTTTTAAATGCCACCCAAATGTTTAAGTAAGCATCTTAAGTTACTTGCACAGTTCAACATATAGAGGATATTTGTTGGTTTCAGTGTAATATCGTATTTTATTTCATGAGTGGTCATATAAAACCTCCGCCACTGGCAAAAATATCAGTTTTCCATGACCAGAAATGAACTAAAATAGATCTTCCACTGAAATCAACACATTTTCTTATTCTATGCGTTTGGACGATAAATAAAAAAATGAGCGAATTATGCAGAAGCGTCAAAATTTGTGTATTATGACGTCATAAATATGACGTCATAATGATTCCAAAATTGTAGCTCACTGTTGAGGTAGGGAAATAGTGCCATACTTTCTTCGTCGTTGTCGCTTAATTGTATATTTTTTATTACGTGTTTTCTGTTGTTTAAAACGGCCGATGTTTACAGTGACGATTAGTTCATTCATACTACTTTCAAAAAATAAAAATTAAAAACAAAGTAAAAGTTGTTCCATATAACCCAGAGTGAAATGATCAATTGTTATCATTTCACTTGACCCAGAGTGAAATGATCGGATATCACTCACTGGTATTCTCCACTCATTTACCGCATAGCATGAAATATATAGAGGATATTGGTTGATTTCAGTGTAGGATCGTATTTTTTCATGAGTGACCATACGAAATATTTGTGCACGAACGGCGGATCAGTTTTTTATGAACTGAAATGAAACACTGAAACCAACAGTTTTTCTTTTTATTTCATGTTTTTTATGAAAACTAAATAAAATTTCGCGTTAAACGCTTATACTTCACAAGTAGTGTGTTCTGACGTCATAAATGACACCATTGATGATTCCAAAATTGTCACTAATTAATATGGTTGGAAAAGAGTGCCATATATGCGATGTCACTTATAATGTATTTTCTTTGTTTACACGTATGTAAATACTGTACATGTATATTAAATTGCCAACGGCGGTAAATCATTGCTAGTGTGCTTTTTATATAAAAGATTTCATTTTATGTTCTGAAAATATAAACATTTGTTTTTTATTATTTCAACAGTCAAAAAATATTAAATTTAATGTCACCAATAAAATTCTATATTTGAAAGAAAAACATAAAATGAAATGTATCTT
This sequence comes from Congeria kusceri, assembly GCA_027627225.1. Classification (NCBI taxonomy): domain Eukaryota; kingdom Metazoa; phylum Mollusca; class Bivalvia; order Myida; family Dreissenidae; genus Congeria; species Congeria kusceri. The sequence continues at coordinate 69,742,080 of CM051028.1, read as the reverse complement.
TTACTTCACAGCTACTAACATGGTCAAATATTTGACACATGTTTGTTTAAGTACTTTCCTACTTCATTGCTAAATACTGCCAATCATTAAAAAGCATTTTGAATAATAAACAACCACATACTATTAGCCGTGTTGACACAATATTTGAGTGCAAATCGCATTTTCAGGTATGATTCATAATTTATTGAGCAAAATGTCGATATGTCAACGCAATTTATCGAATAACACAATATCTTAGAAATGTTACATTCAACCATGCGTTAGCACATACAGGTTGAATAACAATTCTAATGGAACATGAACTTGTAAAATATGTCAACAGCTTGGACTTCTTTTAACTACAAATGTCGTTTGCTAAGGCACACATAGTGCCTGAAGCAGCACTGAACATTTGCTAATGTACTGTCTGGGATGGAAATATTTCCTAGCTGTGTTTACTACTTGTGCATTGATTAGTGCAGACCTCAGAATATATTGTTGCTGTATGCCAAAGAAATGATACAGCAATAATTCAGAGGTTTCTGGAAATATTGAACATCGTAAATTTTAAGTGGGATATTTTGTATTCCTCTCCATCTCAAATATTAGTCAGCTTACAAATATAATAAAAAAATCATTACTACGAATAGTCATGTTTATAAAAATGCACTGTAGAAGCAGAAGAAGTACTTTATTTAATATAAGAATCATGAAACTCCAGAGACATCACCAGGAGAGAAACCCTTATTAACATCCGCTGGTCATTTATTTGAGGCAAGTGACCAATTGCCTATACAAAACAGGACAATACTCACAACACAAAACATAAAAATGATAAAAACTGGGGTCATCGCCTTGGAACGGTGTATGCAAAGCGGTTTAAAGGCATACCGAACCTGGCCCAGAATAAATCTGAACACACGCACTTGTAAATAAAAATTAAACTCATAGCATTGCAATTCAAATTAAATAGTAATACAAGAGATTATTAATTCAATTGAAATACAATTTAATTACATAAGGGTTTAATGCTCACCAGAGCAACAGAATTGCAACTTTCTGAGCCACAAGTATAGAGCCACAAGTCACTACTCTATTAACACAAGTAATTCAATCTGTTTCCAAATAGACAAACTGTGTATACTTTACGCTATTGTTTTTAACCCGCATTACTTGTAAATATTTAATGCAACATCAAGTAATTAGTGTCTTAATAAGTCAAGCATTTGTGATAAGGGATGAAACCTTGAACATATTGGGCATATAAGAGGCTCACGCAGTACGCAACACGTACTAATAACATTTAAGCATATATTTAATGCATGCCATTTTTGATACTTATGTGTCCAATTATTTCTACAAAAATATATATAAACAGTTCACCTGTTATAAATAGGTCGCGTTAAAAACGCAATATTATATTTGTGAGTTGAACTGTCTTATGATGATGTATTAGTAGAAGTAGTAGTAGTAGTAGTAGTAGTAGTAGTAGTAGTAGTAGTAGTAGTAGTAGTAATAGTAATAGTGGTAGTATTAGTAGTAGTAGTAGTAGTGGCGGTGTGGTGGTGGTGGCGGCGGCGGCGGCAGCAGCAGCAGTAGTAGTAGTAGTAGTAGTAGTAGTAGCTGTTGTTGTTGTGCATAATTTTAAACTATCAGCAAGTCGTCTACCTTCAAACGCATACATAATTATGAACAATGCAAGAACATCCAACACATGTGAGAACTTCTAAGCACAAAGTATTTCACGTTCTTGGTCTTAATAAACAGGTGGAATTTAGAGAATGTAAACACATTTAGAGATAATGGCGTCGTGCCACAGGTAGATGAATGGAACATACTCGGATAGTTCCGCGCGTTTTAACTAATCAATGAAATAACAATTGGCAGTAACACGCCTAACTAATGAACTGTATTCATGTGAAACTTCGTTTGTTCTTGAAATAAAGACGCCGTTAGATCTTTGTTAAAACACGCAGATAATTGGTTTTCCTATGTGCTTATTTATACAAATTGCATTCCAGTTCCGTAGTGTTTAAAAGGTTATGCGTTCACAAAACTGCAGTTTACTTTTTCAATTGTTGTCTCTTTTTATATAACCACTACCACTTTCGATGACGGGGGCTTAGATTCGTATCAACGAACAGTGATATGCTTAACCTCTCACGTACTCACGCATTTATTGTTAGAATTTTATACCGTAATTGTATCAAGACTAAACATAATTAACCGAATATCAAACAAGCTATATTTTCAGCAGTTTGATATCAACAGAGTAGTATGATATTGTCCACTGAACACCAGAAGGTATCATGTAACGAAGGCTGATAACCCCTTCTGGATTTTTAAGGACGATATGCCGTAAATCTCTGAAAGAAGACACAGCTATGCATTAGATGCCAAACTTTTATATTATTATATAGTAAATATATTGAACTATGGTAAGCTAATTAATTTGATTGAAAACACATGCCTGATAACAATACAATACACGTAGCATCCAAAGCCCTACCAGCCCGAGGACGCTAAACCTAGAATCACATTGGTATGGCCTTAAAATAAACCCCCCGAATCACGTTCACGTACACTATTAATTCCCAGAAAGTCAGCAGAGGTTGACTGCTTGGCACTTTCTTCAGACTTTGCAGGAAACAAACCAACAAAGGAGAACATACGTATCGTACAATATTTTTGTTAGTTCCGATGGATGGATAAAACCTGCAAAGATATGAAACACTCAATTGAATATGTGCATTTTTAACCAATGAATTCAGCGATTAATTATATTTGAGATATTATTGAAGTTCAAACTTCCACATAGAACCAGGTCACATATTGCACACGGACATATCTGTACTCCACCAGTATAAACAATCCAACATTGGCATACTCGTAAACATAAACAGTTACTGACGGCGAGTATCAAATATTGCTATGAGCGTGTGTTGTTTGTTGAACAATTAAGCCGAATCTCGTGCATGAAGCAGCAAGGAACTGCAGTTAATGTACAGGAGTGATTACGGACGTATTTATTTCCTGTTTATTGCCGTGCATCAAACAGTGCAGACATCACAATGTATCGTTGTTGTATGCCACACACATGTTAAACCAATAATCTTTAAGTACTTGTAGAGTTCAACAAATAAATATTGTTGTTTTACTACATTATTACATTGATGAAATTAACACTTTTTTGGTACCTTTTATCGGATTGTGTGAGTGTATTCATTAAATGTCATGAACATTATTAAAACACACATCAGTGTTAATCAATGTAAAAGTATTGTAAACACATGAATTCTAATGAGATAACGTAGAAGATAGAAACGTAGAAAGTAACCTGTTGTATTCAATGAAAAGTCTGTAAAAAAAATACTCTATTGTTGGAAAAGATATACGAAACCACAGGTAGGAAGTTTATTGTTCTGTCAAGACGAATTAATAACAAAAAGACACGTTAACGAAAGTATTTTTTTCAGAAACAAGAAACGTAAATCAGACCTCAATCAATAACTGATATATTTATTTGTTCATTGTTCGGCACTGCAATGAACACTGTACAGCTGTCTTCGCATGTTGTTTGTAGAACAATTAGAATATGTCTCGTACAAAGCAGTAACGAACTGCACTGTATGGAATGCTAAACGATGTAATTATTTCCTTGCTTTTTTATTCCGAATGTATTCAGTATTGCAGACAACACACTTAATTGTTTACCAAATCCAAACAAATGCTAAAGCAATCATCTTTTGCTATCTGCATAATTCAATATTTTAATGTTTAAAATTATGTTATTTACTTATCATATGAAGTTAAAATATAGTTGTCACTGTCCTGTTTAATAAGCTAAGTATAATAGCATTCATTCAGTGTTACACATATATCAAATGTACAGTAAATTATGAATATATGGACACAAAAACTATGTTCTAGCTTAGACATGAACTTTAAGGTAAACTTATTAATATTACTTGGATTTATGCCAAAAACGATATTTACCTGCCAATCCTTGATGTAATTGAAATGAATAAAGTTTGGATTTATATACATATAACACTGAATTGCTTACGAAATATATACGTCTTGTACGAAAAAAGATTTGCATAGTATGTTAATGTGCAGAGATAATGGTTGACCGTTAATTAACGAAGGCTAATCCGAACAGTATATTTGACATGTCATTGGGCATTAGAGTGTTGATGACTGCAGCGTTCCTTTCTACAGGGGAAGATGCAGAATCGCTAGTATTGAACGCTGTCTTGTAGTTTAATTAAACATATCACCTATAACGATGGTACCACCGTGTTTATAGCGAAAACATACATTAATTAGTCGCCGTTGGAAAAAGTGATATTTACTTAAAACATAGGCTTAGTTCGGAAAGGCCAATTTCTGTGAGATTTAAACTTGGAATTGTCATGGGTTGATGTCACAATTTGTTGCATCGTACATCGTATCACAGCATTAAATATATAATCTCCAATTGCATAAACCTTTCTTAACATGACATCAAACATAAAGTCACGAGTTATGAAATCGCATTTGGCAACGCGTGTAGTATTCAATTAGCATGCTGCATGTATGACGGGTCAAATTTAAATTTGCAGTAATTAACATTTAGTTCTTGTTAATGTTCACATGGGCAAAATAAAGTACGAAGTAAGAGATCGGAAACATTTTGAAAGCTGTTTCTTTAAGTATTGTTATGTCTTAACCTTGAACAAGAATTTGGTTTTTAAGGAAGACACAAATTGTTTGAAATTTTCATTTTCCAAATGTGTTTTCTTGCTCTTCAAATGCAAATACATGTAATTGTATAGCCATAGCACGGATGTTTTTTTATCGGCGTAGCTGTCTAAGATCACTGTTGACCTAGATTTCTTGCGATTATTATGCAGCGGGAAAATTGAATGCCAATACAATTGGGCAAATTTTCTAATTTTAGGGAATGCGTTATTTACAACAATGGCTTAACGTATACCAATAACTATTGCATACTTTTGGGGATTAAAATTTACATAATTGTGTACACATGCGGTTAAAATAAGTTATAAACATACCTTCGACATACAGTGTGGAACTGAACATAATTATGAACAATTTTACACAGTGTATGTCATGATGAGAAAGTTATATTCATTCACATAATGAAATAACTATATTGTTTAGCCTACATAATCGGCGCGATCTATAAATAGCAATTACAGTGCTACAATTCACAGGGACGACAGTCGGTCACAACGTACAATGTTTGCCCGTTGAGCTCGCGTCACGTCTGCCTGTCAATAGTATTAAGGTTTATTGTGACAAGCACAAAATATAAAGTGGTAAATTTCTGGTATTTTTATGATCAATAAACACAAAATATTAGCACATTTGATTAAGCTTATATTTCCTATTATTTTATCATTGTATAAAAATAATATTGAACGCTGTAACCGACTTGGGTACCCGTTAATTAGTTCTAGCGAGTACAACCACTCCAGCAGGAGAATAATTATAAAAATAGCGCGCGGTAAATCTGTGTTAAAACACACGCATCAATTAGCGCCCGGAGAATTGTTAACCCGAGAATTTCAATAAATGGGGAATTTATAAACTTACTGTGCATGTTAATTTATATTTGAATTGTGGTTGCGTTTTTTAAAAAAGAATTCTTTATAATTGCACCGTTTTATCAGCTTCTCCAGTAGATGTTATTCAATCTATAAAAATGTTAAACATCTTTTTATAAGTAGAGTGTAGTGAAAGAAGTCTCGTAATACGTCGAAATGTTATTCATGTAACTTTAACTTCATTTGCGTAGCAATACTAATGATACATATAGTATATTATTTAACATAACTATGTACACTTGTCTGATATATATAATAATTTTCATTAATTCCCGCTATTATTTTCTGACAACGTTAATTTGTTAAATTTGCCTGACAATTTCACGTATCAATTATGTTTACGTAAATTACTATTATTTAGGTTATTCATATATCACTGTTGTAAACATGGGGTGGTATATGATCAGTTTATTCACGGTACAGATATTAATAATGATTGTGGGACAGATACGTTTTCTTATGGTGTCCGAAACATCTAGTATCCGAGAAGTCTCCTTCGTAGGGACTGAAAAATCTGGGGTCGGAGAAGTCTCCTTAGTAGGGACGGAAAAATCTGGGGTCCGAGAAGTCACGTAACGGATCATCTTGGTCCTCTTGTATTTATATTTAGGGCAAAAAATGGGATCTTAATATTAATTTCAACACCGATTGTCTTTTATAAAGACATTTCTTGTTTAATTTCAGAATGTGTGCCTTTCAGGAAATGTCTGCACGCTCCGATGAATTCCTTTCAGGAGTATCTTGGCTCACTCAAAAATGTGTTACAATCTTTTGGATCTGATAAGATAGGCGAGGCACGCGATGGAGGTTGGATATAAGATATGGATTCGTCTCATATGTTTGCGTCTGTCGATACACACAATATAATTACTGCCAGTTCTCATTTCACGATACACATTTGATAAAACGCCATCAGAATTACAGTATGTTATTGACATAGTGAAGGTACTTGATTACTGTAGTTCATACTATAAAATTAATTGTCTCAATTAACGTACAGTTCATTAGACTTAACACCAACGTCAGCAAAACGGCCTACTACATATTACTACTTTTAATTTTGTTTTACTTTTAATGATATACCGAAAATACTGTTGATAAGAATCTGGACTCTGGTGTGCCTGCAAAAGTTCAATCATTAAATTTAGGACGTTGCTTCGGTTCACAGTTATAATTATCTTTGGCTAACCTTAAAGATTTGCCGATACGAAAAACAAATAGATGAACTTGATTTTTTTGTTTTAACATATATAACCGATTGAAAAAATTTCTAAGAAACATTGTTCTTGGCCTATGTTACTTTGTCGAATTTCTTCGACAGGGTGTATTGATTTTTAATAAGTGCATTGTAATTCTGAGGGGGTGCTCGGCCATGGTTTAAAAAACACGGAAATACAACACAATTGTTCCCTATGTAGAGTATAATCTACACAATATTAAATGTGTTATAAAATTCATCGTAGTACAGCATTTGTCTGGCATTGCCACCAGTATACATGTATAAACACAAATTGTGAAGAACTTTAGACATTGTTTTGCATTTCAATGTTGGATAAAAGTGACACCCACGTTGTTTCTGATTAAGATTGCATTATGTATAAATGTTATTGTCATCACAAATCGAAAATAACCTTTGCGAAACGTGTTCACTTGTTGGGCTTCCTGAATATTAAATCCAATCGGAAATATACAATTCCGGTTTATTCTAGAAAACATCTAAAATACGCTACTTATTAAAAATTATCACAGTGAAACATTTGACATAGTATGTTGCAATTTTATTACAAAATGAACAAATGGTCTTTAAAAAAAAAAAAAAAAAACACAACAAAACATTTGAATTTATAAGTGAGATAAAGCATTTCCAAGTTCTTGATAATATCACGTGTGAATTACACTATTGTTCGGTTAAAAAAGCATTTTGATATCATTTTAGTATCATTGTTATTGCATACAAACTAGATCTCTATTTCTGTTCTGTTCATATACAATATTGACTAGAGTTTGAACATTTGTAAAGCAATATAAATTATTTTCACTTGAACAATGTGCAGATGCACAGCTGGAAAAATATTGCAAATGCTGCAATTGTATAACGGTATGTATTCTGAAATTAACGACAGTTGCTCACTGATATCGCCGTTAACTGAATCATTTTAAAGACACAGTTGTTCATCATTAAATTTATGTTTAACTTTTGGTAAAATGGTTTAAGGTTAATGTGTTCTACAGTGGCAAACACGTGTTTTTTTGGTTATAGACTTGCACGAAATTAAAAGCGCTTGCAGAAATAATTACACCAGTCAATGTTCCAAACGTCTAAAGTAATCACAATGCGCCAATCAGAACTCTACCATAAATTGTTACACTTAATAAAGCGTTAGTCTGCGACAATATCGCAAGTTGCAGAGCATTGAGTGTATCGAATGCAAGGCTGTGACTTTCGTTTAGATGGAACCAATTGGTACTCTTAAACATGCTTAACATGAACCGTGTTGCAACAGCTAAGCAATATTGTGTGTTGGCAGATTGGGGCGTAACATATAAACATTATACGTGTGTTGGAAGATGGTTGCGTTAGATAATTGAGAAATGTATGAAGTAGAATGCTTTCCAATATTAGGTTTGGTTTCTATGAAGTCGCGTTAATTTGCAAAATCAGATGTATTGTATTTCCATTTAGTAACGTAAATACATGTATAGACTATATCCCCTACGTCATTTTGTGCATTACAGAGCAGTGTAATAAATTCAACATACGAATGCTAAATGTCTAATCTCGAAGCCTACTCTCGAACATGTAACAGCACTAAAGTGTTGCCAATGAACTGTCTGTGGTACAGGTGAGGGATGTTATATTTACTGGCTTCGTTTTTCGTTAATTAGGTCATTCAATCAGAATTGATGGTTGTTTTATAACAGACATATGTCAATAAATTGTTTATGTTTCAGCAAGAAAATTCTGTAGTTTTTAAAAATAAAATATTTTATTTATCGGAACAATTAGAGTTGTTAAACAACAGGAGCGTTAACCTGATGTTACATGAATACGTACAGTGGAACAAACGATTGATGAACATAACAGTGCAGGTTTCGTTGTATTGTGTGTTTAGTTACACACCAGCATCATTCGCAGCAACAACATTATGTACTTGTATAATTTACGGGGCACTTTCAGACATTATATAAGTCGAAGTCAATTTGTTTTATTTTGTTGATACCTATTTACAACTGCCACATTTGTCATTTCATATTCATATGTACGTATGAACACCTTTCGGAGTTATCGATAAATACCGTTAATGATGCATTATATAACATGCAATATTTTAATTGACTAATTATTATCATTATACGAACTAAATGGGTTGATATTGAGGTGACCTATAAGCCCGGTGGGCCGGTTGTAAATAATGTTCATGCTGATGTATAATCAATGTTATTCATTTATTGCAATACACAAACTGCTATAATAAACAAAATTAAAATACTAACTATATGATTTTTTGGATCATTTTTTAAACGGTCTCCAGCGCAAAAAAAGGATAATCTGTTACATGTATATAGATGCTGTATTTTTTAACAAATGTCTGATCTAGTTAATAGGCGATAACGAAGAATGTCTTTAAAATGCGTGTTATTCCTTAATATAAATTCGACAGTTAAAACGAAATATGTTTGTATGAATGTCTATGGAGCAGCGAATGTCTCTATTTATCAAAGGACAACATTGTCTTAGCCTGATGCCGTATGGAAACTAATCATAATCGATAACGACGAGAACAGTGAAATACATATTCACACTTTGAATAATACTTGCTGAAAAATAGGAAAAATGAAAACTTAAACCTTATATTTATTTTTAATTAATTGTTTAAGTGACTGTACTCAGCGATGCACAGGTCTTCTTACGCAATTTAATACATTCGCATCCAAAAAAAATGTACAGGGCTAATTGAAAATGCACTCGAACAACATAACCACAAATCAAGAATTAACATTAAGCTGTTATTTAAGATCAAACATGAACGAAAAAGTTATAGCTGCAATAGATCTCTATTATCTTTATATTTGTTAAAAAAATCATTTCAAATACTGACACAGTTTTTATACCATTTCAATAACGTTTAACAGGCGAGTTTTGTTAACTTTCAACGAAAGCAAACAGTGATGAATTTGTTTCGGTGACAATGTGTCACAGTCAGGTAGCATATATTCTTATTTCCAGCAACAATGTAGCAAAACCATGTCAGATCGTGTTTATATATTGGGTTTTGTACCAATTTATATAGCTTTGCTTTTCTGCCATACCAGTTGCCATTATAAATTATCACGTTGAGATTTGATTTATTGTTAGTATATCAATTTGGATTGCCAAACATTGTATATGATGAGAATTGGGTCGTTCCAATGATCTCTTTTAAATGGCAGCACCAAGGATCTAGAATATGTTAATACCATATTGCACATTCAGAGTAGCTAAATGTTCAACACAGAAGTCTGTGTTGACTGCCTAGCTCTGCTTTCGTTTGTAGAAACGCATCTAATTGATTCATTTGTATGATCGACCAACATGCTGCACACTAAATTACACAGAGACCTGTGGAATTCTTGGCTGGTCGTGATTGAAAGTTAATTAAGAGCAATCCTGGTTAAAAGCAATTTTTTTAGTATGATCAATGATCATCCAGTATGTTACATAATTGACTTTGTTTATAAAATGGGTGCCCTTAACAATGAGAGTAAAGATGATACAGGTATAGGTTATCTTTTTAAGTCCTGTTTCATATTCTTGAAATGCTCTTATTCAGCTGACAAAATTCTGTATGTATTGTCCGTATGGTGAATTTTAATTTGTAAGACGCTATTTTCCGATCAACTTGATGTAAATACGCGTGAAAAAATTGCTTCATTTTTGTCTGACAAATATAACAAAATAATTAAGTTACAATATATTATAGTTAAGTTTAATTACGTACAGTTAACATGTTACAAATAACATATGGATGTCTTAAATGCAATAGTAGTAAACTGCCGTAAAATATCGAAATAAGGTTCAATAAAATGTGAATCACAAGCACATATAAAACTGTAATATTATCGGAAAGCTTTTAGAGCGAAGTATGACGTCCATAGAAACATTCATTCGCCATCAGAAATGTTGTTTGTATGATGCTTGATTGTTTATTATGGTTGAGTTGTGCCTTCTGTGTTGATAACATACACCTATGACGTTCTGCATTTGAAGTCCTAAACATAAAGTTTAATTAATCATTGAAGGTACTTCACGAATGAAAGCTGTGTCCAGGTTGAAATTTTGGCAGACTGCGTGCATCTAAACAAAATATGGTACATTACATATAAGTTCTTGTTTTTCGTTTCATGCAAATACTGTAGTAAGTGCCAAACAATATTCCTCGGCACACTTTGTAGTAACGCGTTATCAGTTTATTTCGAACGGAAATGAGATTGCGAGAATTATCTTATACATAGTTTATCTAATCGCAAAGGTTCTGAATTCGGTGTATGCATTGTTGTCGACTTTTACATTTGTATTCTGAACAAGCTGATATTATGACATTCAGTTATTAATACATGCATACTATATTTTATTGTTTAGATACAAAAAAAATTTTGTCAATAAATAATAGGATGGCTAAACGTTACTATAATTGCATTTGCATTGAAACAGTGTGTGTAGTTGACTTATTATGTTTGTTAGGGTAAATTTCGTATGTGGACTCTATTGCTCTGTGTTTCTTATCAGGTCAGACAGTCGACGAAATGTCTAAGGTTCCGACGGTTTTAGCTCTAGATAAGTCTTATCAAAATATTCCATCGGAGTGTGCTAACAGTTCTTGCAAAATATATATTCAAGATGTGGATAACTAATCAATCAAGCAGTAAAATTAAATAGGTAGGTAGGTAGGTAGGTAGGTAGGTAGGTAGGTAGGTAGGTAGGTAGGTAGGTAGGTAGGTAGGTAGGTAGGTAGGTAAGTAAGTAAGTAAGTAAGTAAATAAATAAATAAATAAATATATAAATATATAAATAAATATATAAATAAATATATAAATATATAAGTAAATACGTAATTAATATAAGTCGTCGCGTACGACTTTTAGTACTAACGTTGATGAAACGCCGCCCAGAAACAAAAATTGTTCTGTCAAGAAGAATGAAATGATGGAGGAACCGTTAACGTACGTATTTAAAACACACACACACACACACACACACAAACACAAAAAAACCCAGTAAATAATACCTTACGCAATGACGAATAGTTATATTTGCTTAAACGTGAACGGCTATGTTTTGACATACTTTTGATATTTTGTAGATAAAAGTCAGTAGATTACAATGTTGCTTATGTAAAATTTGAAAATTATTAGTTTGATGCTTAAAAACGATGATTTTGTTCATCGGCAATTTCCGTTCGCCGCTCGGTAATTTCCGCCGCCATTTTTATTGATGACGTAGTTAAATCCCAACGCTCCATTAATAAGATCGGTCGCCATTATTACTTATTAAATTTCTTTAACAAAAATTGGCATTTGAGCAATTCTTTTTTGACAATATTTTGTTTTTAGGTATTGTTAGTCGTTGTGCTTGCTTTTAACATGTCACAACAGCTATTTAAAATGAATTTTATCGTATTAAAACAACGTCTTGCAGGACGAGTAAATGACAATTAGCACATGCATCATTTATATGTTAGTAGAGTATGCCAATTTGTATTACTTACCTTTTCGTTGATCGTCAATCTAGCTTATCCATATTTATTTTGATTCTTTATATTTCCATACAAAGTATAATAATAAAGAAGTACGATTTATAGTAGAAAACTCCCATCACTTTCAGACAGATCACAATCGTATGTTTGGTAGTTAATCCTCTTAATTGCTTATGTTGCTCATTTATATGACTTTTTTTATAACCGATTGTTATTTAACCGTTGCATTTTTCACTTCAAACTATATTCAAGATGTCAGTTTACACAGTAGATGTGTCATCATGCCTTGAATGAATGGCAGTTTGTATACGACCCCTTATTATGCCATGTGACAAACAGGATGTTGTTCTGATAATTGGATACCTCTCTTAAAAATGTGCGATAACGCTTTTACAGTTTGCTAAGTGTAATGACTGTAATTATTAGCATCTACAAAAGAAATATGTTCGTGCAGTGAAAGTTTATGAATGTGAAGTATTAATGTATCTTTTTCAATTTATCATGCACTTTAACTAAAGAACATATCCATTTCATGATGTTTCACATAGAAAAAGTATATGCATGTGATATGCTAACGCAAATACATGCCGACAATTTATGTATTGTTTTATGTTTACGTTTTACTCTACTTTTCAAAAAATACTTGCATGCTGCAACTTATCATAATATTGCTTACAATATATGTTCAGTATATCTATAATCGGGATAGTGAAACATTTTTTGATATACTATTTTCTCATATTTAATCAAGTCACTGTTTCAGCAACAGGCTGTTTATCATTATATTAACATCGTCCTTTACAATCTTGTACAATTTTATTAGACGGGCTTCTTATATAGCCATACATCTGAATTATCTACAACATTTGTATTGAAATAATTCAGTAATAGGACTTGGAAAAACATTAAAACACTACATGAAAAATGCTGTAGTTTTTTATTTTCTTTTGACTACGTATACAACAAAACGCTGCATTTTTTAAAATTTCTTACTGTTTGGTTCTAAAGATAGTTGAATTTAAATTGCCAATGCATAAGGCTGAACTACTGCAACAAATCAGATTACGTCTAAGTCAAGTATAATTATGATTCGTAAACCTATCAACCAATCAGCAATCAGGATTTGCCATGCCCACAGCTTGTCAAACCTTCATATTACTTTTGACACGTTATTGTGTAGGAATACACCGGATATTGTCATCGTTGTTTGTCGGGGCCATACAGTTTATGATCTCGATCGTGGTGACAGCAGGAAGCCCAGACTACTTTCCATTGATCTCAAAGATAAAATATTGTTATCGTTTATCTAGTACTGATAAGTTGATAACACAAAGTGGTACTAAGTAAACGATCCCTATAGCAGATGTCTAAGACGAAGAAAGTAAGGACTATGTGTAGTCTATTTGTATCAAATGTTGCCAAATATTTACATTAGAATATGTTTTTATAATCTACATTTATCTCACACATCCTACTTAATATAAATTATGTCTTAGGTTATTGTAACTTAATGAAATAAAGCGAGTTTTGAAGTAATTTGAACAGTCTATATATAAAACAATGAACGCGTTGGGAAGAATATACGTCACTTCCGGTTTGAAACAAAATGGCGCATCGATAGAAATATGCGCAAAATCATGTTGTCTTTCATGCTATACTCGCTTATAAAAGCATTATTGATGACAACTGATACGAGAATTTGATTTGTTATGGCTAAAACTATGTTTCTAAAGAATAAATAACATTTGTTAGAAGCTTGGCCTTTCACCTTTAACCTTCGGCAATTCAATAAACACAAACGAACCATCTAAGTATGTTGTTTGTAGAACAATTAAGATATGTCTCATATAAAGCAGTAACGAACTGCGCTGTCTGGAATGTTAACGGATGTAATTATTTCCTGGCTTTCTTAATCACGTTTTAATGAAGAGAAAACATCAGAATTTATTGTTGTGATATATTAAATGTAATAGCGGTGTTTTAGTTACTTGGTTTATGATGTTATCATATACTTGGCATTTGTTTGATGAAATATGTATTATTATACCCATTGAGTGATACACAGAATATAAAATGTATAGTATATAATGACGATGTAAAAAATAAAACTGTGTTCTTGCTTAGACCTCTTTTAAAATAAATTATTACATAACATAATATCTATACTGTACTTTAATATTTTAAACAGTTAAAAGTAATTGATAATTGCATTGTAGTGAAAATCATCCGCGGGTCATATCACACTTAATGTGTGTTTTGTAATCATATCATTACAACTTCAAGTTATTGTGTACTTGTAATGTGAACGCATCAAGAAAACCCTGAGTCAGGGCATGTCAAAAGTATTCCATACAAAAACTACTTAATAGAATTAGTAAAGTGGTATTATTGTATTAACTTTAACCTCGAATTATTGATTTCACTTAGATTTATGCCAAAACAAAAAATCGACGACCAATCGTTGATGTAATGGAAATGTATACAGTTGGATTTATAAACAGTGAATATTTCGAACGTAATACGTCCATAAGAAACCAGATTGATATATCATGTAATTATGCAGTTAATTAGCGAAGGCTTATCCGAAACGTCATTTGACATTCCATTGGACATTGGAATATTAATGGCTGCAGCGTTCCTTTCTACAGGGGAAGATGCACAATCGCTAGTAATGGACGCTGTCTTGTGGTTTAATTAAACGTATCACCGATAACGATGGTACCACCGTGTTTATAGCTGAAATAATGCAATAATAGGTCGCCGACGGAAATTTATTTGAAAGAACATACACTGAGTTCGGAAAGGCCAATTCCTGTGATATTTAAACTTGAAATATTAATGCAACATTTTATTTCATCTGACATCTTATCAAAAAGCAGTTGATAACACGTGGAGAATTCGATCGTCTGCATGTCCTGTATGTTCATAAATACTTATATGAAACATGTATGACAAATGAAATTCTAATTTAGAATATGAATTCAATTATTTTTGATGTTCAAAGACAACAAAAGTAGGAAGAAAGACATTTTAAACTTTTTGAATAGTGTATCTTTAAGAATGTTTATTTCTGAACATTGTACACGCATTTAAATTTTAATGAGTAGATCTACAGAATTTGTTTTAAATTGCTGGGTTTTCTTGCTCTAGAATAGTATAGGCATGTCACAGATTGTTTTCTTGCAGAAGGTATGCCATACCGAAAATGTCTGCACGCCCCAATGAATTGATAAGGTATATCTTGAGCAAAACTATTGGCTCACTTGGAAATGTGATATAATGTTTTGGATCTGATTCAATAGGCGTTTGCGTCAGTTGGTGCAAGCAATATACTTTCGGCCATTTCTTATTTCACGTCAAACATTTGATAAAAAGCCATCATTTTTAAGTATGTTGTTGATTTAGAGGAAATTAATGATTAATTTAGTTCAAAATATAAAATTGTTAAATAATAAGAATTATCGTCCATTTGCAGCTCCTTCAAAAAATCCCAATGCGCCAATCAGAGCTATACAACTGAATAATGCGGTAGTCTTCGATAACATCCAAAACGGCCGAGCATTGAGTGGATAGAATGCAAGGCAGTGACCTTCATTATAATGCATCTATTTGTTGGTGGGTGGCTGATATGCAATTTCTTTTGGTCAGATTGTTGGATAACATTACGCATGTTGCATGTTTTGGTACATGGTTGCGTTGGATAATTCATGAACTAGAAAGAAAACTTCTTGAAAATCTCTAAAGGATCGTATAATAAAGACTAAACGTAAGCACACACTATTTTGACTGTGTATACAGTGGAATGCTTTCAGATATTGTGTTTTTTGTTTCTATGAAATCGGGTTAATGTGCACAAATTAATGTATTTTATTGTCATTAAGTATTGTTACTATGTGTGTTACACTACTCAGGCATCAATAGCTCGTGTAGGACAATAGAGAGCAGTGTAATAAATACAACTTAGATTGCTGAATGTCAAATCTCAAAGTCTACTCTCGAACATTTAACAGCACCGAATTGAATTGTTGCCAATTGAACTGTCCGCGGTACAGGTGAGGGATGTAATAATTTACTGGTATGCGTTAGTTAGGTCATGCAATCCGAATTGATTGTTGTTATAAATCGGTTTAAACCCCCAATGTTTTGCATTGACCGTTCCAAGGCGGTGACCTCAATTTTATTCATGTGTGTTTTGTGTTTGTTATGTGTTTTTGTAATGTACTATTTAATTTTTTGGCAATTGGTCACTTGCCATAAATAAAGGACCTCGGGCTGCTAATAAGAGTTCTCTCCTGCTCGCGAGTTTCGCTTTGTTTATATTTATAACAGACATATGTCAATAAACAACCAAACCGTTCACCTCATATTATAAATAAATTATAACGCACAGTGGTATAAACTATTTATGGACAGAACTTATGGAAAAATGCAACTTTTGTTTTATTAATTAACACCCAAACATCATCATCAGCAATATTATATGTACTAATATAAATTTCAGACTCAGAACGTAATTCATATGTAAACTAAAATTGTTGGCTTTTGTTTTCGGTTGAAGAGTTCTGATAATCTTGGAATAACTTATTTTCTTCTGTTTTATAACGAATGTCTTATCGAGTTAATTGGGGATAATGAAGATGTCTTTAAATAGCGTATCTTTAAATAACGTATTGTTCCTTGACTGTTGACAAGACGTATCGTCACGTCACCTATTTTCGCCGTTCTCCTATTTTCACCGATAACAATTGGTGCAATGTAACCTATTTATCGTCTCGCGAGATTTCACAGTTGACCTGCGCCAAGAGTAAACAATGTAGTAAACGATGTAGTACGCTGCGTTTGTTTTAAAAATGGAAATTCTAAAGGTAAGAAATAGACTGATGAAAATCGAACAGCAAAAAATGCGTAAAAAACATAAGCCATTTGTTTTCTACTCTTTTTCTAACTATTTTGATTATTAAATATTATGACATTGTTCATTGTTTTACATGTATAATGTGCAGCAGACACAATGTGACGTCACATTCCCGCTGTCTGTCAAATTTATGTCAGTTTGAGAGAACGCCGATTAAAAATGTACCATGTGCCTCCTTATCATTTCTAACGTTTCAGAAGTCTATTTTCAGGCTCCTACTCTGGCAAGAGGCAGTTACAGAGCCAGTTATTCACATGATGATTTATCGGACGCTTACAAAATCTGTATTGAACAGGGGCTTCCGGTTGAGAGGGTTGCCAAAAAGTTTGGCATTCCCATAAACACTCTAAAAGACAGAGTTCGCGGCAAAATTGATATTGACACTGTCAAATCTGGCCCTTCACCATGCTTTACTATTGAACAGAAAGCTTGCCTTTGTAACCATATTAAAACTATGGCTGAAATAGGTTTTGGATATTCTCGGCAAGAGACAATTAAATTGGCCACAGATTATGCCATTCATTTGGGACTTAAACAACAAAGGGACAAATTTAGTTTGAACAGGCTATATGGATTTTTAGGTAGATGGACCAATTTAAAAGTAAAAAAGCCACATTCACTAGAAATTGCAAGAGCCAAAAGTGCTACTAGAACAACCATTGACAGTTACTTTATAGAACTGCACACAATTTTAACCAAGTATCATTTAACAGACAAGCCTGGTAGAATTTACAACATTGATGAAAAGGGCCTTAGCATAAATCACAAACCCCCTAAAATTGTTACTGGTACATTATACAAGGCGCAGGCTGTAACAGCTGGTAGGTCTCAAACAGTAACACTCATTGGTGGAGGTAACGCTTTAGGGCAACAACTCCCACCCTATTTTATATTTCCTGGCGCCAGAATGCAAGCTACCCTTTTAGAAAGATCAACTCCAGGAACATCAGGGACAGTGTCTGAGTCTGGCTGGTCCAATACCGACATATTTTCAAATTACATCAAATACCATGTTGAACCAGTGTTACTAACACGTGACGCTAACAACCCAGTTCTCATTTTATATGATGGACATAAAAGTCATGTTTCCATCGGTTTAATTTAGTGGGCAAAAGCAAACCATATTATTCTCTTTCTTCTACCGCCGCATTGCAGCCACCTACTCCAACCCATGGATGTGTCCTGTTTTGGGCCGTTCGAAAATGCATGGAATGCAGCATGTCATCACCACACAAGAGTTTCTGGTGGTAATGTTGTGACAAAAATGATGTTTGTAGTATTGCGTGTAAAGTTTACACTGCCACACTAACACCAGTTAACATTCAATTCTGTATTCCGGCGTTGTGGAATATATCCATTCAATGACACTGTAGTGAGTGACATTGCCATTGCACCCTCACTTGCTTTCACAAACATTGACCCAAACAAGTTGGTTGAACAATCCTTTGAAACATCTGTTGAAACCTCAGTTGAATTTGTTGGCAAAAGATGTGCGCCAATTGCGAACAATGTCCGTGCTGCAAAAGTGAGAAAAACACTTAGCAAGGTTGTAGCTGGTAAACCTATTACTGAAGATATTGTGTACAATAAAGTAAAAGAACACTTGAGTAAAAATAAACCAGCAAAGTCTGTAAAATCTTTGTCAACAGAAAAGAAAAATAAATCATCAAAATCATCAACATGTACAAACCCTAAACCTGGTACTTCTACAAAGAACAAGTCAAATGTCTTGCATGACACCTACGCTGACTCGGAGACTTCTGAGGATGATGTTCCAGAATCTGAAAAATGCTGTGTTTGTAAATTGTTCACACCCACAGAGTTAAAGTACTGCATAAATCTTGCACTTGTGAAATGGGCACAATGTGATGTTTGTGACAGATGGGTTCACCTTAAATTTTGCACCCCAGTTAAAGTGCTTAGAAGTGGAGATCAATTCCTTTGCCCAAGTTGTGCAAGCAAAGAAGAATAAATATTTCACTAAGTGTACATATAAAACATAAACATAATGTTTTAACAGTTATTTACTAGTTAACTTACAATTGTTTACTTCCTTATACTTTATTGAACAACCCTCATTGAACAGTTGAGTGTAACCGGCAAAAATAGGTGACGTCACGGGTCATTGACTTTGTACACAGTGCACTGACATTGGAGTATTTTTAATGCATAAAGCAAACAAATAAATAAACAACTTCACTTTATTATTTAATATAAGTGGTTTATTTTAAACAAAGTTATTTAGTTTTTCAAAAGTTTTGCTTGCATTGTCAAACAAAGACATTTTGTTTCTTACATAGGCGAAAACTGGTGACAAAAGGATATGTTCGTGTGAAAGTCCCTTGAGCACCGAATGTCTCTATTAATTCATGTTAAAGTACAGCATTGGCTTTGTCCGATACCATTGGGAAATTTAACTAGCATTCAAGACTACGAATACGGTCACTTTACATTTTCACATAAGCACAAAAAGAAACTTTGTATAAAACTCGCTGTTTTTGGATTTGAAATATAGCATACGTAAAACGCATTTTCAATGTACTTTATTGTTAATATAAGACGGTAGTTATACCCATTCCAAGTATTTACCAAACCCATTTTATTAATTAACGTACTGTTTAAACAATGATGAAATTGGTCTTGATGACAAAATAATTCAACGTGCAAGGTAATTACGTAATACATAATCGTGTTTGCCAGCCACTTAACCATTTGCCAATTAGTATTAATATACTGGTTATTTGACAAATGTCCACAACTTATCAAATTGATATCATTTTCACTTATTATCACCCATTATAACACTCTGAATTGCCAAAACCAATTATAAGCGGTGAAATTATGTCCTCCAGATTGTATCTTTGAATAGAGAATAACTAATCCAGATCTCGTTAATACTCGTTTGAACCTACAGACAACATATACTAGTAATGTGCTGACATTTCGACGAGAACTTCATGTTAACCTTCAATTCGTTTTTGTAGAAATGAAACGCATCTAATTGATTCCTGTGTATGACCAACAAACATTATGCACACTACATTACCCAGTGACTGCTGGAATTCTTGGCTGGTTGCGATGGAAAGGTTATACTGAGCAATCCTAATTAATCCAAACTATCTCTGCATGATCATCTAGGACGTTACATAATCTATTGTTTCAATGATATTTTTAATTTTTCTCTTGGTTCGTATTTAAAGAATGCTCATATTGAACTGACATTCCGCATATATTGCCTATACGGTGAAGATAACTATCATCCAGTGCACATGTAATATGTAATTGCTAGCTTCAGATGAACTGAAACATACAGTGCAAATTTAGGTATGTGTGGGAAAAGGACTGTCATATTTTTGTGCTGACAAATGTAACAAAAAAACCTAACGATATATGTTATTTTTACTTTAATCAGTTACAGTTAACATGCTATTAAATTATATCTGGATGCTTTAATGCAAAGGTTGTTAAGAATAATCTCCGAAAACAAACTACAAACAAATGAAACAAAATAACTAAATTTGTTTGCCAAGGTAGTTTTTAAATAAATTAATCGCAAGGTGCATATTTCGTATAAGTGCCGAAACCTAATCATGTGTAGTGTGATATATAGAATGGAAATCATCGTTTGCATGATTAATCAGGATCGCTGTGGATAGACTAGCGAAGATGGATTGGAATGCACTTGTCTTGTGAAATGTTTGATTACTATGTTGATTTAAATTCCTACCCCTCCCCCCTCTTCGGACTACAAATATAAGAAAAATAAGCTTGTGTATTGTGATAAAGTTTCAAGTGTTCAATTGTATTGTGATATATGAAATAAATTCATCGTTTGCATGATTATTCAGGATCCACGTGGTTACAATAACGAAGATGAATTGGAATGCACTAATCTTGTAAAATGTTTGATTACTATGTTGATTTAATTCCCCCCCCCCCTCCCTTCCTCGAACTTCGAACGTAAGAGGCTCTTAGAATTAAAGTAGTCGTCAAAAATTTAATCAGTGTTGTAAATGTATCAGATGTATTAAAATGGAATTATGTTTTAACAGACATCGAAGACATAAGTCCAAGAGCCACTTTCTAAAACAATCTAAATGTCAATGCTTCTTAGTTGGTTCAGGTGGTGATTTAACAAAAGAAAAACTACATAAACTACACGAATCACGAATACTTCTTTACAATCTGCACTTTCCGAGGAATGGTTTAAGTTTTTAAATTGCGGTAACATTCAGTTTGTATTTACTTATCGATTAATTTGTTTGCCTGTTTATTTACATTCTTTCCTTCTTTTTTTTTAAATTTAATTAGGTCTATATATTATACTAAATTAATTATTTACTGTATTGCTCGATACATTATCTATCCACATATTGTATGTAAGTAATATACGTTCGGCTGGCAATCTCGATTGCAGATTTTGATAATACGTATATCTAGACTTAAATCAGGTTAACCTGAAACAGTTTCACAGATCATGGACAATACGTATATCTAGAGTCAAATCGTGTTAACCTGAAACAGTTTCACAGATCATAGACAATACGTATATCTTAGAGTCAAATCGTGTTAACCTGAAACAGTTTCAACTGATCATGGACAAGACGTAAATCTGGAGTCAGATCGTCTTAACCTGAACCAGTTTCACATATCATGGACCTGATAAGATACCAGCAGGAATTGATAGATTTCAGATACGTGATACATTTGGATGTAAAATGTTCCGACCTTTTTAAGCGAACAAGTTATATAGTATTGTAAAATTTACGTTTTATAATATGCAGTAATAAATGGATTCCTGTGACAACAGTTGTTTTTACAATAAATAATATTAACAAAGCTATAGCGTAAAAACCGAATTTAGAACCGTTGCCAATATCAAATCAGGTTTAAAATAAATATTGCCTTATCTCATTCACGTACATAATTCATTGATAAGGCTTTTCCAGAAAGTCAGCCGAGGTCGATTGCTTGGCACTTACGTCAGTTTGCAGGAAACGAAACGAAACAAGGAGCACATCCATCTGTATCGTGCCATATTTTGTTTAGTTCCGAGGGACATAACCTGCCAAGAGTGCCTACTCTTACTTGGATGCAGCATTCAATCGTTCAGGTGCTTTTTCAGCAATTGCGTTCAACGATTAATAAAACTCTATATATCATCAAATAAAAACTTACACATTGGACAAGGTCATTCTTTTCGTTATGTGCACGGAACATCCAACATCATACGTGTAAACATAGATACTTTCTGAAGGCGAAACCCAAAATGTACTATGAACGTATGTTGTTTAAGCCAAACCTCGTGCATGAAGCAGCAATATATTGGAGTTAATGTATTAGAATGTTTACGGACTTATTTATTTCCTTTTTATCGGTGTGCATCCGAACATTGCAGACATCAGAATGTATCGTTGTTAAATGCCACCCAAATGTTAAAGTAAGCATCTTAAGTTACTTGCAGAGTTCAACATATAGAGGTTATTTGTTGTATTCAGTGTAAGATCGTATTTTATTTCATGAGTGGTCATATAAAACCTCCGCCACTCATAAAAATATCAAATGAACTTAAATACGATCGTCCACTTAAATCAACACATTTTCTGTTTATTCTATGCTTTTGGACGATAAATAACGTGTTGTCTGTTGTGTAAAACGGCAGATGTTTACACTGACGATTGGGTTATTCATACTACTTTCAAAAAATAAATTTAAAAAAAAAAAAAAGGAAAAGTTGTACCATATAACCCAGAGTGAAATAATCAAATTTTATCATTTCACTTGATCCAGAATGAAATGATCGGATATCATTCACTGGTGTTCTCCACTCATTTACCGCATAGCATGAAATAAATAGGGGATATTTTTTTTATTTCAGTGTAGGATCGTATTTTTTCATGAGTGGCCATATGAAATATATTTGCACGAATGGCGGATCAGTTTTTATGAACTAAAATGAAATACTGAAACCAATAGTTTTTCATGTTTTTGACAATAAATAAATGAAATTGCACGTTAAACGCTTTTACGTCACAAGTTGTGTGTTCTGACGTCATAAATGACGCCAATTATGATTCAAAAATTGTCACTCATTAATATGGTGGGAAAAGAGAGCGATGTCACTTATAATGTGTTTTTCTTTGTTTACATGTATGTAAATACTGTACATATATATTAAATAACCAACGGCGGTAAACCATTACTAGTGTGATTTTTATAGAAAAATAGTTCGTTTTATGTTGTGCAAATATAAAATTTTATTTTTTCACTATTTCAACAGTGAAAATACTAAATTTTATTTCACCAATAAAATTTTATATTTGAAAGAAAAGCAAAAAATAAAATGTATCTTTTACTTCACAACTACTAAAAAAGTCAAATATTTGACCCATGTTTGTTTAAGTACTTTCATACATCATTCCGGAATAATTCCAATCATTAAAAGGCATTTTTAATAATAAACAACCACTTACTATTAGCAGTGTTGACGCAAAATTTTAGTGCAAATCACATTTTCATTTGTGATACATAATTTATTGAGCACAATGTCGACATGTCAACGCAATTTATCAAATAACACTACATCATCGAAATGTCACATTCAACAATGCGTTAGCGCGTACAGGTTGACATTACTGAATAAAAAAAAATAATTGAGCAAAATGTCGACATGTCAACGCAATTCATCAAATAACACCATATCATCGAAATGTCACATTCAACAATGCGTTAGCGCATACTGGTTGACATTACTGAAAAAAAAAAAAAATTGAGCAAAATGTCGACATGTCAACGCAATTTATCAAATAACACCATATCATCGAAATGTCACATTCAACTATGCGTTAGCGCATACTGGTTGACATTACTGAATAAAAATTCTAATGGAATATAAACTTGAATTGCATTGTAAAATATGTCAGCAGCTTGGACTTCTTTTAAATACAAATGTCGTTTGCTAAGACACATATTGTGCCCTAAGCAGCACTGAACATTTGCTTATGTACTGTCTGGGATGTAAATATTTCCTAGCTCTGTTTATTACTTGTTCATTGATTAGTGCTGACATCAGATACATATTAAAAAAACATCGTCATTTTGGATGAGAACTTTCGATAAACATTGCTACGAATGGTCATTTTTATAAAAACGCACTGTAGTAGCAGAAGTAGTACTTTATTAAATATAAAAATAATGAAACTCCAGAGACATCACCAGGAGAGAAACCATTATTAACATCCGCTGGTCATTGATTTCAGGCAAGTGACCAATCGCCTATACAATACAGGACAATACGCACAACACAAACACACAAATGATTAAAACTGGGGGTCACCGCATTGGAACGGTATATGCAAAGCATTGGGGGTTTAAACTGGTTTAAAGGCATACCAAACCTCACGCTTGGCCCAGAAGAAATCAAAACACGCGCACTTGTAAATAGAAATTAAACTCATAATATTAATTCAATTGAATTACAATTTAATTACTCAGTGGTTTAATGTTCACCAGAGCAACAGAATTGCAACTTTCTGAGGCACAAGTATAGAGCCACAAGTCACTAATCTATTAACATAAGTAACTTAATATGTTTCCAAATAGACATACTGTGTATACTGTAAGCTATTTTTTAACCCGCATTACTTGTAATTATTTTATGCAACATAAAGTGATTAATGTCTTAATAAGTCAAGCGTTTGTGATAAGGGATGAAACCTTGAACATCTTGAATATATAAGAGGCTTACAACACACGTACTAATGGCACTTAAGTATATATTTAAAGTATATAATTTTGATACATATGTTTTCAATTATTTATACGAAAATATATATATACAGTTCACCTGTTATAAATAGGTCTCGTTAAAAACGTAATATTATATTGGTGAATTGAACTGTCTTATGATTATGTAGAAGTAGTAGTAGTAGTAGTAGTAGTAGTAGTAGTAGTAGTAGTAGTAGTAGTAGTAGTAGTTGTAGTAGTAGTAGTAGTAGTGGTGTGGTGTTGGTGGGGGTGGTGGTGTTGTTGGTGGTGGCGGCGGCGGCGGCAGCAGCGGCAGTAGCAGCAGCAGCAGTAGTAGTAGTAGTATCAGTAGTAGAAGTAGTAGAAGAAGTAGTAGTAAACGAAGAAATAACAGCAGCAGTAGCAGTAGTAGTAGTAGCTGTTGGTGTGGTACATAATTTAAATTATTATGAACAATACAAAGAAATCCAACACATGTGAGAACTTCTAAGCAGAAAGTATTTCACGTTATTGGTCTTAATAATCAGGTGGAATTTAGAGAATGTAAACACATTTAGAGATAATGGCGTCGTGTTAACGGTAGATGAATGGAACATACTCGGATAGTTCCGCGCGTTTTAACTCATCAATGAATTAACAATTGTCAGTAACACGCCTAACAGATGGACTGTATTCATGTGAAACTTCGTTTGTTCTTGAAACAGAGACGCCGTAAAATCGTTTGTTAAAACACGTAGATAATTGGTTTTCCCATGTGCTTATTTATACAAACAGCAGTTCAGTTCCGTAGTGTTTCAAAGGTTATGCGGTAACAAAACTGTAGTTTACTTTTTCGATTGTTGTTTCTTTTTATATTAACACTGCCACTTTCGATGACGAGTTCTTAGATTCTTATCAACGTACAGTGATATGCTTAACCTCTCACGTACTCACGCATACTTTGTTAGAATTTTATACCGTAATTTTATCAAGACTAAACAAACATATAATAAACCGAATATCAAACAAGCTATATTTTCAGCAGTTTGATATCAACAGAGTAGTATAATATCGTCCCCTGAACACCAGAAGGTAAAGAAGGCTGATAACCCATTCTGGATTTTTAAGGACGATATGTCGTAAATCGCTGAAAGACGACACAGCTATGCATTACATGCCAAACTTTTATATTATTATATAGTGAATATAATGAACTATGGTAAACTAATTGATTTGATTGCAAACACATGCCTGATAAAAATACAATACACGTAGTATCAAATTAGTATGTTACATGCATATAAATTATATTGGGTTTATAGGTATTTAATGATTTTCTGCCGGAGAGGCATTAAGAAATGTTAAGTTTATTGGTTAATTTGATCACAATTTCAAAAAGCTGAATCAGCACTAGAGAAGCACTCCTTACAGTCCTTATTTTAGACAAATAGACAGGATATTAACATTAAAGCAGCAAACAGCAGAACGGGCATAGAAAACATACAGAAACATTAAGCATGAACATACTGATTAAAGATGTGGTCACCGCTTTTATAAAAGTCAATTCAACGCTTTTGGAATTTCAACCGATATGTCTTTACTTTCGGAACACCGCATGAAAACGTCGGCTAACTAAAAACAAGAAATGTCTTAAAAAATGACCATCGGCGTTGAAATTAACATTGAGATGTCATTTTTTACCCAAAACATAATACAAGAGGGGCAAGATGATCGGTTACGTGTCTTCTCGGACCCCAGATTTTTGGTCCCCACTAAGGAGACTTCTCGGACTTCAGATTTTTCGGACACCATAAGAAAACTTACCGGACCCAAAATTAATTTGACATAAACTCTAACATTATTAATATGTGTACCGTGAATAAACCGATCATACCTTACATGTTTTCACCGGTGATAAATGAATAACCTAAGTACTAGTAATTTACGTTACTATAATTGTTACATGAATTTGTCAGGCAAATTTAACAAATCAGCATTGTCAGAAAATAATTGCGGGAATGAATGAAAATTATTATATATCAGACCAGTGTACACAGTTATGTTAAATAACATACAATACATATCATTAGTTTTGCAAATAGTGTATTTATGCTTCGCAAATGAAGAAAAAGTAACTTAAACAACATTTCGACATATTACGAGACTCCTTTCACAACATTTTATTTATAATAAGATGTGAAATATTTTTAGAGATTGAATAACATCTACTGGAGAAGTTGATGAAAGGTGCAGATATAAATAATTCTTAATAAAACGCAACATGCACAGTAAGTTTATAAATATAAATTCCGCATTTATTGAAATTCTCGGGTTTATGATTCACCGAACGCTAATTGATGAATGTATATGAGCATAGCTATAGCGCGCGCTATTTTTTAGAATGATGCACCATTTCTCTGGAGTGTCTTCAATACGTTAGAATAGACCATTTCATACTGATCTTCGCCGAATATCTAAGTATGGCTCTGAAACGTTTCAGAGCACAATAATTCACAGATATCGATCAACCAATGGATCATTGTAATTGCTATTTAAAGAGCGTGCCGCTGATGTAGGCTAAACAAAATAATTAGTTCATTGTGTGAATGAAAAAAAAAAATGTCATTCTGTTCATGACATACAATGAGTAAAATTGTTCATATGTTCATAATTATGTTCTAGAGTGTATGTCGAAGATATGCGTATTACTATATTTTAACCGCTTATGTAAACAAGAATGTAAATTTTTATCCCTAAAAATATGCAACAGTTATTGGTAGACAGCAAACCATGGTTGTAAGTTTGCATTCCCTAAAATTAGAAAATTTGCAGAATTCTATTGGCATTTAGTTTTCGCAAGAAATCTAGGTCAAAAGTGATATTAGACAGCTACGCCGAATAACAAGTCATTTTGCCCAATACATGCCTTTAGCATCATGCATATATGATAGGTATAAACGTTACTTTATTATGTGTGTTAAATCTAAAGCAACCTTATGACGGACTCTATTTTTTGCAGAAATTACGGTTCATAAAAAAGAAAATAATATCTTTGTTTTCCTCATTACGTACAAACAACAATCCACACAATTTTGCATTTTGCATGATTAAAACTGATTATCTGATTGTCCGTTTATATTGATATATTGTTGGAATACCTGATTTTGCTTGAAGGCGATGCTCTCATAAACGCGTTTAAACATTTACTTTTTTAAGTTTTAAGATTATTGTTTTAGCTATTGCCTTGATGTTCTTTATTTCTGTCATACATTTATACAAATTACAAGATAAAAGAATCATTAGGCATTGACGTTATGTATTTTATACCGTTTTCTCCAAGGAAATGCGACGATTGTTTGACTAACTGTTTTACAATTGACTTCAATTTAATTAAATACGGCAGGAGAAGCAGGAAATACCAACCAGTTTGCAAATGAAACAGTTTAACGTACTTGCCGATATTTGCAATTTGGGCCCTAAACTGAAGTGCTTTAGGGGACAAGTTTAACTATATATATGTCGTCCTACTTGTGTTCTGTTACCTCCGCGAAGGAGATTCTGTTTAGCCTGCATTAGTTTATCCGTCTGTTCGTTAATAAGCAGCTTTAGGCAAAAACCTATCGAACGGATTTGCATGAAATTTTCTGGGAAATCTGGAAATGGATGGATAATTCGGATCATTGTATTGATCCAGCAAATGTTTTAATGATTCTTTTTTATTTCGATGTATTGATGTATTGCCCCATTATGCCGTATAACTGATTAGCTGCATAGCCCATTGAAGCGAATGAGCTGCATTGGCGGCGGTCGGCGCTCTCCGAGTGCTTTCTATTTTAGTGTTGTTTTCTGCGTGTTTCTTTTCCTTGTATCATAGACCATTTCTGAAATTTAAAGTTTCTTTGTTTAAATTTTATATTATATTATTTACATTATTGTCTTTGGTGCGTTTAACAGACAATATATGTTCATTTTAATACGACTCGTTCACTCGTATAATCTTCAGGACCTCAAAATGTGACGACGTTTAGAAAGTACATAATTTTATGAATAAGAAATATACTTCTGTGTCACGAAATAATTATTTAGAATACAACATTTAATCGCACCCCTTTAAATTTGCTGTCATTAAAAGATTACCATATCTGATAGTAAACTGATGTTATAAAATAAATACATATCTGATTATAAACATCTGTTGGAAAATGTACACAATCGTTTAATTACAGGACTGTGTGATAAATAACACCAGAAGCGAATGAATCTCTTAAATGCATCCTCACAAGACCCAACTAAATTTGCCGTAGGTCACAATATAGGAATAATGAAACTCCAGAGACATCACCAGGAGAAAAACGCTTATTACCATCCGGTAGTCCTTTATTTGAGGCAAGTGACCAATTGCCTATACAAAACAGGACAATACATACAACACATCACAAAACATAAAAATGATAAAAATTGTGGTCACCGCCTTTGAACGGTCAATGCAAAGCATTGGGGGTTTAAACCTGTTTAAAGGCATACCAAACCTCACAATTAGCCCAGAATTAATCACCATACAAGCACTTGTAAATAAACTTTAACCCCATAGCATTGCAATTCAAATTAAATAGTAATAAAAGAGAATCATAATTCAATTGAATTACTATTTAATTACTCAATGGTTTAAGGTTCACCAGATAAACAGAATTGCAACTTTCTTAGGCACGATGAAATGAAGCAAATACAATTATCAGCTAAATCCCTGCTTGACAAGATTTCAAGACCTAACATCATATAGTATAAATCACTAATCATCGTCGTGCAAGTCTTAGCGGCCTCGTGCTTACGAAGTAGCAAAGATTCGCAACAAATCTGTATTATTTATTTCCGTGATGCGACAAGCATACTAAGCATTTTCTATGGAGAATTTACGATCTACGATTTATAACAAAGATGTAAAGCCATCCTGATAACCAATTGTTATTCGGCGGCGATTTCCATTATGATTAAAGTTTGTTGCCATATTTTAATGACTAAATAGTATCTGTTTAACACGACAATACACCAGGTCAAAAGAGAATCAATGGTCTGACAAATGTTTTATACCGTATACGTCTATAGATTTACATTCATTTTGTAAATAACAGCAGAATTTCGGACCTCTATTGAATACACAATCCTTGGTTAACACGTCCTTATATATGGATTGTCGTTTGCACACGAGTTTGTCTTATTTATTCTTAGATGCATCCAAGATACTTAGCATTCATCCTAAAGACTTACGATCTACGGTATATCACAAACAAGTAAATCCTTTTTTGATTACTTTTTGTGATCCGTTGGCGTTTTGCATATCATCAAAGTTGTTGCTGGTATCAAACAAGTAAATCTCTTGTGACTGCTTGCTTGATCCGTCGGCCTTTGCCTTATGATCAAAAGTGATTGTCATAAACAGGGGCCTTACAATATCGCTTTGTGAAAGAATGCACTAGAACAAGAAATGTAAAGCCAATTGTACACAGTGTTCATAGTGTATGCTACGAGTTCTTCAAACCAAATGTCGCACTAGAAATGTATAGTATAGTTATGGAATAATGACATTTGGTATTGGTTAGAGACTGAATGAGTTGTTAAGTTTAAAGATTTTCCAGTCAAGTATCAGCTCTAGTTAGTTTAACTTGCATAACTATGACTGTTGGTTTTGTTTTCACTTTTCACGTAATGTAACATGTATTAGTATTTAATTACCAATTCTGAAGTGCATTTTAAGAACATCTTAAATGGAAAACAGTTATACTCCGTAACAATCAATAAAAAAACATAACAAAATACTGTTAACCATACAGATACTACTATTTGTTGATTTTTTTATTGGTTGAACATTATAACAACCATCTCTCTGTAACAAAGCGGCCAATAGCCGTTTATTAAGGGTTATTAAGTGTTTCAGAAATCAAAGGATTAACGTTTTTAAAAGGGACCATGTCGTTTTCGTACTTCATTTTATATTATGTTTCTCAGACTGGCCGTTAAGTCTTGTGGTCAATGTACAGACAATAAATCTATAAGGAATTGAGCACAAAAGATTGAGCGTTAAAGACGTAGCCTGACATTTACAAATGCGCTAATATCTCAAATGTCAAGTATTGTCTAGATAAAACACGTAGACATTGTGATATCGTGTTTATGCAACAAGCTGCATTATTTTTAACACGTAGAGAAGTTGTGTTTACTCGTTTGTAAGATCACACCTTATAACATTTCCTAAAATGATATGTGTATTTATGTTTTGCTAATGCGGACTATTGGTCAGTAAATCAGTTAAGTTGATTCTTTACGACCAATGTCAAACGTTATTGCATGATGTCTGTTGATGGATGCCATCAGCAAGGAAATCCCTCAGTGAGTATTTTTTATTGGATTGTGTTGGAAAATGACTGTGGGTCATTTACGATTCTGATAATGATTTCTCTGTTGATTACATTATTTGACAGGAAAACAATAAGTCTTGCCGATCTATTGTGGTTACATACACAGTATTAGTCTTTGTCAGCAAATTATACATGTTTGTGTCATTTTATAGTGTTTAAATCGCAATGACACACTAGCGGACAATATTATAAATTATTCTGAACGTAAGATATTAATATTAGCAAAACATAAACGTATAAATACACATACTGCGAAAACTTCGTTATTTAGGTCGAACTTGTTTGATCTATTGCCTGCTTATATTTTGATACTAAATTCGAATATTTGCCACACCAATGTCTTATTGCTTCTTGTTATGGTTCCTTTGTCAGGAGTTCTATATCACCGGTTGGTGTCCATTTTTAAGCATTTTTATGGACAATCTCATAATGTTTTATATTATATTTCCTTTGTTTATTGGCATTGTTTAGTACAATTATATGCTATTACGGGTACATACTTTGATTAACACGATTTTAATACGGAAACTAAAATTGTTAAAAGAGAATTTTAAAATATACTTATGCATAAATGACAAAATGTCAATGAGTAATTCAAGTATCAAGATATGCTACAAAAATAGTAGATACTAAATCTCATTTATAAATACATAATTTATGATGTAAATGGTATAAATATAACAAAACTATGAATGTCTTTAAAAAAGCATGTTTAATAAATTACTTATAAGTTGTAATAAGACGGTGTAAAGCTTTAGGTTGATAAGTTATGTGCCAAGTGTGGCGTTTTTTGTTGTTGTGTCTTGTTGAAACCGGTTTCAACCCACAAGGCATTGCTGTAGTCATTCCAAGGCGGTGACTTCAGTTTTTATTATGAAATATATGAAACTATGGAACTCGAGCTCCTCTCAGCAGTAGAGAAATCATTATTAACATCATATGGCCCTTTTTCAGACTAAACAACAATTGGCAATCCAACACAGCACAATAAAAACAACACAAAACACAACACATTAATACATGTATGGTAAACATACAGTGGTCATCGCTTTCAAAATGCAAATGCAGAGCATTAGGGGTTTAAACCAGTTTACAGGCGCCCAGGCTTGTCACTGGGACCAGAATTTATCACAATATGTAAACATGTATATAAAATAAATAGAAATAAATTATACTAAGAATACATATTTGAATTCAGTTACAGTTTAAGTACTCAATGGTTGAATGTTAACCAGAGCAACATAATATAAACTTTCTGAGGCATGATAAAATGGAATAAAAATTAATCTCTTCATGTTAACAAGATTTAATTATTTATAAATGTTTCATGTTTCTTTTTGTTCTATTGTGTACTGTGTTGCAGGGGTGATTGATCACTTGCTTGAAATATAGGACCATAAGTTGTCTACAGATGACACTCTACTGCTGATGCAGAAAGAGTGTTGCCATCGTTTACATTTATCTGACAAATATTAAACGTGATTTCACTTTCAATACGCACTACTTAACAAAATAGGCAATGAACTGGTACTTTGTGTAACTTTTGGACACGTCTAAGTAGTTAATACGTCTTTAAAGCTAGGAGTCCACTAGAGCCGCGAAATAATCGCGCTAGAAGGCGTTAGTTCCATTTTACTTGTCGCATACTAACGCCAAGTACGAGGAATTGAATGTTGTTGTCGTAAATTGACCATCAAGTAGAACCAAATAACATGAATAGGTGTTCAACACTCTACGCACTCAATGTTTTAAGATTTTTAAAAAAATGAACGGCGTCAAATTCATCGCATATCACGAGAGGTTTGGGACCAGCTGGGGCCACTTAAGTGTAATCTGTCGCCGATATAGAAATGTTTATCGCCTTTTGGCTGCAAATAGAGTGCATTAGCGTCGAACTACCCATCAATCGGGCCTCTGCCGCGAGTTGGCCCCAAAGTTTTCCATCTCTGCGATATAGCGCATCAAAAGACGTCAGTTTGATCCAAACTTGTCCTATTGTCGCCAATGTTTCGCGCCAGTATGCGCCAGTACGCGACTGGTCCGCGCCACCCCGAACTATGATTGCGATTGTTTGTCAGAAGTTGTCGGTACATCGGTGCACATCATACCCCATACATTCGGCGGCTATTAATACCGAGCCCTCTCTCACGCTCATCAGAACCCTTTTTGCCACATACGATACACCGAAGCCATTTTCTGGATTAAATTAATGTACGTTTGGACGAAATTCTGTATTATATTCATGTAAATCTTTTACTAATAATTGCAAATCTGCATCGCTAAATATTATACCTCCCACAAAAGGCTAGGGAATCCAAAGGAAGACTACGAATAAAAGCCAGGCACAAGTCGTTGGTGAAACTTCCCAAAGGAAGCACCAGTTATAAATATCTAAGAAAAACGGCAAACATGAGACAAACAGGAATTGCCTTCCTGAACTTGGTGTCCTGCCTCTGAAGGCAATGCGTCAGTCACTCGAGCAATTCATCAAACATTTCTGGAGACAGCCTGGCGTAGTGTTTAAACCTCACCCTTTCGTAGTTCTGAGCTCCTCCATGGGGATATTGTATTGGACTCTCTTAGCTTTGAATGGAGCATGGGTCGGACTCACCACTGTTGCTCTCTTCTTCCCTTGCGCTTTGAGTATAGATCTACTTTAAGTTTTTAAAAACTTAGCACTACATACACTCTCATAGCCTTCTGATGAAAAAGAATCATAGGTGACGTGGACACATGCTGCACCTGACCTTATTTTGACGACCGTTGGCGTCATCAGCATTTAATGTCGCCAATACGCCCCAAAACATCGCAAACTCCGCAA
Organism: Congeria kusceri; assembly: GCA_027627225.1. NCBI lineage: Eukaryota > Metazoa > Mollusca > Bivalvia > Myida > Dreissenidae > Congeria > Congeria kusceri. Next base: position 69,707,881 of record CM051028.1, on the reverse strand, counting down.
AATGAAAAAGTTTCCGATCTTTAGTGTGTACTGACTCCCTTTATAACCAGATCTTCGCGCAAACTAGCACAAACTTGGTGCCATTTGGCGCGCATCGAAACTTTCTCACTTTATGCCGTATGGCGCTAGAAAGCGCCAAGCTCAAAAATACGGACCAGAGCGTGCCAAGGCAAATCAATATGAATTTCACTGACGCAAACTCCGGGTCATTTGTCGCGGCCCTAATGGACTCAAGGCAAAATAGGAGTGATCCAACAATACGAGAACTATCTTTATAGCTTAGGTTGAATTTGAATATCAAGCCAAAATTTCGTAACATTATCAACCTATCGTCAGCAGTTATGGAAATTATTTGATGGTTGACCCTTTTCGGATAATACAGTTATTATGTACAAATTACTAGATAATTATCTGTATGACATACATTATTGTTCACACAGCACCATATAAAGATTAAAGTCGATTGACCAATATGTTTCCACTTCAATAGAACAAACTTGCTCATCATTATTGATCCATAAGATGTTTCTGCAAATCAATCAAATATTTATGGGGATGCACCCTGACCTTTGCATGATCGTGAGCGTGATCGTGAATGCTTTATTTAAAATGTAATAATATTTGTCTTGATTGCGTGAGATGCATTGTTGGTTGTCTGAAACGGAAAATTAATTATGTTAAATATTATAATGCGTGTTGAGATATAATCAGATACAGTCCAGTACATGCGGAAGAGTTGCCGAATCGTTGCCGATACGATATTTATTTTTATCTGTTTTTTTGTTCGTCAGTATTATATTTGAGGTTTACTTTTTGAGAACTGCAATGAAGTCATTGAAAAACAACATTTGAAACATGACAGAAAATTTTAAAATGCATTTCTTTTCTTTCCTTTGCTACTTTATTGCTGAGTGTTATCTTATGCATATCTTGGTTCTGGCGAATAGAGCGTTTTGTTTGTTGCAAGAGTAGCCAAATCATTAAATATTTCTCCAAGGCACGTATGTACACACGCTCTGCCAACATTTTATCATGCCAGGATATGTTTAGATAAAATTGTACTAGGCACTCATGCATTTCCTGCAGTCGTACTGTTGCAGAAAATTTTGATACAATTATCATTTAACATTCCATAAGCTCCTACTTCAAAATGTGTTATATTGGTGTTATTTTATATTTTCCCGTTCAATATATATTTATTTTCCTCGTCAATAGGTGTGTGGGGGTCGAATGCACCCCCTCCACACCGTACAAAGTATTTCATATAACATAATGCATGTAAAGTATAATACATCTAACAATTGTTCACAGTTACTTACACAATATAGAAAGTATGTATTAAGTAAGTGTATTAATATAAAGTATATGAAGTCACATGTCACATAGTTACAGGTAAAGGTGTAACAAAAATCCCATTATTTACTTTTTTGTGGATCGTTAAAAATATTCATTTTATTTAGAACTTCACAATGTAATTTCTTAGTCATTTATAATTGCTGCCATAACATAAAGTACTGTTAGAGTCATCTTACAACTATCAGCAAACATTTTAGTAAACAGAAAGGTTAAGTTTAAAGGGTGATTTGTATTATTATGTCCCAAGATAAGAGCTGATTTCTGCAAAATGTTTAAATGCAGAAAATAATTATATATTGAAGCCACTGTAAATAGTATATTGTGTAATACTAAAAAGCATTTTAACAATATGTTGCCAGTGTTTCATTTCAATATTTAAGGCGCGTCGTCGGAAAACCGGATTTAATGGATGTGCGTTAAGTGTCGTCCCGGATTAGCCTGTGCAGTCCGCACAGGCTAATCCAGGACGGCACTTTCCGCCTACAGTGGATTTATATTTAGAAGAGACTTACTTGAAACAGAAAATACCATAAAAACAGGCAACAAAGGATTTTACAAAGAATAAATCAAGTATAGGTTATTCTGCAATAATTATGGGCGGAGCCTTATGTTTTGAAAATAGTTCTGGAGAATTCGCGGAAATTGTAGTGTAAAATGCACGTGCTTAAACGCGCTCTAACAAATGAATGAAGCTCACGTCATATTGTTTCGTTATGATTCATTTACGTCACTGAAAGATGGGCGGAGTACTGGAGATTGGTAGAGTAAGCTCTGGCTAAGCGTTCACCCACCGTCACAATGATTGATTTCTGCCTTAATCAGAGTTTCAGTGAACTGTCAGATGTCTGATGGCAAATTTCCAGAGGCGACATAGGTCAGCCGCTGATGTCTTATGCGTTTCAATCTCTGGACCTTTCTGCACATATGCCTTATTTGCCTATATGTCTGTATATCAACCGTTATGAAAATGACGTTTTCAATGTAGATTAAATACAACTTTTATGCGTGGATAATTCATACAATAAAAATACGAATAATTATAATGCACTTCATTTGAATATATTTATTTGACAAATGACGAATAAATGTTAATCTCCATTAATGTATTGTTGTGTGTTGTTGCTGTGTGTTGTTTGTTGATTTTATAATTGTGTAGTACATCATTGGATGCGGTAAGTTGCAAAGTTAAAGCTCTTTGTTTTCGGAAAACAACACACCAATCAAACAGAATATTGATAATGATATACCACTGCAGATTTCTTTTTCATGTTGTATAAGAAAATATGCAAAAATATTGTTGTTTTTTCGTCGAAATGTTAATCTGTCCAATCTATAGATTATTGTCCCAAAGCAGTACTACCTGTCTCTTTTGGCACTAGATAATGTTCATCATCTGTCCAATCTATATAATGATAAAGATGCGACCATAAGAGACCCAGTATCGGCGATATCCTGTCGACATTTAAAGATGCGTCTTCGTTGCAAATGCCAAGTACTGATGTATATCTTGTATTATTTAATACGAGTCAACATATGTACATGCATTACGAATAGGTATTTGAATATTACAAATGTGCATGCATTTGCCGCTTTAGTTTGTTTCGGAGCAAAATGATATCAGGATCAAGAATGGTAGAGCGTGAAATGGAAATGGAACAAAATCTTATGTAACTAAAGATGGAATGTAATGTCACATATGTTGATGCCGCCAACAGTTTTATAATGAAACTATGCATACACGTGAAGACGTCCATTCCGCTTGAACGTCTCAGACTTGTATAACGTTATCGTACACATTTAAGTGGAACAAAAGCTATAGATGAAAACTAAAAAAGTTAAAAAAAACTGCATAAAACAAGGAATATCTATGGTGCATAGAGAGGCACAGTTAAATTCCAAGTCGTCATCTAGATGTAATTAAGGACTTGACAATATAAACACTATGTTTCTGATATTCTAAGATCTCGTCTTCCTAGAACGAAGTATAGGAAAATGCATAAAATGTAACGCACCAGACTTTTCGACTGCGATTTCAACTTTTAATGCATCACTGCATCTTTCATGACATTTTAATGCAAAATAAAGGATACCCATGCCATCAAATATAAGTGATGTGATCATTATTTCGTGCCAATACATGCTGCAAGAATTCTGCGGGAATTATTGGAGATGTGTTTCTGACAGGGGAGTCGAAATACGAATATATAAATTACATGCCCACTAGGAAGTCCAGTATATGAATATTAATGAATAACGATTTAATCACATACATAAAAAACAATTGAGATTTAATCAAATTGCTGTATATTTATTGATGTTTTAAAAATTTATGACATATCTAAAAATCTGTTTCGAAGGCAAGAATTGAATTCCAATAGTACGAACAATAAAATAAGGCTTAAAATATGCCGTGACATCTACAACATAAATGTTAATACGGCCATGCTTATGCAGAACCTATTGCCAACAGAGACATAATTTTATAACTCGAACATCATGTCTCTATTTCTACGATTAGTTGTACTATCCGAGTGAAGAACCGATGTTTCCAGCTGTTAATTACATCATAACTGATGCATGGGGCTGAAGAAAAATATACTAAATTTTGTATTGTTGCTGGATTTTCTTCTGCAGCATTCCATAACGTTATTATGTTGTCGGATATTCATGTGTGGCATTCCACATGAGAGGTTAAAATGAATATCGTACTTGAGGAAAGTCGACCATGTTGTACAGTGCGATGATCTTCAGTTCAGTGCAATTGTTCAACAGGCTTTGTTAACTCTTTATTGGAATATATTTTTATCAATGCAGATATGTAAGAAATTGTGTACTTCATATGTAAGATAATGACACTTCAAATAAAGATTACATCGTTACTAAAATTTCCATTGTAAGTACGTAATTTACATCATATCTTGTAATTTAAACGAAGGTATTGTCAATAAAAGATAAAGCGTTTTGAAGAACTCAGCAGGACACATTACATCAATGACTTATTCACCCTCCGAATCCGATTATATTTTCCCGCGGGTAGGCAACACGGAGTTTCAAAATCAATAGCGTTTAATACAGTTAGAGCAATGTTGTATCGTCAATAACTAGGCATTCCTGCCAACGAGCTCTCGTAAATATACTGTACTATAGCAGAGAAGTAAAATGTATAACTGATTTACTGATAAAATTCAAAACTCATAAACCCGGGCGTATCATCAACTTGCCGTTCTATCAGATCACCTGTGAAGAAGGATTCCACGCGCTCAACGTTTATAGCAGACGTGTAGAGGAGTAGCAGCCGACAGAAACAACGAGAGTACATGACTTGTGGTGTTCGTTTTCTTGGAATGTTTCATAATCGGTCTTTTTACATTGTTTTAAAATAGTTATTGGTAAGTAATGTGTTCCTTTCCAACATAAATTGTTTGTGACCTGATATAAGTGTAGTAGTAAAATTATCTCGTGTATTAAAACAGACTAAAAGGCGCATCTAGAAAAACGACGTCATGGATTCTGAAGAAGAAAGGGATAACATAATTCGTCAAATCAAGAAACAGAAGTCGGTACAGATTGTGGATGATAGACCGGAAATTGTTGAAGTGCACGAAAAACACGGACCGCTGTATAAAGCGATTCCAAAAATGCCAGTGCCTGTAGCCGTCCTGTGCTGCATTCTAAATATAGGATTACCCGGGATAGGTAGGTATAAATAAGGATGTTGATAGCTTCATAATATAGTTTTATTGAACTGCGTTAAATCGTCCCGTGAAAGCCAGAAGGTGCCATCAGCATATGTGTAAAGAAGGCTCTTCTGGCTTTTCAGGGACGAAATATGCTATCATTAGTCAACAGTATGCTTCTGTTAATAAAATCTTGACCGTGTGGTGATTTGCATGCATTTAAAATAATATATTTGAAGGTAAATCATGCATTAATTCAAAATGTTTATTGAGAAATTTGATTTGAAGTGACAACGGCTTTTGTATTCCGAATGGGTTCACCAGTCACTAAACACTAATATACTAATCATACAATTAATTCGGCATAGTTTCCCAAACTAACACGTACAACGTAATTACAAGGTAAACAGGAAAAGGTTAGAATTCGGGGACGATAACATTGGCAAGAGCTGTACATACCGCCAAGCCAGACGAAATTTACGCTGGCAAATGTTCAAGCACTGATACGGAATCAGTTTACATCTACTGGATGTACTTTACCACTGTATAGTGTAAATTTTGTATCTGGCCATGAATTGCTATGTTAGACATAGGTAGTTTATAACATACTGTCTTTGAGCCTCAAGTTGTATGCGTCTGTGTCGTAGCATTGGCTTTTATCTGTAGAATGTGTAGAAATATAATAATAATTGATACATAAATTCTGTATGATGTTTTTGTCTTTAAAATAATTAGTATTGACAGTTTAGAAATAAACAGTGAAAATAACCTCGTTGAAAAACGCATATATTATAAAAGCACGTTTAGAGACACAGTATATGCATTGGTGGATGTTTAATACTTTAGTAAAGATTAAAAACAATCCAATACTTTACTTTGAGGTCAAACTTAACTGAAGCATACCATATAGCGTAACTGTAGACTTAGAATGTTGTTAACTGAACAACTGCACGAAAACCTCAAAGTAAAGCTTCAAAGTTAAGCATCTCAACGTAAGTTTAATTATAGTAAACAGTTCATGTAAATGAAACATAATATAAATATGTAAATATAAATAAAACGAAAATGTGTGGGAAAGCCCTTACATTCGCCAACGTTCCAGTTAGGAGTTAGGCTAAACACCTATTAAAGTGCAAATAGGAAGTCGAATGGATGGCTAAAATCCTCGTACTTTCCGGTCTAAGGTTTAAATCTCCGGTTGTAACAATTAAAACACACCAGTTTAAACACATTCAATAGGTACATTCAAACTATTATATAGACACATTTTCTACTTTACAAACATGGTAATTATAATAAGCAAAGAACCTATCATATTTATACTTAAGCTGTACATTATAATTAATTAATTAATCACTTACAAAATGATCCCTGTAACAATAAATGACAAAATTTATGTTAAGTGTATGTTCACGCGCTTAATTACAACACCATTAATTCAAGCAACTGGTAGACATATTTTAAACATTGCACTTAGTGATTCAATTAGATTTAACGCTAAAAATACGTGTCAGTGTTTCTGTTCTCATTAAACACAGAAAGCATGTAAATAAAAAAATGGCATCATAATGCTTTCATCAATATTAGTGGCAATCGATAACAAATAAACGTTCTACAAACTATCTACTTTCGGTCACTTTGTTTCTGAAATATCAATAGTTGTGTTATGCACAAAATCAATTTACGACAATCTCGTATTGTCCGATATTGCATTTTAATCTTCTTTATTGCGTTCAATTGTTTCACGATATCATCAGCGTCGCAAATCGTTGCCATTTCGGTGATTACTTCCTTGAAAGGCTGCCGTTGATTACTTCTTAAAAGTCTGTACAAGCAAAACATTATTGCATGAATGCTTGCATTTGTGCAATACATTGTTGTGCTTTTTTGTAAGACTTGATTGGATCTGTAACATATATTGACTGTTTAACGCACATATGCATACGTCGATAATTGTATACTAACAAAAATGTTGCATATTTCAGTTTAGACCTTTTAAGTAACAATTTTTCGCTTTGTAACAAGAAAAAGCAATAGCAATTTTAACTTATTTTTCATTCATTTTATTTAAAGGGAACATGTGTACGAAAAAGTGATCTCCTTCAGCAATTTTAATTGTATTATGTTCTAGAAATGAGAAATACAAAGGCGTATTAATAAATAAAGAATGAATTATTTGGTTCATTATGAGATTTTAGTTTAAAACAAATAAAAACAAAATACATGAAAACAGAAAACCCAGCGTGCGTATCGAACTCACGATGACAGAGTGGTAAAAACGATTGCAAGCGCTCTAACCATCTGCGCTATTTATACTTGTAAAAACAACATGTGCATACTATGGGTATGTAGCATACCCACAAATATGACGTGATATGGTAAATAAGATAAGGTCCAAACAAAAAAAAGACCTACATTTTATGTAAAAAAAAATCAAAATGCATGAACAACTTTTTCATTATACGTACATACTTTTAATCCTTATTTTATGTCCATACATGTATTAATATTTAATTTTCAGATTTTTTGCTGAATTTGCAATATTTGGTTTTATCATAGACATAGTTCCTTTAAGATTCCAATAAGCATTTGTTGTAAAATGCTCTGACGAAATTTGTATTCTGAAAGGTAATTTAGCCGACAATCAAACATCTTATCTGTCAGCGTGTATCATTGTAAAACCTTTTTTACACCCACGGATATTCGTGACACAATGTTCGTTAGTGACTGCCTACATTGCTTTTTGCATATTGTACATGATATTACAATTCGTTTCTATCCTTTTGAATACTCCTGCTTTATGTGTTAAGTAACCATAAAAAGAAGGTTCTTGAAATAAAGCAATATCATGTATTTTTTAGTTATAATTATTTGTTTTTCACTTTTATAATAAAAACATCAACATGCCAAATATTTTAGCAGAATAAAATATACATTTCAAAACATACAACTTTTCTCTGCATAACACACTGTTTTAAATTTCTAACAATATCAGTAATATTTTGTATTGCATTCCATTTAATAGTGATATAAAAAGACATTGTGTTCGAAACTGATGATATCAGGTATTAATGTATATTCTGTAAGGTAATTAGAACACACAATAAACCATACCAATATGCCAACGTGTATCATGGTAATGCTTGTTTTTCACCTACCGTTACTATTGACTAAACGTCGTATGCGTCATCCTCTATCATATTCTGCATACGGTTCATGACATAACAATGCATTCTGTAGGTGTGGCGAGCTATATTACACTCGGCATGTATCTGATGTCAGTATGTTTGTATGTTAAGGGCCTGGTTTAAGGAATGTCTGGTGATTCCATGGGGTATTCCACTCTGTGTATTGGTTCAACATAAAATCTCTTATCATTATCTGCAATCTTTTCTCCCTTCTAACTGAGCAATGGCTAAGTGCACTGTTTCCTCTTCAACAGTATATTGATATCAGCTGATAAGAGTCGCCACACTGTGACCACAGCAGGGTGCCAATACGCAGGGGTACAATATAAAGTACAATTCACTGTGTGGACGTGTTTAGATATTGCGCAAAATTTGTTGATACCGGCCGCTTTTTGTATTTAGATATTTATGTACATAAATAGTTGTTTTCTCCAATAGACTTTTTCTTCTTCGATCTTTTATGATCATACACAGAAAAATTAAAATATATTAAAACAATAATTATAATAGTGTACTAAATATTGTGGTTATTGTACTAGCATACGCATATCGTACTTAATTATTTCTTTGTTTTGAACTATTCCTTTGCAGACCTGTACTGTATTTACCATCGTTTTATATTATACATGGTGTGTGTTTATACATATGTAAACTCGTTGGAAAACATCTCAATTTATTTGAACTAGACCACGGCCTGTAAACACTGGCTCCATCTCTTGGAGGTGAATGAAAATTGACCGAATGCACCTTCCGAGATGGAGCTCAGAACAGGAAATTAGTCGAAAACGTAAACAAAGTTAAGATATAGGTCTGAATTTTTATATAATGCAATAATTTGAAGCTCTATTTTAAAAATCAGGCTATGTAGTTCCACGTAGAAATGATTATACTACATATATATGTAGACCAAATTGCAGTAAACAAAACATTTTCAACGTGAGGACTTTAATGAATGGTAACATCGAGTCGATTCAAACACCATTTCTACATTTGCCAATGTATTTAATCAATCGAGGCAAACAATACATGTATTATAGTTGTTTATACTACTTTCAACTTATTGACGTTGTATTTTGAAAACTATTATACAATAGCATGTATTTTTAGTAAAGAGGTTGAGCCAATGCCATGGAGGTGGAGCTCGGGACAGGAGGTGGAGCCAATGCACAAGCCTGTTATATACATGCTTAAAGTCATCTCATTTCAATGAGAAGTGCAGTTTGAAATTTTGTCCGGAGGATAAGTCCTCAACGTTCTCATATAGTGACTCAAAATTTATAACGCTAATAGATCGTAATGCAGAGAATGCAGCCTATTTGTTATAGCAAAGATCAAATTGCATTGAAACATGTTTTCACTTTATGTCTTAGATTTTGCCCACAACATAATATCATACGATTGCAATTGGAATATTATTCACGTGTATCATATTAAGTGTTAAAGGCATATAACAATCAAAATTATATTGTTTGATAACTTCATTGGCTATTATATTATACTTTTTAATGTTAGGTCCATATATAAATACGAGCCATATAATTTATCTTTGCAAGATTTTCTGTCCACCAACAAATATAAGTGCACAGAAACATGCATCGAATAGTCGTACTTTGGCGGGGGAAGTATATTATGTGTCATTGTTCTTGTATATTATTAAATCTGACAGTTTTTTCAGGGTTGTTTTTACTTCGCTTTTGTTTAAATGATCAATAAGACATTTATAACACTTTGGTTGTTCATGAGGTTACATTTCAAATAATGTGTTTTTTGTTCTGGATCTTCCATTTGATCTCTATTGTGATTACCTTATTTTGAGAATGTTTCTATATTGTGATCAGCATGTTGGCTATTGATTGTTACTAAAATAAATAAAATACATACCATTTGTATTTGTCATGTTTTTATTATACAAAAAATAATACGCAATTATGGTATTGTTTATTAAAACGGAATACAGCCTCAAAATAAGCTTCATACAGGTATCAAATTTCTATACAGCATCATGCTGCACACAGTTTTCGTATATCAATAGAGCCACATAATATTATCAAAGTTTAATGTAAATGCACCATGCTATAGAACGCTATCATAGATCAATACAACATAATATGCTACAAACTGTTATCAAAGTTGAAAAACAGATTGCCGTCATGTTATCAAAACTCACAGCCATGTCACTTCTGAGATGGGTTTTCTACAGTTTCAATTGTACCACAGCATTGATTCTTGCATATATATGACTGTATTAGAACATGCCATTAAACAAACTTCGTAATCCAAATGCATATGTACGGGTTCATTCGTCGTTTCAACCACACTGTTTATAAATTAGGGAATCAATTGCAATATGTTTTGAAGACAACTGTCCGGCTTCGATTATATTTTAAGCTTACTATAATCAGATAGGTTGTTCGCCTCTTAAAACTGTTTTTTTTTCGATTCCTTGCTCTATCAGCTCTGTCAACAAATGATTCCTATAAACACACACATGAAATTAGACTTAATGGAAAATGATAAGTATGGTTTACGTTATTAATACGTGTAGTTGGTTGCATTTCATATAGTAATCACAGTGTGTTAGTGTTGACAAAGTTTTTAGGATGAGAGTTGAAAATTTGGTTGTGTACACGATCTAACCGAATAATGATTTAAGGAGGTTAAATGTATTTACAGAAAACCGTATATTCAATTGTGCATTGGCTCCATCTCCTTTTCTGAGCTCTGCCTCCATGGCAATGGCTCAACCTCTTTGCTAAAAATACAAATTAACGTATAATACCCGCCCAAAGTCAACGTCAGTAAGTTGCTACAAATACATACATCAATAATAAGAGTGCTGTTTGCCAAACTACCTGCATGTTGTGCGAAAATATTATTACACACATTGGCAAATGTCATATGTCAAAATTGCGTTTAAATCGACCCGATGCTACTACTGATAAAAGTTCTCACCTAGAGAATTCTTTGTTTATTGCAAATCGGTTTTAATATCGGTTTTAATATATGTGTAGTCAGCTCATGTCTAGGTGCAACTGCGTTGCCCGATTTTTTAAATTGAGCTTTTAGTTATTCTATTATAGAAAAATTTACGTTTTTGACTAATTTCCTGTTCTGAGCTCCACCTCGGAAGGTGCATTGGCTCAATTCTCATTCACCTCCAAAATGAAGTCGAGCCAGTGTTTACAGGCCGTGTAGACTGTAAAAATATCACAATTGATTTTGATAACAGTCAAGATAATTATACCGTAGTATTTACTTTATAAATATCTGATGCAGTTGTAAACATTATCAGTAATACAACGTTTATTAGTTATGACAATGTAATGTTTCGTATGAATCCTGTTTATATACTATGTGTGATCTCATGCCGTAATTGAACAAAAGCATTGTCAGCAGGCTTACTGATGGTTTATAATTGTATACTAAGGACAACGCTACTTGATCGCCGTTTGTTCTTAGACCAATGACGCAATGGAACGTCAATGTCCCCTATAGCACGCCGATCAACTACAGATACACGTGGGAGTAATACAGTGTCTCTGCGGTAATTAGAAAAGTGATTCTCTGTGTACCAATAAATAATTGCATGGATTGGCTTTGTTAAGTTCGACTTCTGTTCATTGTATTGAAATCGGTATCGTTTGCCCTTTATTGAACCATACCGTCAATTGTTATATACCGTTCTCATATATATATATAATTGGATATAAGGTATTTCGTGGTTCAGAAAATGGTACAGACCACTGAACGTATTTGACATATTTTTATTGCTTCCATTCAGGATTTAACATCAGAGATCATATCTTACTTGCGGCAAATACATTACGTTATTTTCCCTATTCAGACCTACATTTATATTGTCACTACGCCATCGATATATATTTATTTAGAGACGTAAATACTTTAGCGTTCTTATTAAGTAAATCCATTAAAATGCGACAATTTAATTGCATTTAAAAAGAAAAATGGGCAAACCGTACGCTTGATTTTGATTTTGAAATTTCATTCTGTGTATTTGGTTCATCTGCAATCTTCTCTCAACAGAGTGCACTGCACAGCAATGTATTGATCTAAGCTGATACGGGTCGCCACAATGTGTCCACAGCAGAACTTTAAATACATACGTAATCTAAACTAAGCAATAACAAATTAGATCAAACTTATTTTAACAATATTTTATTTCTCTGGTTATATCGATACTGCTTTGGGCTCTTGCAGTTTATGTTTTGTACTAAGTTTATTCAGTAAAAACAATACAGCATAATAAGCAGCATCCTGTAATAATATTTTATCATCCTGTCTTGGCATAGCTTTTAAATACAGACACAATGCCAATGGAAGAAAATATAAACTTGGATTATTTAAACATAACCTGTATTAATCACCTTCTGTGAAAATAAATGAGGAATTGGTGATAGTAACAATAGAAACATAATACTATATTATGTACGATTGTATATTTATTATAAATGATTACTGCTTGTTTACCCTGTAGGCGCCAAATTCAGCTACACCGTTTTCTTAAAACACACTTGAATATGATTTGTTTATCACGACAGAGCTAAACACAAATGTTATATGTAGATGTGCACACATTAAATTGTTCATTATCACAGATAATACCAATATGGGTATATGTGACTAATACTAACATATACTAATAAAAGTAGGTATTATAAAAATAAGAATGAAAAACACATTATGAAGTATGCAGATTTTGTAAAACCAGTATAATGTGTATAAAGTACATCTTTTGTAAATCCTTAACTGCTATTATTGTTATGAATATCCATTTACATTTTTTGTTCTATTTCCAGTGATATGCATTTTATTTTGTTTCCAGGAACACATGTTTTTGCATAAACCATTGACTTTCTTTTTATGATCACTGGTATCTGAATTGATATTTTATTTTTGTTCATGAACACTGATATCTGAATTCATATTTGTTTTTTATAGCCATGAGCACTGGTATCTAATTTCATATTCTATTTTATTTATATGAAAACTGGGATCTGTATTTATATTTGTATTTTATTTCCATAAGCACTAGCATCTGCGTTTATTCTTTATTTTACTTGAATGAGCAAAGATAACCGCATTCACAGTTTTATTTCTATACGTTTCATTCTGTTCGCATTAACATTGTAATTGTTGCTGACCAGTATCTGATATACAACTGATTACTTTTTTCAGGATCACTGGAATCTTAAATTCACGTATTCATTTGATTTCAAACAACAGTCCGTTATATCTGATTTGCCAGTGTATTATATTTCCATAGTCACTAAATGGTGATTCACATTTATATTTAATTTCATATAATACTGGTATCTGCAGAAACAGTTAAGTGTATTTGGAACGAACACTGGTATTTGCATTAACATGTGTATCTTGTTGCCAGTATCAAAAACCGTTTTCTGCACTAATATTTGCATTTTTTGTCCATGAACGAACACTGGTAACTGCATTCATATTTGTATTTTCCTTCCATGAGCACTGATATCTGAATTCTATTTGCATTTTATTTCCGGGTTACAAACACTGGTGTCTGCATTCACATTTGCATTTTATTTCCATGAACAAACAGTTATAACTGCATTCATATTTGTATTTTCTTTCTATGAACACTGATATCTGCATCATATTTGCAGTTTATATCCAGGAACAGACACTGGTAGCCACATTCATATTTGTTTTTTCCTTGCTGTCTGCATCCTATTGGCACCTTTATTTCCTGGAACAAACACTGGTAGCCACATTCATATTTGTATTATCTTTCCAGGAACACTGATAACTGCATCCATATTTACATTTTATTTACAGGAACACTGGTATCTGCATTCACCGTTTTATGCGGCGCGCCAACGATGTTAAATGAGCGTATCCCGGCGTTCTTGTTCAACCTGCTGTCAGCATTCCTCCAACTCATCACCTTTTTCGTCATCGTCGGCTGGGTGTGGTCCATCCTCTGGGGGATGAACATGGTCACCTTGGCAAGTAAGTCTGTTGTTACATTGCTGTTGGTGTCGTTGATGTTGCTGTTGGTGTGCTGTATCCATGATAACCTTGGCAATTACGTCCGTTGTTATGTTTGTGATGTTTTGCTTTATCCATGGTAACTTTGCCCCGTAAGTTCGTAATTCTGCTGTTGGTTTTGTTGTTGTTGTTGTTGGTGGTGGTGTGGTTTAGTCATGGTCACCTTGGCCAGTAGGTCAGTCGTTATGCTGTTGTTGGTGTTGTGTTGTTGGTGGTGGTGGTGCTAAGACAGTGTTTCCACCAATGTCAAATTTATCTAGTGTTTTATTTAACATCACCCTGGCTGGTTAATCAGCTGATATATTGTTGATGATTAGTTAACGTAATTATTTTGACCCCCGTTAATTAATATCGTGTAATATTAATACTTATATCTAATATTGTCGTTCGGATATATACATGCCATATGTTTATATATCTTGCTCACAGACAAAAGTGATAGTTTATATGGTCAACTTTTGTGATTAATTATCTGGCTTTCTATAAGGACATGTTAACGACGATGGCTGTTTAGTTTCTCATGTCGTTTCAGTGAACTGGGGAGAGGAAAAGCGGACACCTTACTATTGCCGTCGACAGAGCAGCATTGACGTGCCGTGATCAATTTTTATGTTACTCATACACATATTCTTGGAATTTCCAAAATCTCCATATCTAATTGTCTGTAAGATATGGCTTTTTCTCAGACGTTGCCCTCAAGCGGTTCTAATACAAATGCAAACGAACTATTTCGGACGCAGCAATACCGCAGTGACAAGTATACTATTAATTTGTTTATGCTATACCGATTGTTCAGTATGTATTTGACATAACACTAAACAGCATATATTTGCAAAAATGCGCAATGTTTTTTTACGGAATCGCTTGAACAAGACTCATATAAAAAGCATTCACTATTCAATACAGCATTGCTTAAATTGGACTCTAATATAGGAAGTGAGAATGTCTGCAAATGAATGCAAGTTGCTTATACAAAATATTAAACTTAAACAGACATTTTAAGTCCAGGCGATCAATGTAACCGCTCTTAACCGTACACCTGGAATCAGAAGTAAAATATATGTAGGTTAATGAAAATAAAGAGTGAATGATTTCAATGATTTTATAATTGCAATAATGAAAGATAATTACTTTTGAAATTGCATTACTATTAGATGTACACTATAAATCTTCTAAAATGTGTGAAT
This sequence comes from Congeria kusceri, assembly GCA_027627225.1. Classification (NCBI taxonomy): domain Eukaryota; kingdom Metazoa; phylum Mollusca; class Bivalvia; order Myida; family Dreissenidae; genus Congeria; species Congeria kusceri. The sequence continues at coordinate 69,692,434 of CM051028.1, read as the reverse complement.
TGCTATCAAGTATAAAATTATGTTGACATGTGCTCTGTAGCAAGCATACGTTAGTTATTGATAATTGCAATTTTAAGATTACACATTTACATAATCTTAGTAAACACACAATTTATAGATATGCTTATTACATCCATGTACAGCCTTGATTATAAGATTGTTACATCCAAATAGCTTTAGTGTGCTTGCTTTTACGATGAGAAGTTGATCTGAATTACTTATTATGTTCTTTGTATCGACATATTTCTTGTATGTAAATTTTTTGTATTCTTTTTTATGTTCAATAAAATATCAATAGCGATGTTTCTTCGTCGTTCTCAGAAGAGTTTCATATATTGACATGCGTGCATAAAATCTCTTTCACACCGTCTACATTCCATTCACCTCTGTAGTTGGCTCGGAAAGTAGTCCCAACTCAGGCACGTGGCTTTTGTAGCATGATCATAACATTCAAACGCAACGCACAATCCACTCTGCCCATCTACAAACTGATCGCATCTGCGTAAATGGACATGAACATAGTTCCAATAATAGGAATCAAAACTATTAATATTTCACCATTTATGATAATTAAAAAAAAGCATTTATTCTTTATTTCTATGCTTGGGGTCCTAACAATCAACTTTAATGTGTGTTAAATGCATTTTTTTTCCGTTTTGACAAGATTCTTGTCATTCAGTCCATTGCAGAGGTGTATTGTGAGAGCAAAGATTGGCGTGCATACAGTTGACAAATCATTTCAACGTTAGACATTGACTACTGTGAGATTGTGCTGTGCAAATGCTTCCAGCAGACCTTTTAGTTGAGCAATACGAGACACCCCATTTCGGTGGCGATCCTGGTTTATTTATCCCCCGGTTTGAAGTATCCAGTACATTGCATCTCGGTTAACCGGCTCATGCAGAAGGAAAGACGAATTGGTAGGTTATGTTGTATAAGCGGGCCTCGAATCTTTCACCCTTGTTGTAAAGGCATTGTGTTACCACAGAACAGCCGATCCGCTATAACTACACATAAAATATCGCTATTGATACACAACAATCTGCAAACACAGATATTACTTAGCAACAACCCACAGGCACACTTAAATGTTAAACATTATTAAGAGTACCGGTAGGTTTTATCAAAACGCCTTCAATACACTAAACGTTCGGCAATTTGAGATATTGTCGCAGACTAGCGCAATATTCAATATAACAATTTATTGTAGATCGCTGATTGGCGTATTGTGATTACTTTAGAGGAGATGTAAATGCACGATAAATGTTGCAATTGTATGCACCATAGCGTTGCTAGAGTAATAATTTCTGAAAGCGCTTTTAATTTCGTGCTCTTTGGTAATAAAACAAAACATGTGTTTGCCACAGTAGAATACAAACATGTTTACCAAATTTGTACCATCTGAACTAAAGACCTCAACTATTGAAACGAGGAAAGCATTAAGAAAAAAAAAGTGCCGCAAACGGAGATCGAACCTATGACCTCCGAATCAAAAGTCTATCGCGCTAACCACTCAGCCATTGTGATTCATATATATATATCCTTGTTATTTGTACTCTATTTAGCGAAAACAACAGAAGCACTCCAAAATATTCAGTCATTTCGCGTTACAAACGCTTGATGATTTTATTAATTTCAACGAATAATTACTGATTAACGAAACGTTATTCCCAACACATTTTTATGTCGGTAGTGCTATTTCGCTCAGTTATATACAGTTTTCTTTTATTTTTGGAATCTGTGACAAACGTTTGCGTCCACCTGTGAAAAGCTCCCTTTATGGAATGCTTTATGGAATGGAAATTTCCGTTAAGAATGCGTACAGTGGCAATGCCAGACATGTGTAATAGGATAAAATGTTATAGCACTTTTATTATATTGTAGCTTGAGGACATGAACGTACATGTACAACTGTGTCTTATTTCCGTGTTTTGAAAACCATTGCACAAAACACCACATTAAAATTACATGGCCATGAATGGAGATCATAACGCTTTCAGGAAGAAATTCTTCATAGTAATAGGTGCCAACAAAAACAATGTTTCTAGGAAGTATTTATCAATCGGTTATCGACGTCGAAACATAAAATCACATTCGTTTATCTTTTTATTGGCAAACGTTGACGATTCAGCTAAGAGGTTGATAACTGTGAAACAACGTCCAAAATTTAATGTGGTTTTGCAGAAAGTCTACAAAGGCATGCAATTGTAAATCGAGGGTTGAATACCAGCAGATACAAACTGCCATTGAAATCAATAGCAGTTGGTACCTTCTGGTGTTTAACTCTCGATATAGACAGGCACTAAGCTATGAATGGGAATACACGTAAACTATACTTCCATAGTAATAGTTGTGAGTAGTAGTGGTCTTGCAGCTGACGCTGTTGTTACGGCTAAAGAATTGTAAGATAAGATAATGCCGACAAATATTTTTATAGTTTAAACTACAGTATTCAAGAACTTTCACTATATCAACAACATTCTGTAATTATGCTGGCGTTTAATAAAATGTTTTTCGTGAAATGAGAAATTATCGTAATTATATTGCGTGTAAAAACTGACGCAAACATAATATGAGACGAGTCCATATCTTATATCCAGTAACACATTTTCAAGAAAGCCAAGAGATTCGCTCCAGATATGCCTTATCAACATATTTCATCAGGGCGTACAGACATTTCCGAAATGGTATACATTCTGTAAGAAGAAAATTATGTGATATGCTTATGCACTTCATCTATATTCATTTCTAAAGAATGAAAACACAGCATTTGGAGACATCAAAATTGAAACTAGTTGTGTATTCATTCTAACCAAAATGCATGCAAAATATTAAAGAATAAACACTCTTAAAGACACTGTATTCAGAAAGGTTGACTTTCTTTCTTTGTTATCCATGCGAACATAGAAAAAACTGAAAACAAATAAGCGTTCAAATTGGAATTTCATTTTGTCTTACATGCAATATACATGTATCATATTTATATTTATGAACAAATCGGATATACAGAAGATAGAATACTCATCATATTATCAACTGCGATTTGATCCGATGTTAGAAGAAACAACATGTACTATCCCGAGTTAAAATATCGCAGAAATGACATTTCCGAACTAAACATCTGTCAGGTAAATTCCACTATTTCAAATTGCGACTAGACCTAATTAATGCATGTTTTTCGCTTTAAACACGACGGTACCTCGATATCGGTAATATGTCGGCATGACAGCGTTCATTACTAACAGTGGCGATTCTGTATATTGCCTTGAAGAGAGGGACACAGCAGCCATGAATATTCCAATGTTTAATGAAATGTCAAATAACTCTTCGGATTAGCAGTCGCTAATTAACTGTCACACGTTTTCTCTGCACAGTTACATGAAATATCCATCGTGTTTCGTATACGACGGCATTCAGTATTCACTGCTTATAAAAATCCAAAATTGGTTCCTTTCAATTAGCTCAACGACTTGTTAAATATTGCATACATCTCAGTCTGTTAATAACTCAAGCTTACAGTAAACATAACAAACTTGAAGTATTTTGTCGTTGGAACACCTTTGGCGTGCCCTGACTCAGTGTTCAATTGATGCGTTCTCATTGTGCACAGTAACTTAAGTGTTTTTTTTTAACTTCTTAACCACGTCTTATCAATGCTATGACCGGCAGATAAATTTCTTTATGTATTAACAATGACATTATAAAGTAAAGAATAATGAAATACACTATTTATAACACGTTGAAATAAGTATCGATATTGCTGATCTCTATTTTAATAAGTATCGATATTGCTGATATCTTCGAAGAAACTTTATTTCTGTTATATAGTTATTTATTTTAAAAGATGCCTTAGCGAGAACATAATCGAAGGATGAATTTGTTATATTCATGATGAAACAAATAGTCCTGTGGTTTATTATTGTTGACAAGATACAGTGAATCCAAAATATAAAAAATAAGAAAGTCCAGTGTGTTAAGAAACACGTAACAAATATCTTGCTTTTTTAATGAGTAATGTGGTACACGATACATTTATATGTTGAAATCTGCAGTTACCTTAACAATATTGCTTTAGCATTTGTTGGGCATAAAACAACAATAAATTATGATGTCTGAACTCATTAATGCACAAGTAATAAACACAGCCAGGAAAAATTTAGATCCCAGTTCATTGGCAGTCGTTCAGTGCTGTGTTCGTGCATGAGACTTATTTAATCAAACACATTTCGTAGGAAGTTCGTTTGAGGTTATTGCATCGTTAAACGATACACCAAAAAATATATCCGCGATTAAGTAAGGTCTGATTTATATTTCGAGTATTGCCTTTAAAAATACACCAGTAAACGTGTCTTTTTTAATTCACTCAATTATTTATTGCTCTTAAAAGAAAAGTAAACTAATAAGCTGTAGTTTCGTATATTTAACTATACTAATATTTCCGTAGTATTTATCAACATGGTTTTGAAATCTGTAATCAAAACTAAATTTATTCAAATAAATGTCTATGTATTTTTGAAAAGAAAATTGAATTAGATACAACTTCAATAACAAATTGTAATTCTGTTTTATGTTGATTTTGTGCTTAATGTGCTGCTATAGTAAAAAGGTTGTGGGCATTTAGAGAGAATATCATGACATTTTCCACATCCTATATTAAAACAAAACCAAAGTTACAGGTCAGTTAATATACAATATCGATTAATAGTTTATGGTAGTCACTGCATACTGCAGTTTAATTTCGTTGTTAAAGAATGACCCCAAGCTGTTGACATATTTCATAATGCCAGTCTAGTTCGTTTTCCATTTGAATTGCTATTCAATAAAGTCAAAATGAATTATTGAATGTGAAATTTTGTGAAGTTTTATTTGGTACATTGTGATAAAATGTCCACAGTTTTCTCAATGAATGTTGAATAACAAAATAAAATGGGATATACAGTTTTGAATAATGCGTCAGCAATGCTAATCTTAAGTGTTTATTACAATTAAAAAAATAATAATTTGCATTATTTACGAATGAATGGTTATATTACGTTACTGCATGGTGTAATGATATTCATATTTAGCGAATACAATTACACAATTCGCTATCAGTTTAACACAACAAAGTCTTAACATATAAATACTTCCATAAAATAAAAAATGTAAAACAAAACTGCCATATTTTTTTTTTTTTTTTTTTTTTTTTTTTTTTTTTTTGATCCGATTCTTTATTTACCTCGTCCATAGGTATGTGCAGGTCGAGGTCATCCTGCTCCATACCTTACAATGTTTGATGTTAGTAGACAGACAGTTTAAATACAATAAAAGTTAGTGTATAATAATATTTGTTGAGTTGTCTTTAACATCTTTATAGATTACTGATAATGTTATAGAAGAGGCAAAATAAATATGTTTATATGAATGCATGTACAACAAAATAGCAAAAAACACTCACTTTCGGCATACATACAAACACAAATATGAAAGAAAGAAGAAAGGAAATAAAAAAAAAAAAAAAAAAAAAAAAAACAGAGAATCGTGTTTGGACTTCTGACAATATAATCTTGAAATCATTGCGAGACATACAGCAAAATGGTATCGGGTAAGTATTAGAACAATAAAAAACTAGTATAATTATGATATTGGATACACTACACTACTTCATCGTGGATTGGATTGGCAAGTAGCTGTACAATTGCCCATTTTTGCTTTTCTTTTTCTTGACATTTGCCATTGTTTTGAATGTCCCATGATAATCGTAAACTTTTACTTAGTCCTAGTATAGTGGGTGGGACCCTTTTTTTCTTACACATAAATATATATTTTTTCAATTCTAAGATAAAAATATTTATTTCACTCATGGTTTCATTTGTACTGCCAAGTATCATAGTTTGACAACAAATTTCAGAATATTTGTGCATATTATGTGACCTTAAAAATTGAATAACATAATTGACAACAATTTGTGTAAAGTAGCAGTCCCAGAATAAATGTATAATAGTTTCTTCATGTTCTTTGCAAAAAGTACATAAATTATCCTGTGCAATATTCATTTTATACAGTAAAGATTTAGTTCCTAGGATTCTGTGCACAATTCTTGTCTGAAACCACTGGGTGTATGTATCTCTGGAAATGTTAAAAACAAGTCTATGTACTTTTTTCCATTCAATGTTATTGAAAGATATATTCCATTTCGATTGGCAAGTTGGTATATCGGTGTTGGAGGTAAACGTTTTATATACAATTTTGTTTTGGTTTTGCATCAAGACTATATTATTTAAATAAAAAGATGTAAATGCACATTCTATATCTGGCTTTTTTATAACATCAAAGCCTGACATTTTTATAAAGTTCTTCACTGTTCTAATTAAGCCTTCATAAAATAGAAAATTAATTTGTATACCAATGTAAGATTCTAACAAATCCTTACTCACAAATAGTCCAGATGAGCTTACTATATCTCTAACATACCTAACTCCTCTATCATACATATGTTTATTATAAATACTATTCAGACCTATTTTAAAGTTGTGGTTATAAAATAAAGGCATATTTAATATATCTTCATGCCTACTAACAACTTGTTTATTGATATATGCAATATAACATGTAAGTACATCTTTCCAAAAACAATTTTTTAATGTTTTTACTATTTTTTCAGCATAATCTTTTCCCACATTCGTCAATTTTTTAACATCAAACAATGAATAAACCAGTAGGAAACATTTTCCAGTACACAATACAATTTTCCTTAACCATGTCATTTTCATTGTTTTTTCAAAGGCATAGACATCTATCATAGAAATACCTCCATCATCATAAGATTTAATAGCCACTTTATGTTTAATTTTAGCAGGCCCATTCCAGACATAATTATGACAGATGTTATTTATCTGTTTTAGTATTATTTCTCCTGGATTAGGGAGGGTAATAAATAGGTGCGTCAACAAGGGGAGTAATAATGATTTGATAACAGTTATCTTTCCCAGGGGTGTTAAGTGTCTTCTACTCCAAAAATTTATGACATTTTGTAGTTTTTCTATTTTACTGGAGAAATTCATGTCTATCATTGTATTCAAGTCAACATGAAATATAATTCCTAGAACTCTGAAAGTTGTCGTCCCCCAGACTAGTTTATACTTAGTTTTTATTGAATGTGTACTGTACTTTTTACAGCCAATCCATATTAGGTTTGTTTTGTCATAATTTATTTTTAATCCAGAACATGAAGCAAAGTCTTGTAACAGATCAAGAGTTGCATTTAAGGAATTTTCCGAGCCATCTAAAAAAAGAGAAGTATCATCGGCAAACTGAGAGATTTTATATTCTATATTATCAATTTCTATTCCCTTAATTGTTTTCGAGTTCCGAATTTTAATTGCCAGTATTTCAGCGCAAAGAATAAAGATGTACGAACTTATCGGGTCTCCTTGTCGACAACCTCTTTCTATAGTAATAAAATCTGATAAGAATCCATTGATTTGAATTAAAATCATGGTGTTATACAAGAAAAGGGATATCCATTTTTTGAATGTTACTCCAAAATTAAAATATTCTAGAGTTTTTTCTATGAAATCAAACTCAAGGGTATCGAATGCCTTTTCAAAGTCAATCGTCATCAATAGTCCAGGGATATCGTTATCCTCTGTATATTTCATTATGTCATACAATAGTCTAGTATTCTCTCCAATGTACCTGCCCTTAATAAATCCTGTCTGGTCTTTAGAAATCAGAGTATCAAGGACAGTTTTAAGTCTGTTGGCAATTGAGCCAGATGCAAGTTTATAAATAACATTTAAAAGTGTTAAGGGACGTAAATTTTTTAACAATTGTCTGGGTTTATTTTCTTTAGGTATACAAGTAAGTATTCCTTGTTTTTGAGTAATTGACATATAGCCAGAGGCAAAAGCATAATTAAGACTTCTAGTAACGAAATGGCCCAAATCTTTCCAGAAGACTTTAAAAAATTCTGCGGTGAAACCATCCGATCCAGGACTTTTGTCATTTTTCATATTTTTTAATGTGAATGCGATTTCATCCAGTTTGATGTGGCCTTCCAGTACTTGTGATTGTTCATTACTTAATTTTCCAGTTTGTATATCATTAAGGTCTTCATGTATATTATAATTCTCATTATGTACAGATTTTGTGTATAACATTTTATAAAATTGTGCCGCTTCTTTTAGAATATCATTTTGATTAAATATTTTTTTGCCTTCGTCATTTTCGATAAATGGAATAGTTTTACTAGTAGTATGTTGTGTTTCCAAATTACAGAAGTATTTGGAAGGTTTTTCACCATCATCAATCCATTTTGCCCTAGCTCTTATAAAAGAGCCTTTCATTTTTAAATTTCGAATATTTTCAAGTTCTTGTTGCAATAAATTTAGTTCTTCCATATTCTCGTTTGTAAGGTTTTTTTCTATAAATTCAACCGCTTTTAAGATATCACCCTCTCTTTCTTTATTCATTTTGGATTTGTAGCTTGAGTATGATATGGTTTTACCTCTGATTTCCATTAACAGAGTTTCTAAAAAAAGTTGGTCATTTATAGAAAATTGTATAAGATCATTTTCTAATGAATTTAAAGTATCAATATTGTAGACAGGTAGAGCATACTGCATCTTAATCTCTTCAATCTTAAGTTTTATACAATTTAGGTACTCTATATCATGGAGTAAAGAGTTGTTAAATTTCCATAATCCTTTTCCATGTTCTATCTTGCCAAAATTCAATTCCAAAGTTATAGGAGAATGATCAGATCTGTAGCTTGCATGTATATTAGAATTTCTAATATGCTGAATATAGCTACTAGTGACTAAGAAAAAGTCCAATCTGGCTTGCTGGACAGTGTTGGGCTTTCGCCATGTGAAATGTTTCACATCGCCATTAATAAACCTAAAAGTGTCAATTAGACTTCTATCATTGATTACGGAAGATAACAATTCCCTAGATTTTTTATTATTATTTAGTGTTTTGTAATTGACATAATCAATGTCAACATTTAGTACAAGATTAAAATCTCCACATATCATATAAGAGTCATTTCCTATTGTATCAATTACATTGAAAATGTGACTAAAAAATACAGGAGTATCTTTGTTTGGCCCATATAGTGAACACAATGTAAATCGATGTGTATCAATTGTTAAATCTAAAATCAAATAATTTCCAGTAATATCTCTTTCTATGGAATGCACCTTAGTGGGTAGTCTAGTTTTAAATAAAATACATACACCTCTTGAGTTTGAAGTGCCAAAACTAAAATAACATTCACCGTTCCATTGTGAGTAGATCTGTTTTTCCATTAAAGAAGTAAAATGACAGTCTTGTAAACAATAAATATCCGCATTTATTGTTTTTAAATAATTAAAGACATCATCCCTTTTGGCGATATCATTAAGGCCACGGCAATTGTAGGAAACAATTTTTACATTATCCATGGTCTATGTAAATGATTATCTTTTCATTTGGTATTTCATTTACATGCAAAAAGACAAGTCCGTACTTGTCACAGCTATTTGGTTGTATTACCCTGCTATACACATGTATATTAAATAACAAGCAATACATTTTATCTTTGTCCAAACAAACAACAGAACAAATAAACATTGAAACAACTACAAAAAGGATCGACCTTAATTTATAAGCACATACGCTTATTACAAAATACTCAAATGAAAAAGAAAACAATTAGACAAACAGAACAGCAACAGGTACATCATTAGTTATTGATAAAATAGACAGACATCCTTGTAGTGACATGATGGACAGACAGTTATCTTGTTAGACATAATATAGTTTCAAAAAACATTCTAGTACGACACATGGTATGCCCAATTTATGTTGTATACTTTTTGCTATTTAATCATAGCGTTATATAAATCAATAGGCTATTTTTATGAAAGTTGTGGAACAAAAACAATGCTACAATGTTACTGTGTCTATAAATAACACTGGCTAAACATACTATTACATAAAAGTTACAACCTTAAATATGTAGGAAATATATGTAGGTAATTTGTAATATGTTAAGATAAAAGATATTACTAATAATAAATAGACTATTTATTGCTGCATTTATGTCATGAAAGGGGTTTATTCTATTGGCAACATACATACTAACAATAAATAGACTATTACATAAAAGTTACAACCTTAAATATGTAGGTAATATATGTAGGTAATTTGTAATATGTTAAGATAAGAGATATTACAATATAGACGTTGCAAGTAGCTTTATTGTTGTTGTTGCATTTATGTCATGAAAGACATGTTCATTTCATACCGTAAATAAATCCACATGTATATATGACATATTTGTTTAGTAATAAATATTTACGTCTTCTATCCAAGAGGAGCATTTGTTGTTGTAAAATACACGGTAATAAAAGTAATGCAGCATCTTTATACTAAGCACTTACACATAGACAAGTGTACATCCATTAAATAGAACTTCCTATTTATTATATATTCTAAGATGTATAATTTAATTTAAACATATTTGTTTTAAACAAATTATGTATAACAAGTTTTGTTTTATGAATTTCAAAGATATGAGAATTTTCAAATTTGATTATTACAGAGTAAGTTTTAGTGAACAAAAAGGACTAGGATGCTCACCGTCTGTCTTCTTATTTCTTCCCCTTCTGGTTTTGAATTCTTCTTCACATAGTGATTTATACTGTTCACATACACTGTAAGTTAATGTTACTTGCGATGGGCACGAAATTCTTCAATAACGAGGTCAATGATATCATAGAGATCGAACTTAATACGTTCTTGTTGTTTTGTTAAGGCAAACACTGATCCATTGAAGAACCAGGTAGAGTCAATGCCCTGGTGGAGATGCAGTCGGTTCATCAGTGCGGTGTTCATTGCCGTGACATCATCTACCAGTCGGTGGCCCGAGTTTCTCATCTCTTTTCGTTTCCTCATAACTATGGTTTTGTCGTTATTGTTACGCAGTTTTATCAGGACTGGTCGTATTTGTCCTTTTTTGGTGGGGATTCTATGTATTGCTACGATCTGTTCTGGTGTGATGTTTATGTCCTGTTCTTTGAATAGTTTGATGATTTTGTCTGACAGTTCTGCTACAGTTTCACTTTGATCTTCCTTCACATTCATCACTTTAATATTGTTCTTTCTTGAGTATTGCTCATTGTGGTTTGAGCGTTTGCTGGTTTCTTCATTCATTTTTATGGTGGATTTTAACTTTTCTTCCATAATTTCTAAGGCCTTTTTTTGGTCTTGTTTAATTAAGTTAAATTTGTCTAGTATTGTCTCGTTTTCAAATTCTACACATTTAATTCTATCTGTAAACTCTTTGGTTTTTTCTGAGACACTGAATGCTACTAGTTTGTCCAATTTTGTTTCCATTTCTGCTTGCAAACTTATTTTCATTTTATTTAGAAAATCTTCATTACGTTTTTCAATTTCTGCCATAATTTTAGAAACTGTGTTTGTTATGATATTTTCTACCTCATCTTTTTTCAACATATGTTTTATGTCATCACTTAGATCAGTTATTGATTGTTCCAGAGTATCTAGTTGAGCCCTTATTGCACTTACATCATTCAGGCTGTCGTTGCTGACTTCGGAATTACCCCGCTTTGGTCTGTCACCTCCTTTTGCTTGCATCTTCCCTGCCGGTTGGTATTTGGACGGTTTGGACGTATCCTTTGCACTCATGTTTATTTATTGCACAGTTATTCTCAATCTATATTTATATTCCACAAAATCTATCCTCTATCCTCTTAGACAACCAAGTTTATTTCTTGGCCTACTGACAGGGCATTTGGTATTTAGTATTTACTGTTATGCACATGCACCTGCACAATGTTATGAACACACTAGATTTTAATCCTCAATTAGGCATTTCTTCTCCAAGCAATCAGTCAGTCAATCACAACATTGTAATCCAGGCAAATCTGATAATTGATTTACAGTGTGAGAGTATATTTAGTAAATTCTATTTTTAGCCACTTTTCACACAAAGAGGAAATATATTTTATCAAATATTATCTTTTTATACTTCCATATTTTCAAACCCACTGCACTATGTCAAAGTTCATTGTATTCCACACTTTTGCAAGTAAAAAGTCACACTGTTGAATCACTATTACATGAGTATTTTGTAATAAACATCAGAGCTCAAATTTTGTGACACATCTCTTTCACCAACTGCCATATTTAACTTGAACTCTGAAAGTACTGAACGATGATTGCTTAAGCATTTGAGTGGGAAACACTAACAACACAATCGGATGTCTGCACTGTTTGATGCATCGGCGACAATCAGGAAATACATTTTTCATAAATATTCCAATACATTAACCACAGTATTTTGCTACATGTACTTCATGCGCGAGGTTTGACATACTTGTTCAATTAAAAGCATACGTTTATAGCCAACTTCGATATTCGCCATTAAGAAATGTTTATGTTAAGTATGGTGATTGCTAATAACAAATAACTGCGACCTTGTTCAATTTGATAATATATAGAGTTCCATTAATCGCTAAACGGAATGGCTGAAAACGCGCATGAACGATTGAAAGCTGCGTCCAAGTAATAGCCTCTGATCTTGGCAGGTTATGTCTATCGGAACTAAAAAAATATGGTACCATACGGATGGATGTGATTCTTGTTTCGTTTTGTTTCCTGCAAACTGATGCAAGTGCCAAGCAATTTACCTCTGCTCACGTTCTGAAAAATCGTTTGCAATGCATTATGTACGTGAATGAGATACGGTGAGATTTATTTTAAAACCGATTTAATACTGGCAGCGGTTATATATTCGGTTTATAATTGTATAAACTTGTTAATATTATTTTTTGTACAAACAGCTGTGAGTCCATTTTTAATGTATGTGAGGCGTGTCGTGGGAAACCCTGGCTTAATGCATTTGCGTTGTGTCGTCCCGGATTAGCCTGTGCTAATTATCAGGCTAATCCAGGACGGCACTTTCCGCTTTGATGGTATTTTCTGTTTTAAGGAAATCCACCGTTTCCATAAATCCACTGTATGCGGAAAGTATCGTACATATCAGCCTTTGCGGACTGCACAGACTGATCCGTGACGAAACTTATCGCAGATGCATTAAACCCGGTTTCCAATGACACGCCTCATGTAATAAAACATTATTGTTGCAAGAAACACTGTATAACTTACTCAGCAAAAATAATATGAAGACTGAACATATGAGCATGGACATTTTCATTCATACAGTTTATGTAGTTTGCTTATAATTTCTGTTAGGGATACCAGAAATCGTGTATCTGCAGTCAAGCAATTTGTTCGTTATCTTATCAGGCTCGTCATTTGTAAAACTGTTAACGGTTTACACGATTTTGTTCTAGATGGGTTCTATCCAAAGTATGCACTCGAGGTGTGCCAACAAATCTTGTACAACGTACATTGAAAATGCGGAAAACTAATTTATCAATCAATAAAAATAATAAATACATAAGCCTAGTGATTTTTTTTCGAACTTTTGAAAAAAAGACTATTGACCAATCGATTTCAAACGTTTTCAAACATAAACATCGTTATCATCTTTACTGCCAAATAAAATCTTACATGTGAAAACATCGATTCCATTTGCTAATCTAACATGTGGTAGTTAGAGAATGTTGGTAGTTTAAAACAGAAAAGTAATCAATAATTTTACTAGACAACTTTATTTTTTTTATCAATCTTCGTCAGTCTAACTACAGAAATCCTGACGACTCATGCAAATGATTTTTTTCTTCCATACATTTTACTATACGATCGTGCATGATAAGGTTTCGGCACTTATACGGAATATGCTCTTACGATTGGTTTTATTTGATCACGATATTGGCAAACTCATTTAGAAATTTAGTCTCACTTTTTTATTTTGGTTTGCAGTTAACTCAGCCAGATATAATTGTATTACATGTTTGTAATTTAATTATTTTGTTACATCTGTCAGAAAGAAAATTAGTCACCTCTTCAACTGAAGCTATCACATGTATGTGAAGATATTTACGGTCAGAACAATACATACAGTATCTTGTCCATTTAATAAAAGCATTTTTTAAACATAAAATACGACTAGAAAATAATAAGAAAAATATAATTAGTATCTTTATTCCCATTGTTAAAGTCACTCATTCTAGAAACAAAAACAATTATGTAACGTACTTGATCATCATTCTTGAGTATTTTGGGTTGACCTAGGATTGCTCTGAATTACCTTTCAATCACAGCCAGCCAAGAATTGCAGCGGTCTCTGGGTTATGTAGTGTGTAGAGTGTTTGTTGATCAAACGTAGAAATCAATTAGTTGTGTTTGCTGCGTACAAGAAAGCCCGACCAGATATCGAAGTCATTGTTCTAAAAGTTGCTTACTGGTATGTTGCATGTGGGTGTAGCAGGGATTAACTGGTTCTGGATCATGTGTATTGCCTGCCGATTCTGCGAGATATTTGTGAGGACATACATTCCTGGCATATACAAGGTTTGGCAATCCTACGTGATAATCGACAATGAAGTGAATGTCCACTCGTTAATTAAAACTGACAACTGGAGAAGGAGAAACAGAAAGGCTGTGGAAATAAGTAAAAAAAAAAAATGCAACAACATATAAACACGAACTAGCAACTTGCTACATTATTGCAGAAAAATAATAATATATATTACGTAACAATGTTACACAGTGTCATCGAAACCTATTTAAGCCCTTTATGCTTTCGTTGAAATTTTAGTTTTATCAGTCAAAAAGCTCGTTTAAAAGGGTTTGAAAGCGCCTAAGTATTTTCTTAATATTTGAAATGTTTTCTTTTACAAATGTAAAGATTTTCAAGATCTATTGCATATCGGGTAATGCATTAAAATTGTTCGTCCATGTTTGATCTTACCTAACAGCTTATTGTTTTATATTTGTTTGTGTTTATGTTGTTCAAGTGCATTTTCAATTAGCCCTGTATATTTGTTTTGGGTGAGAATGTATTTAGCGTAATTAGACCTATGCATCGATGCGTACAGTCACTTAAACCATTAATTGAAAATAAGTGTGCGTTTTACATTTGATTTATTTTCAAGTATGATACGAAGTGTACGTGAATGTGCAATTAAGCGTTTTGGGCTTGTAGATAAATTTTGCTACATATGTCATCAGACAACGTTGTTCTTAACATCAATTAATACATTCGGAGCTCAAGAGACAAAAACATATACCAATTCAAATACAGAACTTCGTCATCGACTATTAACGTCATCCGACGTTCGTTAAATATAAACAAAGCGAAACTCCAGCGACAGCAGGGGAGAGAACTCTTATTAGCATCCTCTAAAAACACTATTGTGAGATAAGGAAACAGTTAGTCCTTTATTATTAAAATTTGATACCGTTTAGACATTAACTATCCAACGATTTGTTCACATTGTAAATAAGTAAATTGTTTATCAAAAGTTACACTATATTAAAAGCACCGATTCAATATCAACATAAAAGTTAAGTAAACCCGGCCGTCCGGGCTTATATATGTCACCTCAATTTAAACTCATTAAAGGCAATTCATACAGTAATATTAATCATTAAAAATATTGTATTTTATAAAGTGCATTATGCACGCTATTTATAAATAAATCCGAAAAGTGCGCATGTATATAACATGACAAATGAGGCATTTGTAAATATGTAATCAACACATTACAAACAATATCGACTTTTATTTATATACTGTCCGAAAATAACTGTAAATACATACTATTGTTGCTGATGGTGATTCAAGTGTGTGATTAAAGAAATAATACAAGCGTAACCTGTTCTGTTTTTAGAATGAATCGTTTATACAACTTTACGTATTTACGGATCTCTAACGTCAGGCCAACGCCTCTGTTCTTTACAAACTCTTTGATGTAAAAATCAAATGGTACGCCATTAAAACAGCGCAGAAGATGCCAGTTGTGTAATAAACACTCCAATTATTTATAAGAAATATAAGACTGGCCTTGTTCATTTCCGATTATGTTTAATTTTCACGAACACCACAAGTGCACACTAATGAACTAATATCGAATGCGAAATTCGGAAAGGTTATTATCGATTTGGTATGACAGTAAAATGTACCAGCATGCAGTCTTAATTCATTAATCCCAATACAATGTCTTAAGTTCACGTTTTGTGTATAGTGAACTTATACTAGTGTTCATGTTAAACACTTGATGTCTGTGTTTATTTTTAGTTTTTTGTGGCAGCATTTCACTTTCACAATTACAATATCATAAATTGAGATATTGCCAAACAATACAATTTCTTCTTTGTAATGGGTGGCAAAAATGTTTCTAGGAAATATTTATCTACGTTAATGAGATAAAACAACACGTTTGCCTTGTTTTTATTTTGGCAAACTTTTAAAATTTGGTTAAAAGGATGATAACAGTGAAACAAGATTAACATGTGTCAACAAATTAGAACGGCATGCACACATATATATGCGGACGCTCAGTTATACTTTAACATAATATACATTTAAACTGTACTTCCATAGTAATGCAATAAATAGTAACAGTCCTGCTGTGTGCTTTGTTGTATAGACTTAAAAAATGAAAGTTAATGCTGTCAATTTTATAGTTTGAACTATATCAACAACTTTCGCTATATCAACTCTGATGGCTAGTTATCAATTGGCGTTTTATCAATTGTTTATCGTGAAATGAGACATGCCCGTAACTACATTGCGTGTATCAACAGGCGCAAATATATATGGTTAGATAGACCTTATCTTATATACAAGTTCCATTACCTTTCTTGCTTATCTTATCTGACCCAACAGATTATAACACATTTTAAGTGAGCCAAGAGTTTCGCTCCAGATATGCCTTATCAACATAATTCATCAGAGCGTGTGTACATTTCCGGTATGGCATATATTCTAAAGCAAAGAAAAATCTGGGGATATGCTTGCTTCGTCCTGTACCTGTATTATGTTTTCTAGAGCGAGCACACACATTTATGGAGCAAGAAGACTTGACCGGAAATGCTTTCAAAATGTTCAGAAATAAACATTCTGCATGAAACAGTCTATAGAAAATTCCACATTATGTATTGTTCTTGCTGTTATGCCTGTGAACATCAACGTTAACTATTTAAAGAATTGTTCCGAACTGAAATTGACTGAACATACATGCAGCATGTAAATTTGTACGAACATACAAAACAAACGACAGTCCAATACTACACGAGTTGTCAAATGCAGTTTGATAACACGTGTCTTTATGTTTGATGTCATGTTAATAAAGGCTTATCTCCTGCTGATGCAACTGTAGTTTTACATATTTCATATTGTGATACGATGTACGATGCAACTGTAGTTTTACATATTTTATATTGTGATACGATGTACGATGCAACTGGAGTTTTACATATTTTATATTGTGATACGATGTACGATGCAACTGTAGTTTTACATATTTTATATTGTGATACGATGTACGATGCAACTGGAGTTTTGCATATTTTATATTGTGAAACGATGTACGATGCAACTGTAGTTTTACATATTTTATATTGTGATACGATGTACGGAGCAACTGCAGTTTTACATATTTTATATTGTGATACGATGTACGATGCAACTGGAGTTTTACATATTTTATATTGTGATACGATGTAAGATGCAACTGCAGTTTTACATATTTTATATTGTGATACGATGTACGATGCAACTGGAGTTTTACATATTTTATATTGTGATACGCTGTACGATGCAACTGGAGTTTCACATATTTCATATTGTGATACGATGTACGATGCAACTGGAGTTTTACATATTTTATACTGTGAAACGATGTACGATGCAACTGGAGTTTCACATATTTTACATTGTGATTCGATGTACGATGCAACTGGAGTTCCACATATTTTATATTGTGATACGATGTACGATGCAACTGGAGTTTTACATATTTTATATTGTGATACGATGTACGATGCAACTGGAGTTTCACATATTTTATATTTTAATACGATGCACTATGCAACAAAATGTGTTATGAGCCAATTACTATTTCAAGTCTAAATATCGCAGGAATTGGCCTTTCCGAACTCTTCGTAAGCAAATTTCACCATTTCCGACGGCGACTAATTAATGCATGTTTTTCGCTATAAAAGAACACGATGGTACCATCGTTGTCGTTGATATGTTTAATTGAACCGCAGCGTTCATTACTAATGATAATGATTCTTCCCTTGAAGAGAGAGAAGAACGCAGCATCAACAAATATGCCAATGTCTAATGACGTTTCGGATTAGCCTTCGATAATTACATGTCAACCGTTTTATCTGCACAGGTGCATTTAATATCAATCTTGTTTCGTGTAAGACGTATTTCGTACAAAATGGAGTTTTCACTGTATATAAATCCAAACAGCATTTATTTCAATTACACCAACGACTGGTCGTTAAATGTCGTTTTGGCATAAATCTCTGTGACTTTAATAACTCAAGCTTAATGTTAACAACACTTAAATAGTACTATAAAGTAGTTTGTATAGTGGACACTTTGACAAGCCCTGATCCAGTATTTACTTGAATACGCAGTGTCATCGAAACCTATTTAACCCCTTTATGCTTTCGTTGACCTTGAATGTGACCTTGAAGTTGTCATTTCTTAACCACATCTTATGTATGATATGCACCCCTGGGATGATCATCTTTATTCATTCGCGATACAAAAGTACTATTAAATGTTTAAAAATATAAAGAAATACACTATTTCAAGTTGACATATTTAAACGAGAAATGCTATCTTCGAAGAAATTTTACTTCTGTCTATTATAATAGTTGTTTATTATAAAAGAAACGAGAACATATTTAAGAATGATACTACGTAATCAGTTAATTTCCTTGTTGCAAATGAATGATGACATTCATCATTCTTGTTGTTGACATCCGCAACATATAATGTGGCGCGTCATGAGAAAACCGGTCTCAATGCATGTGCGTAAAGTGTCGTCCCGAATTAGCCTGTGCAGTCCGCACAGGCTAATCCTGTACGGCACTTTCCGCTTTTATGGTATTTTCTGTTTCAAGGAGGTCTCTTCTAAACATAAATCCACTGTAGGCGGAAAGTGCCGTCCTGGATTAGCCTGTGCGGACTGCACAGGCTACTCCGGGACGACACTTTACGCACATGCATTAAGTCCGGTTTTTCCACCACACGCCTCAATTATTATGTGATAACTTATGATTCTGATCGCAAAAAAATCAAAAACTTTTCCGAGGAAGTATTACACATCAGCAAAAACACCGCCCTAGAAAAACCGGGCTTAATAACAAAAATACATTACCTGCTAGTGTAATAATGCCACATGTTGGCTATAGACTGTCTCGATATCTTATTGACTCAGGTTATTATTCAGACAAAGCTTGACATATGACATATTAACAGATTTGTTAATGTCAAATGGTGTCTGCAACGTTCGCATTACTGTGGTCAATTCATTGTATAGTCTATACATTACAAAATAATATGCCATTAGAAAGGACATATCTGCTATTTTGGGAATATATCTAGCTGATGTATAAGTTTGCATTCCGAAACGAGAAGGTGCCATTAATATATTCTAATGGTTTATGAAAACTATAGCGAATCTTTATGACACTGTATGTTACAGATAGTCTGTATTCTTACTTCATGTATGGAACCTTAAATATTTTTATATTTTGAAACGATCCATTATGTGCATCTTAACTGCATGTTCATACTTTTCTAACTGCTTTGTTATGGATGTTCATAGATTGCCTGTATCGGTGTATTGGTGTGTTCGTTTTATTATTTTCATTAAATACCTCTTATATCCAAATACATGTTGAAAGGCGTTAAACAATTTAAATACATGTATATCCAACACTCAGAGTAATCCAAGTTTATCTAACTAGTGCATGAAAGAATAATCTTCAAAACTAAAATTCGTTAAAACTTAAATAAATGCTAAATTGTATCAATCTTTATTCATGCATGTTCTGTTCTGCAACACTGTGTCTGAAGAAAATTTGACATATTCTGTAAACATGTGTACAAGTTGTTTTGTGTTTCTGGCTCTAGTGCAACTGTTGCATTATACATACTCTGATTATGGTTATCAATTTTGATCATACAAGAAACACAGTTCGCAAAAAGTAATCATAAAGGATTTACATTCTGTAAATCTGTTGGGTATATGCTAAGTGTCTTAGTCACATCTCAGAATAAATAAGACAGATTGTGTAACAATGACAGTCTGTACGTATTATAAGACTGTTGTAATGTCTACGGTTAGGATTAGAAATTATCATTTCATTGAAATAATTTACGGAAATGAACGTAAACTTATTGAATTGAAGATTATTGTATTAACACATTTACCAGTACCACGTGTTTCTCTGCGTTTGTTCTAATATTTGGTTAAGGACTTTGGTAAAGTCTTAAATGGCAACAAACTTTGGTCATTTGAAAGTGTCACCGAATAACAAGTAGTTGTCTGGTTTGATCAATTTTTTGTCACACGTCGACGATATCGTAATCGGTCGTGAGAAACGCTGCTTCCATCACATGTCTGAAATAAATAAAACAGTTTCGATAACCATGGTCACTATTTAAGAAGTCTGACTGTCGTCTTGTAGGAATACATTTACATGTAGGTGATTGATTCTATTATGTTGTTATATATCTTTAAAAAAACAACTTATACTTTAATTGATGTACATTTGCATAGCTTGCAGAAGACAATTTTGTCGGAAGTATCTTTTATTATAACAAGTTCATTAAGGTTCGATTTATGTTTCAGTGATCCAATTTATAATTTATAAAACGGAATAATCAGTTTCTTTGACATACTCGTACACCTATTATTTAATGTTAAAATTCACCATTTAGATTATTAATTTAAATAAACACGTATCATTGATAAATGACATAACTTTAATGTGCGTATAACCCGTTTATTCCGTATGTCCTTAAGTAGAAATATTAACAGAAAATAATGACAAACTGTAAATCAAGTGCGCGAGAGAACATCAATTTAGGCCCCGCATTGACATATCAGAAGAAATTAAAAGGAACTTGCGTTACACTAGCTAATATATAAACTGGTTGATATTACGTAATATTGCTGTTAATTAAAACAGACATCAAAAGGATGTAGAATAGTCGACAGCGATGTAATCATAAGTATCGGTCAAACTGTTTGTCGTTGTAGAAATATATTCAATAATACGAGGTTTATGATGGCTCAAATGGCTGAACTGAGTACTGGAATAAATGAATGTTTTACGCTAATATGCTCATTCGGATAGTTTATATATTTCACAATGATCCACCGCTAACATTTTAACAGATTGTACGGTATATTATTGGTAGACGGTGATTTGTTATTGATATTTTTAAACTAATTTTACAGTGTATAATTGCTTTCTTTTGTCATTGAATGCACTTCAGAAATTGAAATTAAATACAAATTGGAAAACGGGAAAAGTTGTGAATACATCCAACAGTCCAGCAGTCCGAGTTATGCAAGTTACGCGAACTAGAGTTGATACGTGACTGAATCATCGGCAACCTTAAAGATTAAAAAACCGCTCAATCTCGAACCAATTCGAATTGTCATTTATTCATATGTGTACATTTCTCATACAACACCGTGTCTGACTGTCCTCTGTCATATTTGTACTGTTAACAATTTGTACAATTTACATTTCTTGTTGTTTTCAACGCTTGCACAAAACGATATATAAAACTTCTGTTTATGACAACCACCTTTGACAATAAGACAAAGACCGATGGATCAAACAAGTAGTCATAAATGATTTACATAATGTATACAAGCAACAACTTTGAACATACGCAAACACCAACGGATCAGAATAAGTAATCACAACGGATTTACATTGTGTGACATTCAGTAGGACGTAAATGCTCTTGGTCGCATCTCAGAATACATATAGACAAACTGCGTGAGAACGACAAACCGTTATTAGGACGAGTAATTAAAGGACTATGTGTAGTCGATAATATCTTACAATTTATATTGTAATTTACAAAATGAATGTGAAATATGCTGACCTGCATGTATACCGTAGAACATATCTGCCGGTCTGTCTATTAAGAATGTCATGTTTAGCAGATATTATACAGTCTAAACTGTATGGCAACAAACTTTAATCATAATGGAACACGCCGCCGAATAACAAGTAATTATTAGGAAGGCTTTACATCTTTGTGATACATCGTAGATCGTAAATTCTCCAGGGGAAATACCTAATATCTTTGTCGCATTACGGAAATAAAAAGTACAGCTTTGTGAGAACCAAAGCCACGTTTTAACCTTGAGGGGTCTAAAAAGTGTGACGGCAAAATTTGAAGTCTTGTGATATTGCATTCAAGAGATTTATTTGCTTATGTTGTAATATATTATACGGTTCTGTAATTAAATTGATGTGTACAGATTGCACAAATACCATTTTCCAAGAGATGTTTATATTCAGATATGTAAATATTTTAATATTTCATTAATGGGGATGTAATGTTAATTATATTCTAAGTTATAAAACATATTTCGTGAAAGAGGACTATGTTTCTTAATCATTTCGAAAATGGTTTACTTCTAAACGTCATCATATTTTTAGAATATTTATCAATATTTACTTTTACGTTATGTGTTTAAAGAAACATATATGTTATGTTAAACGCATCAAAGATAATAATGTGAATGGCAGAAATTTTTAAGTACATAAAAACCCTCAAAACTAGTTTGTTTTATAAAAAGTATATAACACTATGGCAAGAAACACGCAAAAACAATACTTAAACAGAAATCACTCGGTTGTGAAGCATATTAGTATAGTGTGGCAATTTCTTTGATTAATAAAGATTCATTTAAACAATTCCTGGACCCAGACGATGATCTGAGTCGATAGTCCATTACCTGGAGCGGCCCAAAGTGTAAATGTATAATGTGTACGTAATTATTTATACAGATTATTGCATTTAGATAAATATATACAGCATTTCTACAATTGTTCAGACTTTTTTATGTATTAGAGTTTTTATCTATGTAACTTTCTTTTTTAATATTTCTGACATTTTGTGCGACAGTATGTTTCTAATATTTCCTATTATCTTTTTTTATACATGAAGTCTTGTACCTACAGGTTTTTTCCCACTGTACTCTTATTTTTTGTTTCATGAATTTGTATGAAATGCATTTTTGTGGCTCAGTGCTATTATATATATGACACTCGATTATGTTTTTGTGATTTTGTATTGCGACTGAATTTAATTATTTATTATTTGTTATATCAGTACCATAAACAACTGTATAACTTTAATATATACTCGCATTAACAGACTGTCTGTTAATGTTTATTGCTATAGTGCCTATGTTTTTTTGTGATTTTTTTATTAATGAATAATTGTTTCTGTTATTGTTGTGTTGGGAAATAGCTTTATAGCTAATGTTTTACTGTTATATACAAGCCGACGTTAAATAAAGTTTCTTGTATCTTGTATCTTGTACCAACTTTCTCAGACAATTTCATGCAAAGTGAATTAACTTTTGCGTAAAGCTGCTAAATAACAGACAGACAAACAAACCCAACCTGGCTAAAACATAGTCTCCTTGACGGAGGAAACACAAAATAATTACAACATAGTTACACTTGTGCCCTGTAGCAATTCAATTTAGGGCCCAAATTGCAAATATCGGCAGTGCGTTAAACTGTTTCATTTGCAAACTGATTGATATTTCCTGCTACTCCTGCCGGATTTAATTAAATCGAAGGCAGTTGTGAAACAGTCTATCAAATGATTCAGATATACACAGATTTTAGCTATTTAATTAAAGGTAGCAGCAACAGTGATTTTCCTCGGAGAAAAATACGCAATTTCAATGCCAAATGTTCCATATTGATTAGCAACTTTTTATGTCAAAGTATACTAAATGTATTATTTTACATTTACATGTCATACAATAGCTATTCATTGAGAAATAATCGGACATCAGTACCCTAAGGAGTCTTGAGATATGTATCAATGTATGTCAAAATTATATAGAATATGAAGGCAAAAGGTACACAATTTATCAATTGATTAAAAAAGTAAATGTTTTATAACTTTTATAGCATCGCAATTAAGCATAATTAGTTATACCAGCAACAATTACAGTGCCATAGGATTATCTATTTTAAACATTTCTAATACATCATTTTGTGGATTGTTGATTATTTGGTAGCAAGCGGTTCCGCATGAGGAAAAGAAAGACATTGTATCTTATTAAATGAAGACCCATTCCTGGACAATATGCATTCTTTATAAAGTTTCTTTAAAATAAGGTACAAAAAATTACGTAACGTTCATACCTATCAACTATATATTATGCTAACGGCATGTATTGCACAAAACTGGCTTGGTAATTCTAGTTTGACGACGTTTTCATGCTAAGTATTCCGAAACCAAAGAGATATTCTTTGTAATCCCCAAAGCGTTTGACTTTTATAAAAGCGGTGACCGCATATTTAATCAGCCGTACATGTTTAATATTTCTGTATGTCTCTCCTTGTCTGCTTTATATCTCTTTCTTATACTGTTCAAAATCTGCCAATTGTGTCATACATTAGGACGGTTGGGAGTTTCTCAAGAGCTGGGACCCGTCAGAAAGGATTTGCAAAATGTTCATCAGTTCCAAAATAAGAAGCAATCGAAAAGGTATGGACAGAAAGTAAATGAATACGACAGTGAGGTTTTTAATTGTCCAATAATAAATATTTGAGAACAATGGTAGTATTCAGTATTCATATATCGGTAGATACATATGTTTAAATTTTGACAACAATCTTATATGAGATGTATTAGAAAAATACATTGATCATAATTCATATAGGTAAAATTCTCAACATATTCCATTATGTATACATTTGGTTATTGAGTTGATCGAGTCCCAAGGCATAAAACACAGAAAACAAATTTGTGTTTCTATGTTTGCCATATAGAGTAAGAATACATATCTACTCGAAGCAAATCTGCTAAAGCAGACTGTGTAAAGTGGGGTTTAATGTAGGTAAAAAAATACATGTACGTTATAACAGAATGCTACAAAATGACCTTATTAATACACGTACTTTTTATTGTTAGTCTGAGACGAACGTGTCATACATACGTTTTATTTTAATATCAATCAACCTTCTGTATATCAAGGAAATCACTGTTTAATTTTTATACAATGGCCCATATATCAGGCCAGCCAAATTAATAAAATATTTTGGTATCGCGGAAGTTTCCAGGCGATAATTTTCTTTTGTGATGATTTGTATTTATACTCATATAAGCACGTATTTAGTATTGTTTCAGCATGTATGCATTTTCCCAAACTGTCTGTAACTAGCTCTATTCGTTTAGTCAATGTTTAGGGAAATAACTCTCGCAGAGACACTAAATCTTATGGGGCTAAATAGCATATAGTTAAAGAGGCACAATTTTATAATAACTTTTTGTTCACTAAGCATGTATGAACGCCATGAAAATAAATAACTTTCTAGAGAGAAACAATTTATAGTATGGATGAAGCCACCAATTATCTGCACGAACAGTCCTGTTACCTTCTGAAACAATGTCTCTAGGAGCGAAATTGTTCTCAGAATCGTAAATGCCGATCACTGTCCCATGTAATCCGATAAAAAAGTAATCACTGAATGATTTCCGAGCTGTTGACATCAAGCAACACAAATGCTTATCTGTCCCTAAAGACTCAACTTATTTTTTTCTGAGGAGATATTCTACATAACCAAAGACAAAAATATATCATACGAATAGGCATAGACTCTAGCACATGGGAAACATGAGGCATTGAATATCGGCGCGAGTTTAGGTACTTTCCATGAAACTATAACCCCCACTCTAAAAGTGTTGATAAATAACCTTTCTGTACACATGCTTGAAACAAATGATGTGACAATTGTTTTAAACCGTTATGGTGATATTTGTTGACAATAAAGAATAAATTATGACATCATAAATGACACTGTTAGTGCAACGCTTATCCACTGGTTTACTATGTCAGTGTGTCTATCTGACGTTATGTGTTACAATATATGTACGACTTGTTCTGTCAATACAATATACATATACGCAGACATTGCAAAACCATTTTTTCTTCATGACACATTATTTAACACACACAACTAGTATGAAGATTCTCATGGGCTTCCTGGTCCATTCTCGTACTGTCTCAGGTTTTTATCCAGACAATTCTCGACATATAAAATACAGACTTGTGAATTTCAAGTGGTGTCTGTAACACTGGTACGTTTCATATAACATTTACGTTTTGTTATTTTACTTCCAAGTCCTATCGAAATGCCACTAAGAACATTACAAAATGGAAAAAATCAACATCTAACAATCAATGTTATTTATGGTTGACTATACAATGCATGACTTAATAATCGTCTAATTTTATAATAAACCGTGTCAAACCCTGGGCAAATGTCAACATTCATATCTCGTTACTATATTTCCTGTTACAATAATGTTTTTGCAATATTACCGGCATACACTACAAACACATTTTACAAGCTGTATTAAAAGTTCTAGTTCTAGGCTAGAGCTATTCTCTTGCAACGCGATATTGTATTGGTTTTGATAATAGCAACTACTTCGATCATATGTAACCAGCCGATGGACCACACAAACAATGACAAAGATTTTACATGTTTTTGACATACGTATAACGTAAATCCTTAGGGTCTCATCTCAGAACAAATACAACATACCGTACAAGAACGATATTCCGTAATATTAGCAAATGCAGTCTAAGGATGTTAGTGTACTTCAAACATTGTTGCAATTTACAAAATAAATATACATTGTGTATAAGTATTGACGTATACAGTGTAAAACATTCACAAGACCATTGCGTAGTTTGGGTATAGTGTAATGTCATGTTAAACCGATAATGTAAAGAATTGTGTAAATGATTGCAACATACCTTGATCACGGACAAGCCGTCGAATAATAAGCACTCATCACCAGGTATTTACATCTGTGTGATATATTGTAAATCCTTTCCTGGGAATGCTTAGTGGGTGCATCACGGAAATAGCTAAGACAGATTGAGACAAAACCATACTGACTTTTTAAACACGAGGCGTCTAAAAAGTGTATCGTACCGCCAAAATTATTGAGGTCTTGTGGTAACTTATTAAATATAAAAATAATAAAACTCCAGTGACATTATCAGATGTTTACATGTTGTTATACATTGTAATACATTTTTAATCCTTCCTTGGGAATGGCTAATATGTTCGTCGCATCAGGGATATAACTAAGACAGAATGAGACGGAATCATAATCACTTTTTAAGCACAAGAAGTGTGTCTTAACGCAAAAATGATTGAGGTCTTGTGGTAACTAATTGAAGTGATGTATTCGGTAAGAAATGTCACCGTAATGCCCAAATAACGCTAAATATATTTGCATCTTCTGGCGCGTTATACATATCAAAGAGCAGTACTCTGAGAAATGGTAAGCTTTTCCATCCTGAACACATTAACATATCATTTCATGATATACTTTCACTTCTTGGCATTGTCAAGGTTGTGCAAATACTCGTACATATATGTGTGAAACAGCGGATAGTGAAAAGGTGTATTTGTTGTTGTTGTTTTTTTCAGAAGAATTTATTTCTGGATTATTTGTCCTTAGAAATGATTTTAATAAATAATTATCATATCAACGCGTCAAATGCCTATGATACAAGACAACAATTTATAATATGCATTGTTTTGCCCTTGCTGTTGCTTTCTCACTGGTAATGTGTCAAAATAATAAATAAACAGTTTACAATGCCACGAAAATACATTACTTTGTCGACAGAAACAAATCGTCTGTTATGTGTCTGCAAATCCATTTCTGTTTTCCTCTGCATCAATCGTCCTCAGTCGTTAATACCTTTGTACAACTAAATCCGAAAAACGTAATCATTGTATTATATCCTTGTTATTGATATCCAGCAACATAGCTCCTGCACAAACTTATGGATCTGGTTGCAAAATACCTTAACTAAATATTTGTCTGAGTACTTGTTTTTCACGAAAGCAAATATATATAGAACACACACACATGGAGATTTTACGGGATTGAGATATTTTAGCAGTGATGTTACAAAAGATTTAATAACAATACCCGGCTTGTAAATTCATGCCTCTTGGTGCAAATACAGTTTTAGAACTGACTTTTTTTTTTCAAGCAATGATATATTAGACATAAACTTATCTGTAATATGTTTTGTGGTGTTGTTAGCGCTCAGACGATTGTGGTCACGTCCTGGTATTATATACATTAAACGCAAATATGCGTCGTATGAAAGGTCTTAAATGACAATTTAAGGAACTTATCTAGTTATAAAAATATTGCATTTCAAGATGACAGAACGCCTTTAGAAATCGGCTGTTTTTCAGAATTATGAAATGTGTTATTCATGTCTAGTAGACCTTAGGTTATAGCTGGGTATGTTTTTCTTTGTAGTTTATGCTTATATTATAAAAAAATTCCGCCAGGTTCACGTTGGCATATAGTTCCGCATCGTATCATATTGTATCCTTATATAGCTGACATTATTATGTTATATATATGTTTAATTTTTAGGTATAGGAAGATTTTATAGTATTTAATGGCAAGCACTTTAAAAACATCACTTAACTACATTTGGATAGTGTAAGACGTGTAACAATTGTGATATATCAACAACAAGCGTGCAATTATTCCATTGTTTCTGCCGAAACTATATATCTGAAACAGTATTGGCATACATTGTCAAACGTTTTGCAAGATGTTTCTTCTGTTTCCGAATCTATGGTTATTGTCTCACAATACACATCTTTGATAATATCAACAACAGTGATCATATGCAAAACGCCGACGGTTTCCCCGAAAATCACTAAGAATTCACGAGGGCTGTTCATTTAATACCCGGACAACCGCTATATCTTAAAAAGTTATAGGTGTATAATAATGAAAAACAACTGAAATAAAAAGTACCTCAGTTCTGTATTCATATACAGAATGTCAACATGATTCGACCAAGGGTACGCAAATAAATAACATTTCAACATGTACATATAACTAGGGTCGGCCCAGGTCGACGTCCAAATATTATGTCCACTCAAAACGTCAAGTGCTCTTTTTCAAAGTATCGACCAGACGCCGCCACGCACTTCTCATGTAAACGCACCCATAAGGTGAAAACATCATGATCCACTGTTTATCATAATAAGCAATATTTCTCCACTGGTTATTCTACGATCTGAGTCCAAAAATTATTACACTTTGACCATCGGCAATTTTTAACTTTTGATGTTTGGCTGTCCAGGTCTCGGATCATCGTGTGTTGATTCTCTGCCACCATGAAAACGTTTATACTATGCATAAACAGTTGTTCACTTAACCGAGGATTCCCGAAAATAATTCTCTACAAGATTTATCGTTTAAAATGGCGTATGTCCAGTACTTTTACAAAACTGTATTATAAACTTTTTTTTATAATTCTTTCAGAATCCATGGCAAAAACACAAACGCGAACTTTGACACTTAACATTATGCACGTGCAATAGCGATGCGTTAAGGACGTCCATGTTTTGCTTTTATGACGCCGATGTATAAATATGTAACGTCATCCGACGTTTTGCCGCTTAAGACTGACAAAATTCCAGATTTCTTTTCAAAAGTAAACACGTCCCAGCTGACTGAAAAATGGCGTGTGCCGGGTAGGCCGTGGATGGGTTGCTAAAGCAAGCATAATTTCTGATCTTTTGCGTGGATACTTTCCATCTTTTGTCAATCAATAAATTAAAAGCGTAAGACGTATTAAGCCAAATTGTATTATAATTGGATAACTAAATCAAAATATATAGCGGTCATCCGGTATTAAATGAACAGCCCTCGTACATACTTATGTCATAACGTAGAATGTAAATCCGAATGGTGAATGATTTAGGTACACGGTCGTATTTCAATAAGACAGAATGGAAGAAAACGACAGACAATATTTTAAAAGACGAATTCTACAGACTTTGTTGAATCGTGTTTCCGAAAATTTTCAACAATTTCTGTTGTAATTTACAAGCTGAATGTAAGCAATATGCTCCTTAACGGCATAAAACGGTGCGTCGTTCTGTTGCTATAGCAATGACTTGTTTAACCAATTTTGTAAATTCTTTATATATCATAAACTCATAAATAAATTAGACATATTTGGTGAGATCCATAGTCCCTATTTATACATACATCGTCTAAGACGTGTGTCGAATTGCAATTCTAGTAAGATAGCATTCATTTATTTCCTTAGAATACAATGTATCACAAATACTGTTATGTTATTAGATGTGTGTGTACACATTGCAGAAAACACTATTTAATCCAACTGTTGTTTGTAGGCAGAAGTGAATAGATTTTATAATTGCATATTCTTTTAATGGTGTTGCTTTTTATGGTGTATTCAAGTTATATAAAATGTGTGTTGTAACCACAGTCATGGTATTTAGATTCCCCCTTTCCAAAAAAATATTTACTTTAGAAAATGTTTCATACTCAGCTACGAAACTTAAATCTTATCATTTTATTAAAATAAACAAACTATTTTTTCCTGAGTTAAAATATTTTTTATTTCATAAAAGCATATTATAATGTGTTTCCGAAACGTTCCATGAGACAAGACATAACAGCACAAAGAAACAACACATAATATAACCTAATGATGGCAAACATGTGAACACGTGCACGTGCGCAGACGAACGTCTAATATGGCTGCGGGTTTGCTTTATCATGAAATGGAACTTTCGTTAAACATGTTGTTATAGAAACTGGTTAATATTTCTTTATACTACCGCCGGGTTAAATTTAGGCATTGATATTTTTAAAACAGTAAGTGAAAGTATCGGAATCAAGCGAAATAGATTCCTGCTATACGTTTCTTGTCACGATTTTAGAAAGCGGAATAGCATACAATTGCCAATAATATTTGTTTGTTTTGTTTTGTTGATAAATATCTGCTCTACTATAAACAAATAGATATACAAACAAATTGTAACAAATCTGTGTTCATATTTACCGCATCATTTGCATCAACATCACCAGTAATGTCCAAATGACGGTATATAAACATGTAATTTCATTTCATGGCAACATCAAAGAGCATTGATTTGGAAACGTTTTCGTAATCATACCAAATGAAATGGAACTTTCGTTCAACAGGTTGATAGGCAAACTGCTTAATATGTCCGCATACTGCCGCCGGCTAAAATTAAGACATTAGGATGTGTAAATCAAGCAGTGAAAAGATTGGACAAAATAATTTAATTAAAAGTGACAGCAAGGGGTTACCCCTAATGGTTTTAGAAAGTGGTATAAAATGCGATTGTCAAAATATATTTCGTGTTAAATATAAAACTTTGCTTTCATATATATAAAAATAAATAAAGCATTTTCAGCAAAGCTATATATATATACATCACGTAAATCGAACATTGTATGGAATACTTACTACTGTATTGTACTCGTACACACCAATGACATTAAATAACAAAATGTTATCTTACTATCTATTCAATAACATCAATCATTAAATAACAAAATAGTATCTTTCTATCTATTATGTCAGTAATGTATAACCGTTTCATATTTTAGATATTAACGATATATTACTTGCAAACTGCCTCGGAAAATTTATTTTGTTTGAACCCATATGGTTTAATATATTTTTATATTTTGTATGGATAAAATTCCAGCATGAAATTCCGAAAAGTAGAGCGTGCAGATGTGTTGGGTGGGTGTGAGATTAAGCATATCACAGTACACATTGATAAGGAGCGAAAACCAAATCCAAAGTGCCAATGTACAAGTTGCAAATTTATTTTCACTTAGCACATATAAACATGTGAAAAGAGGTACAACATAGTATACATATACAAATGAAAAGAATACCAGGCTGAAACTACAATGTTTTGCTAGTTCCATAACTATAAACAAAAACTAGATAGTCTAGTAATATGACGAAAACAACGAACCACGTAGACATGTATGGTGAGAATGGGATTATAAACATTAAATTGTATTATTACCGGGTGGGCTGCGTAAGGTTTTGCGTAAGGTTTCATTTTTATGTTTTTTGTTGTGTTGTATGTATTGTCCCGAATTTGAATAGGCAATTGGTCACTTGCCTCAAATAAAGGGCCAGCTGAAGGTAATAAGGGCATCTCTCCTGATGATGTCTCTTGGGATTCATTTTTCCTATATTTTCATATTAATTGTATGCATTCATAATTAGTTTGTCAATATTATTTTCATTTATGACCCGTTAAAGTGTGAATCGTGTCTTACGCTATGGGATTTTTAACCCCGCCTTCTTAGGTCAAACTCCGATAAACACTGCTAACAGTACACGAATGTGTGTATAAGACTTGTCCATCAAACAATGAAGTCCTAGCTTTCTGAATGGCTAAACACATTGTAAATCAAATCTCGTCGTAAAGTGATTTGCATTTATGTTATAGCATTACCGTAGAAAGACTACGTACGACGTTAAACTGTAATATAAATAATCCTATGGGAAAACCAAATATGTACGTGTTTTATCAAATAATTTAACGGCTTGTCTGTTTACAAAACACACGAAGGTATACAATGAATGTAGCCCATCTGTTATGCGTGTATCACTGACAGTTGTAAACTCATTGATGATTTCAAACGCAAGTGACCAATCTGAGTATATTATATTCATCTACATTTTGCACGACGCCATTGTCTTTAAAGGTGTTTACATTCTCTAAACTCCACCTAAATTTTACGACAATGAACTTAAAGCACTTTAACATAAGAAGTCCTCGTGCACTTGTGTTGGATTTGATTTCCATATTTATTAAACTTACGACTGTTGACGACTTGATAATTTAAATATCAACAACAACAACAAAACGCTAACAATAGTACACTTTGTAATTGCTAGAGATTAAATTGATGTATACAAAACGGAAGCAAATCACCACTTGGCAGACTACGGAGAAGACAGTTGGGTTTCTTCCGGTACTCTGTCTAAGATCACTTTTGACCTTTCTTGCGATTATTATGCAGCGGGAAAATTGAATGCCAAATTGGTCAAATTTTCTAATTTTAGGGAATGCAAACTTAGAACAATGGTTTAATTTATACCAATAACTGTTGCATACTTTTGAGGATTAAAAATTTACATAATTGTTTACATAAGCGGTTAAAATTAAGTTATAAACATATCTTCGACATACACTCTAGAACTGAACATAATATAATTATTAACAATTATGAACAATTTTACTCATTGTATGTCATTATCAGAATGTTTCATTCATTCACGTAATGAAATAACTATCTTGTTTAGCCTACATAATCAGCGCGCTCTATAAATAGCAATTACAATGCTACCATTCACGGGCACGACAGTCGGTCACAACGTACAATGTTGCCTGTTGAGCTTGCATCACGTCTGCCTGTCAATAGTGTTAAGGTTTCTTGTGACAAGAACAAAATATAAAGTGGTAAATTTCTGGTATTTTTGTGATAAATAAGCAAACAAATATTAGCAAACTTGATAGAGCTTATATTTCCTATTATTTTATCATGGTGTAAAAATATTACTGTACGTTATTACCGACTGTCGTGCCCGTGAATTATATCTAGCGAGTACAACACACTCCAGCAGGAGAGTGAATCATTCTGAAAATAGCGCGCGGTAAAGCTGTGTTAATACACACGCACCAATAAGCGTCCGGAGAATCCTAAACCCGAGAATTTCAATAAATGGGGAATTTATATTTATAAACATACTGAGCATATTTAATTTATATTTGAATTGTGGGTTGCGTTTCATTAAGAATTATTTATAATTGCACCTTTCTATCAACATCTCCAGTAGATGTTGTTCAAGTTATAAAAATGTTCAACATCTTTAAATACGTATAATGTGGTAAGAGATGTCTCGCAAATACATCGAAATGTTTTTCATGTTACTTTAACTTCATTTGCGTAGCATGAATACACTATGTGCAATACTAATGACACATATAGTATATTATTTAACATAACTATGTACACTTGTCTGATATATATATGTATAATAATTTTCATTCGTTCCCGCTATTATTTTCTGGAAATGTTAATTTGTTAAAATTGCCTGAACAAATAATGTATCAATTATGGTAACGTAAATTAGGCCTAGTAGTATTTAGGATATATATCACTGGTGAAAACATGGGGCGGTACATAATCGGTTTATTCAGGGTACAGATATTAATAATGATTGAGTTTTATCTCAAATTAATTTTGTAGCCGATAGGTGTTCTTATGGTGTCCGAAAAATCTAGTGTTCGAGAAGTCTCCTTAGTAAGGACCGTACAATCTGAGGTCCGAGAAGTCTTGGTCCTCTTGTATTATATTTAGGGCAAACATGACATCTCAATATGAATTTCAACGCCTATTGTCTTTTTTTAAAAACATGTCTTGTTTAAAGTAAAGTAGATATGGTGGATGGGACACAATTCGAAGTGTCTAAAGCGACAATTAATATACTTTTCTTGCAAGTCGAATATACAATAAGTTGTAAAAGTTCTAAATTTCTGTATGTAGTCAACATTAAATTGACGTCGTGACATAATAGCACACTCGTATACATATTCAATACAATAATTATTATTTCGTGATTTTTTTTTAATGGTGCACAAACATTCTAAGCTTTTCTGTACGCAATTAAATATTCATAAATCAGTCTCTACAGAACCAACAATAATATTGTTTTGTATTTATGTAAATAGGGGTAACTAAATGTAATTTAGTTTTATTTATATAGCAGTCACAAAATGTTGCAGCAATGACCATAACTAAAAAAAGTAAAAAATAATAATATTCCATTATGCATACTTGCATATTTGGCTATTGCGTGGACTGTGTGTCAATGCACCTGAAACAGAAAGCAGATCTCTGTTTATATGTTTGTCATATAGTGCTAGTGCATATATAACACTTGAAACACATCTGTCAAAACTTGTAATGCAGGCAGTGCAAAGTGGTATTTAACGTAGGTCAAATAGAATAGAATCCTACGATATGCTCTTTTTAGCGCACTTACCGTTTATTGTAACGCTAATGTAAGTCTGGGTCGTATATGGAATATATAAGTTTCTCTTGGAATCGGCGTACTGTATTTCAAAGAAATCTCTATTTAATTTTAGGCCTGCGCAACATATATCAGGCCAGCCTAATTATTAAGAAACTTGTTTAGCGCGGATGTTTTAAGGTGATCAATATTCTTTTATTCATCCTCTTTATACACCTATAAGCAGGTATGTATTATTGCTTTAGCATGTATGCATTTTCCAAACGTTTGGTGTAATTATTTCTATTCGTTTGGCCAATGTACCTAAAAACACGAATGCACGCTGATCGACGATTAATAAACAAATGCATTCACGTCAGGTAAATAACCGTAAATAATGAATGCCGTGAAAATAAATAACTTTCTTGAGAGAAACAATTTATAATGTGGATGTAGCCACAAATTTTCTGCACAAACAGTCCTGTTTTTTTCTGAAACAATGTCTGTAGGAGCGTAATCGTTCTCAGAATCGTAAATGCTGATCACTTTCCCACGTAATTTGATACAAAAGCAATAACTGAAGGATTTCCGAACTGTCGACATCAAGGATTGTCTACACCCAAGAGTCAGCTTTTTATGAAGATGTATTCTTCATATTAAACAAAAGGCAAAACATCACACGAATAGGCATAGACTCTAGCTCGTAGCAAACATGAGGAAAACGTGTTGTTAAGGACACATGTTTGAAACAAATTATGTGACAATTGTTTACAAACAGTTATGTGGCATGTGTTGACAAACATGAATAAATGATGACGTACCGGTTGAATTGAGGGCGTAACAAAGCATGTTGGAGTTTCAAAAAACAAAAACTGACAGCGTTGTAACATCGCACAAGGCAGAGAACACTCATTTATGATTTGTACAGAACTCGCAGATACAAAATATATTTCACTCTTCATAAGAGTTTCTGGGCACCTTGTGTACGTGTGACATTTTAATTCATATCTGTTAGCGATTGCTCAATGCTAACTACTTTCCACAGCCCAAGTGTTAGTTTTGTTGCAGCAATTGCTACTCTAGTTATATCCTATTGTCAGCAACAATTGTATTTAACAGAGTTACGATTGAGGACAGGCTTAGCAATGTTGAAAGCCTGGTAGCAGCAACTGGAATTCGGTTGAGTTATTTAGCGAGTACTTTAAACAAAACATAAAAACGATATTTTGTTTGACATTAGAAATCATGCTGTTTGTGCGCCGCATATCCACCGGTTTACTTTGTCAGTGTGACTATCTGACGTTATGTATGACAACATTTGAAAGACTTGTTCTGTCAATGAAATATACATATACCCCGACATTGCAATAACATTACTTTTTCACACATTATTTATCACACAATACTAATACAAAGTTTCTCCTGAAGTTCCAGGACAATCCTCGTATAGTCTCGGGTTTTTTATCCAGACAATGCTCGAAATATAAAATACAGACTTGTAAATGTCAAGTGGTGTCTGTAACACTCATAATTGTTTATATAACATTTACTTTTTGTTACTTTACTTGAAATTCGTTTCGAAATGCTACTAACACCAATGCAGACAGGAATAATTCAACATCTAACAATCCAGGTATGTATGGTTAATTAAACAATGCATGACTAAATAATCGTTAATTTTCAAAAATATCACTGTCAAACCCTAAGCAAATCCGACTTGAATATTAATACTGTTGCTATACTTTCTGTTACACTTATATTTGTGCAATATTACTAGCATACACTGTAAACACATTTTACAAGCTGTATTGTATTTCTAGTTTTTTACTAGGGCTATTCTCTTGTAATGCGATAGTGTAATGGTTTTGATAATAATTACAATCATATACAAAATGCCGAAGGACCACAAAAATAATCAAAAGGGATATACATGTTTGTGACATGTCGCAGAACGTAAATGCTTTGGGTGAATACTCCGTATCATGGTCGCATCTCAGAATAATTAAGACGTACCGTGTAAGACCGATATTCCGTAATGTTAGAAAATGATTTTCTGAAGATTTTATTGTACTTAAAACATTGTTGCAATTTAAAAAAATTATATATAAGTATGGACGTATATATTGTAACATATTCACCAGACCATTGTGTAGTTTGGGGTATAGATTAATGTCATGTTAAATTGATATTGTACATTATATTAGTAGATGATGGGAACAAACCTTGATCAAAGTGGAAAGCTGTCGAATTGCAAGGAGTCATTACCAGGTATTTACATGTTTGTTATACATTATAAATTCTTCCCTGGGAATGCCTAGTCTGTTCATCGCATCTCGAAAATAACTAAAACAGATTAAAATAGGCCATAATTAATTTTTAAGCACGAGACGTCTAAGAAGTGTATCGTAACGCAAAAATGATTGCGGTCTTGTGGTAACTTATTGAAGTGATTTATTCTTTAAGAATTGTGTCGGAACGCAACAATAATATAGATTTTGTAAGAACTCATTGAATTAATTTATTCGTTAAAAAGTGTATTGAAAAGCAAAATAGGATTGAGAAGAATTGTAAGAACCAATTTAAGTGATTTATATGCTAACGTTGTGATATGTCATGGCGTTTTCTAATTAAACGGGTGTGTACTGTTTACACAAATCATGATTTATTTCAAGAGCTGTATATATAAGCAGAAACATATACAACTTGTAATTGCATCTTTTGTTAACGGCACTAAAAATTTACCCGGTATGTTTTATTCAAAGTTATGCAATATATTTTTTCAACATAAAATTTGTTTCTAACATTTGAAACAAAACTATTACTTTTAAACTGCTTTCATAAGCTGTTAGTACCGAAGCTTATGTTAGTCTATTAAAATGTAGATTATTTATTTCCATAAAACTAGTACTATAAACACGACAAAAAACTACATAAAACAATTATTGTAAGCATTTAAACATGTGCACAACATGACGTCATTTATGGAGGAGGATTTCCTTAATCAAAGCAAATGAAATGGAACTTTAATTAAACCAGTTGATATCCAAACTGGTTAATACTTCTTCATACTGCCGCCGAGTTTAATTAAATGATTGATAGTTATAAAACAGTCAGATTCAGGATCAGAATACAGCGAAATATATTTCTTCGATTTAATTAAAAGAAGCAGCAACGAGACTTGTCATTTTTGAAAACGGGAAAAAGACGATTGCCAATAATACCGTTGTTTCGTCTTCTTAATATAATTGTTCTACAGAAAACAACTAGATATAGAACAACTACTAGCAAATTTTGTGCTCATGGTAACTGCATCACTTTCGCATCCTCATCCTCAGTAATGGCCAAATAACGCTAAATATATTGGCATCTTCTGGCGCGTTCAAGACATCAAAGGGCAGTACCCTGAGAAATGTAAATCATTTCCATCCGGAACACAGTAACGTATTATTTCATGATATACTTACTACTTTGCATTGTCGAGGTTTTCCAAATACTCAGACACATATTATATGTGTAACAGCTGATATTGAAAAGGGATATTGTTGTGTTTTCTTTTCAGAAAAAGTTAATGTCTTGATTTATTTGTCTTTAGAAATAATTTTTATTAATAATGATCAGAGCAACGCGTCAAATGCCTGTGATACGAGACAAAAATACATAAAGTGTATTGTTTTGTCCTTGCTGCTGCTTTCTCACTGGTAATGCATCCTTGATATCTCTGCATTAAACACTGAAAGGTCTTAAATTACATTTTGAGGAATATATTTAGTTATAAAATATGGCATTTCGAAATGACAGAGCGCCTTTAGGAACTTGTTGTGTTCTGAATTTTGATTTTTTTTTTAAATAAATGTCTAGTAGGCTTTGGGTAATAGCTGGGATTTTTTTCTGGTGTGGTTAAATATATTTATATTATACAAAGGTCCACCAGGTACACATTGGCATAAAATTCAGAATTGTATCATATCACTATATCTTTATAGCTTACATTGGCACGTTATAGCGATCTTTAATTATTTTCAGTATATGATGATTTTCTTGGGATAAATGTAATTGCACGCACTTTAGAAAAGAAAACTTAGGTACATTTGCATGACGTGTACCAACTGAAAGACAACCAATAACCAGAGTGAAATTATTCCATTGTTTCTGCTGAAACAATGTTTCTGAACAGTATTGGCATACATTGACAAACATTTTGCAAGATGCTTGGTATTTCTGGATCTAGAGTTATTGTTTCACAAAGCAATATTATACATCTTTGATCATCAACAACTTTGATCATATGCAAAACGCCAACGGTCCCTCCCAAAAAAATCACAAAGAATTAACATATTTGTGACATGACGTAGAACGTAAATCCGTACAGTGAATGATTTAGGTATAAGGTCGCATTTCACAATAAATGAGACAGAATGGAAGAAAACGACAGTCAATATATCAGCAGGAGCATTCTACAGACTTTGTTGAATCGTGATTCCGAAATTTTTCAACATTTTTTGGTCAAATTTACAAACTGAATGTTAGCAATTTTCATCTTAAATGTATAAAAAAGGTGCGTCTTTCTGTTGCTAGTGCAAAGACTTGTTCAACGAATTTTGTGATACAAACTCAGAAATAAATGAGAAATATTTTGATGAGATCCATAGTCCCTATGTATTCATGAATCTTCAAAGACGTGTGTCTAATCGCAATTCTTGTAAGATAGCATTCATTTAATTCCTTAGAATATTATATATCACAAATACAGACATGTTATTAAATGTGTGAACACATTGCAGAAAACATTATTTATTCCAAGTGTTGTTTGTAAGCAGAAGTGTATAGATTTTGTAATTGCATATTCTATTAATGGTGCTGCTATTTATGGTCTATTCAAGTTATATCAAATATATGTTGTAACCACAGTCATGGTATTTAGATTCCTCCTTTCCAAATTATAATAGTTACCTTGGAAATGTTTCATACTTTGTTATTTAGTTATGAAGCTTAAATCTTATTACTTTATTAAAATAAACTATTTTTTTCCTGAGCAGCACACTTTTAAGCAAGAATAATGTTGAAATATGTTTTAATTTCATAAAAAGCATATAATAATGTGTTTCCGATACGTTCCATAACACAAGACATAAAGCACAAAAACAACAACACTTAATATAACCTAATGATGGCAAACATGTGAACATGTGCACGTGCGCAGCGGGTTGGCTTTATCATAGTAAATGAAATTGAACTTTCGTAAAATAAGTAGAAACTGGCTAATATTTGCTTATACTGCCACCGGGTTTAATTAACGCATTGGTATTTATAAAACAGTAATAAAACGTATCGCAATGAAGAAATAGATTCCTGCTATTTTATTAAAAGTTGCAGCAACATTACGTGTCATGATTTCAGAAGGCGGAGTTACATACGATTGCCAATAATATGTTTGTCTCGTATTGTTGATAAATATTTGCTCTGACATAAACAGATAGACATAAAAACAAGTTTTGCAATATGTGTTTATGTTTACAGCATCACATTCGCATCAACATCACCAGTGATGTCCAAATCTCGCTATATACACGTAATGTCAGTAATGTATAACCGTTTCACCTTTTAGATATTAACGATATCATACTTTCAAATTGCCGAAAACACATTTTGTTTGAAACCATATATGGTTTATTATATTTTGTATTAATTAAGTTATGGCATGAAATTCCGAAAAGGAGTGCGTGCAGACGTGTTGCTTCGGTGCCAGGTCACAGTGTACGTTGATTATCAGCCAAAATTGTGATGTAAAATGAAACAATGATTGTAATAGTTCAATTGCAGAAATGTTAACGCATTACCGTTGAAACACTTCGGCATTGAACTACGGTTAATATAAATGATCCCATGAGAAAACCATTTATCTACCTGTTTAATTAAACGATTGACGGCGTGTCTGTTTAATAAAAAAACATAGGTGAACAATGTATACAACCCATCTGCTAAGCGTGTATCACCGACCGTTGTAAACTCATATATGATTTCAAACGCGCGAAACTATTTGAGCATGTTCGATTCATCTACATTTTGCACGACGTCATTATCTCTAAAGGTGTTTACATTCTCTAAATTCAACCGTATTATTACGACCAAGAGTTTTCACTTAAAACTAGCTCCTTGTGTTGGATTAAACATAGGACGGTTGACGATTTGACAATATAAATATGCAATCAGTGCTCCAGATAAGCTTTTGTACTGTTTGTAAATGTACGCGTACTTCTGAAAATGTGGGAGTAAATATGCCAGTACACTCTCTCCAGAATTTATGGGGGTAAATGAACAGTTTGTATTGGAAAACTGGTAGTTAATGTACATCCAACAAACTTTACAGCACGTGGGGAAAAAAACAACAGAGTATTATAATAGCAATCCAAATAATGTATATCACCACCATTTGAATACAATAATGTTACAAGTAAGACATCTGAGAGTTTTAGACTTTAATTACTAGAATAACCACTGAACCATATGCGCATTCAAGTAGGAAGGCCGGTCAAAAATCACATCTTCTGTCTTCCAGTCATTAAAATGTGACGGTATGTACGCGAACACGAGAAATATCATGCGTAAATGTACACCCACATTTTTATTTCTCTGCGTAAATGTACACCCAAATTCTTTTTTTGTCTGCGTATCTTCCGAATGTGTGTGCGAAATTGACGCGTGTACGCGTCTAATCTGGGCCTCGATTGTATGCAATAACAACAACAAAACGTGAACAATGATATATTATGTGATTGCTAGAGATTAAACTGCTATATTTAACGGAAGCGAACCACCACTTGCAGAACGGACAGATGGGTTTCCACATCATATGACCACACTCAAATTAATTTTTTATTTTATTTAATTAAGAATATAATTCTGGAAATAGCAGCCATGCGTCTCACACTTCGTCCTTAAGTTTGATATGTAACTGTTATAAAGATATGGGAGATGGGACAAAATTTGAAGCCTCCAAAGCGACAACAGGGTACTATTTTAAAATACTTTACATACAAGGCGAACGGACCATACAATCAGTTGTTAATTTCTATATGTCGTCAAACATAAACATGACTCGTGATTATTATTTCGTGATTTTCTTCAAATATAAGCAGAACGGTTTCGTATTTCTGTATGCAACTAAATATACATCAGTCATTCTCTTCAAAATTATACAGGTAATAGAGTGCGTTCATTTGAGTTCTTTATCTGTAGGAACGTTTTGATTTACGGACAAGAAAGCACGTGTTCATTCAATCACACTGAACAGATCCACGGAGGAAGGATTGAAACAGCCTATTAATTTCTTCCCAGAGTGTGAGAGAACTTAGTACATCGTTAACAAAGAAATAAATTATCAAGTTATAAGGCTTTGAATTGTTTTGAGGGGTTTACTTTCTCTAATACTTAATTATCTAATTCTTTAAAATAATATGAAAACAGACTAAAAAAATTGACCTTAGTGTATGGGAATGCAAATATATACTGCAATTTCAGAAGAGTTCATTAAAAAAAATTAAACAACATTAACATACGAGAATTAGGTGCATCGTATGCGGACGTCGAACTATCAAACCATACACTACAAAGACACTGAATGGTAGATAAGGTTTGTCATTTAGACGCCTAATTTTGCCATGTAGTTCCAATAGTTGTTGTTTAATCTGATCAATTTTAAAGAAAGAAATAAATACAACAGGTGTCCTTCAACTACGCAAGTGATCAATATGCCAATTCATATCACACAATGAAGAAAAACAGCAGCATTCTGGTTGTGCAGTCGACCAATTACTTATTACTATGCATACGTTTTTATTTGCATAAAAGTCACAAGGATGCAGTCTTTATCAACTCGACCGTAACAACGAACATTTTTATGAAATGAAAACTGTACACGAATGAAAAAGCCCATACGTACATCAAGAAAATGGTGTAAGTGTAGGATTATAATGTTGAAATGATGAATGAAGGAGCAGCAGGACAGAGTCGACCTTCACAGCAATAATCAAAAGCGTAAAAAGACTCTTGGGGACAAAATAAAATAAAAGCATTTGAATTATGAGTGCACATTTTGTTTACAGGAA
Organism: Congeria kusceri; assembly: GCA_027627225.1. NCBI lineage: Eukaryota > Metazoa > Mollusca > Bivalvia > Myida > Dreissenidae > Congeria > Congeria kusceri. The sequence continues at coordinate 69,649,227 of CM051028.1, read as the reverse complement.
ACATTTGTTTGAATAAAATTCAATATACCACCTTTAAACTTGATAATATGGCTTCTTATTCAATAGCATACGACATCGTAATTAAAATTAATTTGTAAGTAACGAACTTTTTTTTCAAGCTAATTATCTAATGCAAACGGAACTATACACATTCCAGTTAGCAAATCAATCTACAACGAGCCATGCAAAATAACCGATTAAGCGTGATAGTTAGGAGCATCAATTGCTAGTCATTCGTAGCCTACTGAGTCAAAGTAGGTCATACGATGCGTGCTCTCGATTTTCCATACTACAGTTTAAAATCAATACAGTGCAGTCATGTGTTGTCAAAATATTCAGAATAAGAATCGGTAACAAGAAATAACACTTTCGCAAGGGGTACAAAAATAACCGATGTATCGCATTAATTTAGTGGTCTGATTCCAGGAAACTCAGGTGAATATTTCGGTTACATTCAAGTAAATAGCGAAATAGGGGTGTCATTAGTTTGACGTAAGTAACATTTGTTATAATTTGACTTTTAAGAAACTAATTGCAATAAATCACATGATATAGACAATATAATACACATGACAAACATTATATGAAATAATTTAAAGGTAAGAAAACAGGCGTGATTTGTTGCTGTTTTGAAGTAGGACCATTTTAGGTCTCGATTTACTGTCTCATAGCCTGTAAAGAAAAAAAGTAGTTTTACGCGATACCTGTTTTGGAAATTACCCTCTCAAAAGACCGTTGGCTTCCGCCAACAGTTTAAAAACTATCATCCTTTGGATCTAGCAACTATGTATTATGTAGATGTAACTTAAAATGGTAAAGAACCCGTATTATTTAATACCATTCCTTTACCATTCCTTTACCCTTTGGCAGATTTAAAAGTAAGAAATGAAACCATAAACTTTTTGCATGCCAGGCTATAACATGAGGTACTGAACTTGATTTGTATGCGGGTACATTATGTCGCCATGAAACAGTAATAAACCCCCTTTTTTGCTAAAAGTTTTTCTGTACAAACTTTGGAAATAAAATATGCGGACGAAGTTAAAATTAAGGCGTAATTTATGACAAAAATAAAAAATGATGACGAACAGGTTGACTTGAGGAGGTTGCATGTTGGAGAGAACAAAAAAACCAGAGGATTTGCAATATAGCGAAGCACGCATTCATAGTTTTGTACCGAACCCGGTGTGAGAGCTTTTACAATAAAGGTGCAAAATGAGTATATAGAAAGATAAAACAAAATATACGACTATTCACAAATGGTATAAGTGTTCTCGTTTGCGCGATACTGACTACTTTCAACAGCTGAAGAGCGAATTTATTGGTAGGCATTTCAACTCAAGTTATATCATATTGTTATTTAATACTGGTACTATTATCGACAGGCATAACAATTTTTAAAAAGCTAAAATAGATGATAAGCCACTGGAGATCAGTTGGGCTCCTTAGCGGAGTATTCTAAACAAAGGAAACAAACGATCTTTTTTCTGGCGTTACAAATGTGTCTGGTGGTGCGCCGTAAATCCAATGATTTACCTCGTTATTATGTCCATTATGTGAAGTTATTTGTTATAGTATTTATGCGAAATTGTCTGTCATTACAGTAGACATATAACCCAACATTGCATTTAAAATTACATGTTCTTCACTCATTACTATCACCCAATAGTAAGTTTGTCAAGGAGTTCTTGGACAACCTTCATAAAGTCTCAGGTTATTATCCAGAGAATGCTTGACATATACAATGCTAATTTGTAAATGTCAAGTGGCGTTTGTAACACCCATCCTTTCATGCTTCCTTCCTTTTGTATAGACTATACATTGGGCACAAATGGGTGGCATTAAAAAGGACGTAACTGCCACATTGGGGAATGTATCTGGCAAATATAGAATGCGACATTTCGAAAGAATAAAACGCCTTTTGAAAATATTTCTCTGTTGATTTATTAAAATTTGATTAGACGTCTAATAGATCGTGTAAGATAGGGAATAAATTCTTTCTTCTTTTGTGACTGAATATGACTGCTATTGGCGTACTGTATAGCAGATTATTATGTACATGTATGGTTAACTGATGATGCTTATAATTCGTTTTCTTAAATTGATTGTTACAATGAAAAACATTTACCTGTGTGATTGTTATCCAAATGCCAATTAATACAATTTAGAAATGCCAATACATACAATTCAGAGAGAAAGAAACAACTGAAATTCATCAAACATTTAATGTTGTGTACAGTAACTATATAATGCATGACCGAAAAATCTGTTTCTGAACCAGTTTTGTCATTAAAACAAGTCATTACCAGGGATTTACATTTTTAAGATGGATTGTTAATCCTTCATGGGAATACCCAGTTTGTACGTCCAATATCGAAAATAACTAAGACAGATTTTGACAGAAACACAGTCTTTATTTAAGAACGAGACGTTTAAAAATGATCGAGGTTTTGCAATAACTCACTTAAATGATATATTCGATCAGAAGAGTGTCGAAATGCAAAATGATTGAGGTGTTGTAAGAACTTATTAAAGTGATGTATTCGTTGAGAAGTGCGTCAAAATGCAATAATAATTGAGGTGTTTAAAGATCTCACCGAAGTGATTTAATCACTAACATACTTGAGGTAATGTGAGTACTAATAGAAATAATGTATTCGCACACATTTTTAAATTTCAAAATGACATGTAAATACATGTAGAGTTTTGTAAGTGCATCTTCTTTTAATGGTTTTGCGATTGATGTTTTAATCAAAGTTACACAACATAATTTGTAAACATGATATTTAGTTTCTTACATTTGAAAAAAAAGTTTACTTTTAATTGTATCATATACTATCCGTACTTTTGTTTATCTATTACGATTAAGATTGTCTAGTTCCACTAAACTAAAACTACAAGCACGCAAAAGAAAAAAACACACCAAATAATGCAAACATTTGAACACGATTATGTGCACAGAAGAACTTCAATTTTGGAGAAGGAAATATATATATTTGTTTAACGAAAGTTCCATTTCATTTGCTATAATTAAGCACTTCCTTCTCCAAAATTGAAGTTCTTCTGTGCACATAATTATCTGCAATTTGCAACATCAATGTTCATGTTTACCGCATCACTTTCGCATCAACCTTACCAGTAATGCCTAAAGTCTACATGTAATTTAATTTCTGGCAATATCAAAAAGCAGTGGTCTAGAAAATGTACGTTATCACAACAAATGAAAATGAACTTTCGTTAAACAGGTGGATAGTCAAACGGGTTAACATTTCATCAAAATGCCGCCGGCTTTAATTAAGTCATTGGGACAGCCAATGAAAAGATCCAAATAAACCGAGAAAAAATAATTAAAAAGAGACAGCAACTTAACATAAAATTGTCGAAATATTTTTGTTTCGTTTTGTTGATATATATTGGCAAATAGATAAAACAATTTCTGGACAATTTGCGATCATGTGTATCGCATCATTTTTGCATCAACGTCACCGGGTAACGTTCAAATTACGCTATATTATCATTTAATAGCACGTCTTTCAACAACAAAGAGCAATGTTCTGGGAGCAAAAATGCAATAAAAGTGAATGTCATCCTGAACACAGTAACATAATATTTTGATTTACTTTATTGTATGCCGTGGCTGGTCAAATACCAGTACACATTATTGATATTAAATACGAACTTTTATCCTTCTTTATGCTTTGCCAGTAATAATTGTTGGCCCTTGGGTTACTTGTGGGTTACCGAATTTTTACTGTATTATGACTTTATAATGACTTTTCATACAGTAAACCACACGTGTCCAATTACTAGTCTGTGAGCAAGTTCTGTGAATCCATTTCTTGAAATTGTCAATTTGCTTATATGCGTATCAGTTCTATTGATGCGGCGCTGTTAAGTCTCAATTTGCTAATTTATGAACTTGCAGAACAAATTCTGTAAATACACTCTGTTAATTGGATCATTATTGTATTTGGTTCTTTTATTATCTTTGAACTTCTGCTTTATATTTAACAAACAACCTGACAACGTTTCAGCTTAAACATTCTGCTTATTTACGTTATTTCTTCTGGTTGTTCTTATTGAGAAATGTCTTGAGCCATTATTGCTTTTCTTCTGAAACGCGTATTGTTTATACGAGTAAACAAGTGTGATACGATTTTGGTATGAAAAAATCCATATCAATTACTACCTTTTTCAAGCAAGAAAAAGACAATATATACTTCCAACTGTGAAAAACAAACTGTAAATGGCTATATAATTCAAATTATACTACATGTAATACAATTATCTTTAATTTAAGTAATTGGTTTTGTAGAGACTGATTGGTGAACATTTAATTGCGTACAGTAATGCGAAGAAAAGAATGTGTGTTAAACATTAAACGAAAATTACGAAAGCATAATTCATGTATTGTATATTTTTACAATAAATGTATTTTTTGTAAATGTACGAGAAATAAATGCACACAAACATTTAACAATGGTAGTAGTAGTAGTAGTAGTAGTAGTAGTAGTAGTAGTAGTAGTAGTAGTAGTAGTTGTTGTTGTTGTAGTAGTAGCAGTAGTAGTTGTTGTAGTAGTAGTAGTAGTAGTAGTAGTAGTAGTAGTAGTAGTAGTAGTAGCAGTAGTAGTAGTAGTAGTAGTGGTGGTGGTGGTGTTAGTAGTAGTAGTAGTACGTATTAGTATTATTATTAGTATTACATGTTTAACTTCATGCATCAATCAAGAAGTATGGTTCTTGTAAGAAAATTATATTTACTTTAAAAATATACTGATGTCGATTGTATCCCATCACCCTTACCTAAGAGACACATCGAACTAATGTTTTGTATCACATAGCTGCAATTTTGGATTTTTAATAAATATGTAAATAAAATCCAACACGAATGAGTAGTTTTATTTCTGGTCGTAATACTCAAGTAGAATTTAGAGAATGTAAACACCTTTAGAGATATTGGCGTCTTGCCAATGGTAGATGAATGGAATATGCTCAGGTAGTTCCGCGCGTTTGAAATCATCAATGAGTTTACAACGTTCGGCGATACACGCTTAACAGATGGGTTGTATTTATTGAAAACCTTTGTTTGTTCTTGAAACAGACACGCCGTCAATCGTTTGTTAAACACGTAGATATGTGGTATTCCCATAGGATTATTTACATTAACAATAAATCGTAGTGTTGTCGAATGTTTTGTGTTAACCTATATGCAATAACAATTGCAGAGTGTTGTTTCATTTTGCAACATCACTGGCATTTTGGATTTGGGTTTAACTCCTTTTCAGTTCAAGTCGGAATTTCATCAAGATAACATATATTAAACCGTATGATATGAAACAAAACATTACTGAATAACGTTTGACAGTATGATATGATAAGTATCTAAATGAAGACAGGATATTGCATTTATGTATTGCATGTTAAATACTTAAATATAAAGATATATATGGTGAGCATTCATTTTATTTTTTGGTTTCAAATATGTGCGAGGCAACATATAATTAGCAGGGTATGAATAACACGTTGCCATTTTAACCACCATAAACAAATTAAACTGCTATATGTATATAGAATTATGTTTATTGGTTTATTTCTAAAGTTTAATACAACTCCGTCTGAATCATAATTATGAAGTAGTGAAGGACTTCTTACAGCCATTATATTATAGAAAATTGACAAGTCATTAAAATTAAAATGTGCATAACATGTTATTTATTCATTAATTACTATAGTTACTATGTAATATAATTATATTATATAATTGTTATTGTCATCGTACATGTATCTTTTCAGGTTGTCGTTTGTAGAGCCCTTGACTTTCGTGTAGCTCTTGTGGCCCTTCTTAAATGTTTGATGTGATAACGATTCAAACCCCAAAATAAATGATATTTGGAATAAACATACTCCAATCTTTTGTGAAAGAATTCGCTGTCTTACCCTTTAACACATCGTAACATTACATAAAAAGGTACATGTTACAGTTTAATAGTACAACAGAGCAGTCGCAATTAAAAAGCAGACACAACATAGGAAACATTCAGAAATTCTCGTATTAAACAAGCATGCACATACTTATTAAAATCTGTTATCAAGGCCTTGGATCTGTCAATTCAAAACCTTGGGGATTTCAACCGATATCTCCAATTTGTGTTTGCGAACACATACAATGTCGGCCAACTATAAATAGATACCACGTTTTATGCAAAAATAAGACCTTTTGAATTTTGTACATTTCTTGTGCAAGTCATTTTATTATTGATAATGAATTTTGCACAAATCTTATATAGCTTGAATGTTTCCAGAATGTGCTGTTTGTCTCATGTGATTCAATTCTTATTCCTTTTGATAATTTGGTTGCTATGAACTATTAATCAATATAAAATGTAATGTGTTGTATTGACTCCGTAAAGATAAAGAATACTTTTAGCATATAGGAATCATTATTGAGAACCCTTATTTGTCTACAAATGTAGTGTTAAATTTCAAAAGTGGATACTGCAAAAACAAAAACAAATAAAATATTTTGGAAATGGCATGATATGTACATTGTAGAATCAGTGTTTGTGCTTTAATGACGACTAGTGTAAGTGATAGTTCTTTTACGCGATGCTGTCATAAACGTTTTAACAAACCATTATTTTGTACTTGAACAGGGTTAATGTTATTACTTTTACAAGGGTGACAATCGACGAGCGCGCATTCCAACGTTGGCATACTGCGAGTCCTGTGTTGCCATGCTGCGATGCATTGATTATTTTTGAATGTCATGGAATATTTAAAAAAAAATTAGGTATGTAATAGTTTGATAGCGATGTTCGAACAGCCTATGGTCACAAGTCTAATATTCCGACCGTTTTTTCTTTAAAACATGACAAACTGATCTTAAGCTGAATGCATAGCAGTATGACAACATCAAGATCAATTTGTCACGTTTTCAAGCCAACATAGCCGCAATATTGAAGTTGCTATAATGATCATATCACAAAGGGAAAGGCCTTCGTACTCTGCGCTATTGAACTATTACATACATGTCCTCTATGCGCATCGATTACCAGCCTTGTTTGAGTCGAGACTTTCGATATGCATGACATACAGTGAATCCTTGAGATTAAAAGATGCATTAGCGTACAAATGTCCGTTGACATCTTGCACACTGAAACCCAAGAAATATTCACATAAGAATATAACTAAAATTATATAATACATTAATGACTACTGATTTCGATCTCGTTTTCAGAAAGCTTACCTAACGAGAACGCTCCTTCGAATTCTGTAGGAAAGCTTTGATTTAAGGACAAAAATCTCGCGTTCTTTCAATCAACGGAGCCAGGATTGAAACATCCTATTAATTTCCCCACAGAATGTGAAGAAATCCAACATTCCGTTTACCCAAAGCTAATAAATACACGATTTTCAAATATATATATCGTGATATTTGATTTTTGATATTGCCAGGAAATTAAATTACATGTAGACTTTAGGCATTACTGGTGAGGTTGATGCGAAAGTGATGCGGTAAACATGAACATAGATGTTGCAGGTTGCAGATAATTATATAAATAGATATATATATTGAAGTTCTTCTGTGCACATAATCGTGTTCAAATGTTTGCATTATTATATATATATACGCTCAACAAAATTTACAACGCAACATATTGCATATTGTTGTTTTTTCTTAATTGGTAAGAATTTCAGTTTGAAATGTCAGCTATGATTATTTGAGTTATATATGTCATCACACCAAAATAAGGGAAAAAAATACGAAATAATTTCGTTAATTTTTACCATGGTGCAGATGAAATCAATTGAGTATTGCTAATAATTTACTGACCGACGCTTATGTCATTCATTCAATTGCTGTGCAGGTTTGATCAGTATTGCATCACGAATTGTGTAAGTGCCAGGTTATACGTGCTGAATCAAAAAAGTGTTTCGCTAAAGATTCTCTTTTAACAACCTGCTGGATTTCAAGGGAATTCCGTTTTTGTGTGTAAATTTCTGCAAATTGCATTATAATATTACAGCTTAATTACTAAAATAGTTAGATTAAGACAGTGCATAGGTCTTTAAGTGCTTGGTTTCAAAGAATTTATAGTCACAGGAAAGAAATATCTCCGCTGTTGTCGCAGCATGTATTTTAATGTTGGTATGAAATTCATTTAATCACTTAACCTTTTAAACTGCTTGAATTTGAATGTCAAACGAATGTATGAGAATCGTCCATACAGAATGAAAACAATCACATGTCAGGGAAATAACTCTCGCAGATTTTGGTGATGAAGCTTACATGTATTCAAAAAGAGCTATACGAGTATTGCATTAATTAGAACGTGCGATATACACTCATAGAGCATTTCAGAATATGCATAAGGTAATTTTGTAACAGTCACTTACATGAGCATGTGAGATTAGGGTTATAATGACACAATTTAATATCTACCAACTTTGCGCTCACAAAAAAATGAATTGTTAAACTGTCGACAAAAGCCCCGAAATGAAACTGACTACAGTAAGGCGGTGTAATTTCCTGGAAAGTACTTCCGGTGAAATGTCAATAAAAATTGATGTTTATGTAAAATCAATAAAATTATTCAAAACATATACTTTTGCATGGATAAAGAGCTGTCTATCACAGTAGATGGATGAAATCTAGTGTGAATAACAATGATCATGTGTTGTCACACATGTTTATCATGCTTGCAACACAGAGAATTGGAAAATTGACTTTCTATCTGACTATCGTGTTCAAGTTGTGTAAATGAAACTGCCATCTTCAGTGAGGAATTACTGGTTTAGAATTAACAGATGCAACATGGATATAGACCACATCGAAAATCACTTGTTCATATATTGCAAGTGTACTAGGACGCATTTTTGTAGTTTGTTATTGGGACTGCAGACAACTACAGAAATATTTCAATATGGTTGACAAATAGACCAACATGATGGCACAATATATGAAAGCAGAGAAGAAACAGTTTTCTAAGAATACACAGGATTACATTATTAAACCTCTGCTAAAGCAGAGAGAAACCGGTGAACTTTGTGATGTTGAACTGAAACTCAATGGAAGGACTTTTTTTGCTCATAGAGCAATTTTAGCATTGTGGAGCCCATACTTTCTTTCCATGTTTACTTGTGATATGCGTGAAAAACAGACATCATTGATAGATTTGTCCGAATCACTTATTGTTGAAAATGATGATGTGTTTGAACAGACATTGAACTATATGTACACAGGAAATATAGTACTGAATACATTGAATGTTGAAGATGTGGTCAGGGTGTCAGACTTTCTGTTAATGGACGATCTGAAAGATTATTGTTGTCAGTTTTACCTTGAGCTTGGAAATCTTGATCTATCAAACTGCCTTCGTTTGAAGTACTTGTCTGAGAATCACAATTTACCAAACGTTGCTTCAGCCTGTGAGGCCATGATTCGAGCACGATTCCACGACTACCTTATCTATCATGATGAGATTATTGAATTGCCGGGTGTGTATTTGTTTCGGCTGTTAGAAGACCCGTTTGTCATTCGTCATTGCAAGTACACCCAATTGAAAAAGCTGGTCCAGAGATGGATTGATGCAGACAAAGACTCGAGATTGAAATACAGTGCAGACTTATTTGCATGCATTAAATTGTGGGTTTGTGAACATATTTGCGATGTTCCAGTACATTCCAAATGCTCAACAAGCGTAATAATGCAGCCGACCACACAAATAAGAACACCGTGTCTAGAGAGCATGTCGGCCAGTGTTGCACTCATGGACAACTTTGAAATGTTTGCTAAACCCAAAACAAGCAGCTTGCCTGCACGGTTACCTGTCCTGTATTCAGTTGTGTGCAATCAAGGACTTAGATTTGTTAAAGTCATGGTTTACAACATAACTCATCAGACTTGGTTGCATTTCCCATTGGCTAGCGAAAAGATTATTCAGATCATGCCAGCCAGACAAACCATTGGAAACATGATATCACACAAAAATAACTTGTATATGTATCTGTGTTCCTCATTCCCATATCCAACAGACATGATGAAAATCAACATCCTTGTTGTGGACACACTGAAGGTTCAATCCTCTTTGTACAGCTTCAAGACGGTGGATTTTTACAATCCCTGTTACAGAACAACATTAACCAACTGCCGCTCAGTGCCACCAGCCATGGTTTACTGCAATCAAAATTTGTACATTATTGGCAACAAGGAAGGAACAGGGCATTTATTTTTATGCAATCTTCATACACAGGAGTACAAGTGTTATCAAATTCCAGGGACACGGTTTATAAGTCTTGCAAGAGCCACGGTAAAGGCAGACAGATATATTTTTCTCTGGTACAGGTATCGCACAGGGCCATCCGAAGAATTTTGCATTAAAAAATCTGTTGGATTTGCCATGTTTGATGTGAAAAGCAAAATATTCAATACATGGGACATTGCCCTGCCGGAAGTGTCGTATGAAGAATTTGCAAATCCATACACACTGTGTTGCAGAGATGACACGATTCTCATTTACTATCCCGGGAAGCCTACACTTGTACTGGATGAGATACGCTACAAATGGCTTACGTCCTTGAGAAAAACGCCCGCTCCAAATCACATGACCAAGGTGAATTCTGAGTCTATTGAGCCAGATTTCTCACGTTTCCAGTTGCAAGCTGCGACAGAAAACAGCATTTTCATACTGAACAATGATGCCCCCTATACCACCTCCATGTTTGAAGTGAGTGAGAGTTACCCAGAGGCAATAGCCCACACCCCACCACCCATCGATAACATTTCCATGGTAACCAGTGGTCACATGACTCCCGTCTTGCTGTCTGACCTGCAGAAGTTTGATCAGTATGACGATGTGTATGCCGACACATTGCACATCCCCATGCGAGTGTCTGATCCTGAAACGGAAGACAGCGGTGGAACTTCGAATTCCGAAAGGGAATCGGACAATGATTTTGAATATGATGAGGATATTTATGACTATGATTACGATTTAGATGCAGAGTTTGCATTTTAGAGTAAGTTTATTTTGAAATAGAGGAAATAATCATACTATATTTAAGAATAGCATATTTTCATAGTGCATAAACCAGTATTATGCTACTTTAAAGCAAGTCGATATACAAGGTCAAATGTTGCATGTTTGAGTTGGGTGGATCTAGAGCATCATAATTATGATTACCCACATTGTTTTTCTAATTTTATATTAAAATGGCATTGCTTTACAGTTTACTTTTTGAACTATTTGGATTGTGTACTTGTTCAGGCTCATATTATCTATTGTTATTGCATTTGTTGCTGTAATATTTGTTGTCTATTGAAATGTGTACAGTTGAACGGTGCTTTGTAGGTATAGCTGTCTCGTGTTCTTTGTCTACGTATAATAAGAGAAAACTGTATGATTAAAAACTAAAACTACAAAACATATACATGATCAACATAAGATAATTTTTCATGATGTAGATTAGTAACGAAGTGCCATCTTTGGAAGGAAGGAAGTAATGTATTGTTTACGAAAACTAATGCATTTTCAGTACTTAAAGTGTTATTGCGTCAACATTTGTAAATGTGGCGCGTCATGAGAAAACCGGTCTTAATGCATGTGCATAAAGTGTCATCCGGGATCAGCCTGTGCAGTCCGCACAGGCTGATCCAGGAAGGCACTTTCTGCTTAAAGTGGATTTATGGTTAGAAGAGACTTCCTTGAAACAGAAAATACCATAAAAGCGGAAAGTGCCGTCTCAGATTAGCCTGTGCGGATGACACTTTACGCACATGCATTAAGTCCGGTTTTCCCACGACGCGTCACAAATGTATAAATAAATGGAAAACATTGGTGGCCACTACACTGCAAATAAAGACAGAATATGTACCACCGTAAATAGTTGTCAATTGAAAACTGGCTTTGTATGGTATATGCTCATTATTTGAATATGCTAATCTTGTGCAATATACATACATTTGAATAATGCGATATACATGTGTTTAAGGTTTTTTTTGTTAAGATATTCAGTCAGTTGGTGCAGTTAGTGGACTTTATTTAGACACCTTCAGAAAGTGATCTTCATTGACTGACGGAAAATCATGTATTGGCTGTTCAAAACTAGTTGGAAAACAATATACTGGTATTATAAATGAGGCGTGTTATTGGAAAACCTGGCTTAATGCATGTTCAGTCTGCACAGGCTAATCCAGGACGCCACTTTCTGCTTTTATGGTATTTTCTGTTTCAAGGGAGCTCTTTTGAACATACATCCTCCGAAGGCAGAAAGTGTTGTCCCGGATTAGCCTGTGCAGTCCGCACAGGCCAATTTGGGACGACACTTTCGGCACGTGCATTAAGACAGATTTTCCAACGACACGCCTCAAATAAAGTTTGATGCAATAAATTACAAAATACTAAATCACAGCTGCAAGGTTCTCACTAAATGAACAATTGTGTGCAATAAAGTATTATTATGTGCAATTATTAAATGTCTGTTATGTGTTGATAAGTTAATATGTATTGTTGTTTGTGTTGGGTTATTTTTATTTAAACTGTCTACAGTTCACAGTTTAAACAACCTGTCTTATGTTTTCTATATACAAATAAAATTGTATTATTATTTCATTATTATTCATTATAGTTTCACGTTTTTGTACACTAGTCATTATTTCACTAATAATAAATCTTGCTGGTGAATGCGAGTTTATAACATAAAACCTGTTATAAGTGTCGTCTTGGATCAAACTGTGCAGCCCGCATAGGCTAATCCAGGACGACACTTTCCGCTTGAATGGTATTTTCTGTTTCAAGGAAGTCTTTTCTAAACCTAAATCCACTGTGGGCGGAAAGTGGCTTCCCGGATTAGCCTGTGCGGACTGCACAGGCTGATCCAGGACGACACTTTACCCAGATGCATTAAGCCCGTGTTTCCCACGACACGCCTCATTTATTTCTACTGAGCCATGTTTATCATTTCGGAAGCTGAAATGCATGATTTAAGACACCAGAATAGTAACAAGGGGGCCAAGATGGCCCAAAGCGCTCATCTCAGAACTGGTACAGATGAAGACCATACTGTTGTGACAGGTTTGAAAATTAAGGTATAACAACAATACGCAAAGGGGGATAGGATCAATTTGATTTAAAACATCGGTTAGTGCAATGGGCTAACTAAAGTATGAGTTAGGTAGTGGATGTGCGGTGTGTTGCTAATGGTTCTGAAATAATTTTTCTTGATGTTCTTAACAGACCCTTTTTGATTAAGTCAGTGACAATTCGGGACAATGCAGAAACAGTAGATTTTGATGTCTTTCGCAGACAGTTTTAGAGAACTAGTTGCAATGCGATAATTGCGATGGCTGTGCTATAAGGTCAAGATTTGCTTTTTCTTTGATAATTTTCTGTCCAATGATGATAAACAATGTTAATGCAGGTTCTGAGACATCAATGTTGCATGTATGAATAACTGCACGCAAGGTTTGCAACTGTTAGAAATTAAATTTTATGAATCAATTTTTATGCTCATACGCAAACTGTAAGTTTGGTCAACTGTTTTTTCCAAATACAAGGGGCAAAAACTCCCGTGTTTCTGGCCTGATCATGCTTATATTCGATTTCACCTGTAGTCTTAATCCCATCCGAGATTTTATGCAAGTTTGGTTAACATTGAATAAAAAGTGAAGTCTCCAGCGTGAATATGAACCCAATTGTTGACGGCACACGGACGACAGACGACGCAGGAGAGGTCCCTATATCAATAGCTCACCGAGTGGCCAAAAATTACTTCATTCAAAAACTGCAGGCATGTCATATACATGAGGAATTCTTTCTCAATACTGTGAGCAAAACGTTGAGTGGAATAAACTTGCTGGCATATTCTTAATATTTTTATAAGTAATAAAAAATTAGTGTAATTTATACATTGTGTGCTTGCCTGCATTTAATTGTACAACTTAAAATTCACTATTTCAAACAGATACAATAGTTTACCCTTTAGGTATTCTGTTGACTGTTCAGTACTAAAACTGGTCGTGAATGACATGATATCAATCGGTTTTTGTGTTATCTTGGCCTCAGGTATAAAGGAAACAATACAAAATCCTTGAAAATAATATATTTATTGGGAGTATTTGGTTATATAAGATATATTTTATATATGTGCGGACCCCACTAAGTCCCTGTACATATCACTAGTGGGCCTATATACAGACTAAGCATCTCAAATCTAGAGTTAGAGCCTAGATTTGAGGCGTGTCGTGGGAACCGGGCTTAATGCATGTAAATGCATGCGTAAAGTATTGTCCCGGATTAGCCTTTGCAGTTCACACAGGGACGACACTTTCTGCCTACAGTGGATTTATGTTATGTCTAGAAGAGACTTTCTTCAAAGGAAAATAGCCTAAAAGAGGAAAGTGCCGTCCTGGATTAGCCTGTGCGGACTGCACAGGCTAATCCGGGACGACACTTTACACATATACACTAAGCCCGGTTTTCCCACGATACGCCTCATTTACTGTTTCCTCTTAACCGCAAAAACAATTACACCGAAAACAATGCGTAAAACAAATTAGTATGTGTATTAAAATTAAGAACTGATGTGTCCAAATACAAAATATTAGCATAAGATTTTATCAATAGTCTGATAAAACAATCCGAAAAGCTTTTCATCTTCATCAGAATTATAATAACAAATTTGCAGACATAACTTCAATGGCACAATAAAATGAGCATAATAAACAATGTGATAAATGTAAAACATGTAATAAAATAATATCATTTAGCAAGATATATCGGACATCTTGTTTTCATAAAACAGAAGAACAAATGCAAGTTCTTGATCCAGCAGTATACAAACACCGAGGCTAAAAACGATCTACATCTCTAACTCCTGTAAACATACCTGATCTTAAATGCCAATGGAAGAACTGATAAAATACATGTTTAAAGACGCTGTTTTCGATAAACACAGTTGCCCATTTTTGGTGCTGGACAGCCCATTTGAATTATTCCAGATTAGGTCAAGGTCACAGTGAGGTTGGGTGATATGGGTGGATTGAGAATGGTCATCAGCAACAACTGTATCAGTATCCAAGTGTGGTAGTAAGCGGTGTTGGTGATAGACGAAAGAGTAAAATTTAGTTAAATTGTACAGATGGACGGAATCATGAACTGACGGGACAATCACTACATGCCTCCCGCATCAATATATGCCGGGGGCATAAAAAAAAACTGGCATAAAACACATGGACACTGTCCATAAAAAGCTACAACACAAAAGTTTGAACACTGAACCAATTGTTTACAAACAGAGTACAGATAAAAATCATACAAATGTACAAGCTACATGCATCAAATTATGCCATTTCCCCATATAAGTTTCACAGCACTCGGGTTATCATTGTCATCTTCAAACTTGACACATGGTGCTCTGCATAGAACAGTTATGAACAACACATGCTTGAACTGGCTTTGAATGAGGAATGTTGACACATTTGGATCATATGAAACAGTTGCAAAACAACTGGTGAAACAGATCTTAAGTAAGTGAATAGCGCAAACAACGCTTAAATATTTATGTGAAATTTTCATTCAACTACTCGCTCAATAAAACAGTCACAAAATAAGAGCTATGAATAAAAGTTTGAATCGCTACTCATTCCATTGAAAAACTTGCTCAATAAAACGGTCACAAAATAAGAGCTAGGAATAAAAGTTTGAATTCACTACTCATTCCATTGAAAAACTTGCTCAATAAAACAGTCACAAAATAAGAGCTAGGAATGAAAGTTTGAATTCACTACTCATTGCATTGAAAAACTTGCTCAATAAAACGGTCACAAAATAAGAGCTATGAATAAAAGTTTGAACTTACTACTCATTCAATCAAATGGTTACGAAGTATTTGGCTTCAATCAAAATATTGCTGTCACCTCTCACTATTAAATGGTTATGTAAGATATACATATTAGGACTTACAATGAAGATTAGAATTTACAATGCACTCGATCAAACAGTTACACACAAAATAATTCTAATGACCAGAAGGACTGCCCAAGGTACATGTATATATAAATGTAAATGAATATAAAACATCAATGTTTTTCCCAATTTTACATTAAGTGCATACATGATTTTTGGCCATTTTCTAATGACGCATGCATATTTACTTTACATTCAACAATCTCTTCAAAATATATATATATATATATAATTTCTGCTAGGATTATAAACACTCTTTGTACAAATATACTATATATATACTGTATAGAATATTGCACTATGAACTATACACAAGTTTATATGTACAAATGATCTGATTTTTAAACCACAACAGCTGCATGAAGCACAAATATGAGAATAGAACATGAGCAATGGAATTAATTTGACATTTAACAAAAACAATACATTTTTGTTGGTTTCCCTTACATGTTCATTTAATGAAAATAAATGAATAGAATGCAGCAAAAACAGTAATTAGTAACATCCCCGAAAGATCTTAAATTTCACATTTACTTGTGTTCCGTCATGTAAATGTGGCAATCCATATAGAACCGATCAAATAAAACAGATTTATCAAATACAATAACACGTTTTTGTAACACATTCTAATGTCCACATACATAAATACTAGTATACCCAATGGTGCATATATCTGCAGTCTCAGCTACTATAAAAAGTTGTGTTTTTGTCATAAAATAAACTATATAAAACATATGTACATATGTTGATAAAAAAAATAAAAAAAATACAACTAACATTTTGATTGGCAAAGACTGGACAATAAATACAACTGTTCTGAAGTTAGTGTATCACAAATACCATTTCACTGATCTCTCAACAGAACCAAAATATAGCATACACTGGCTGTATATCGAAAACTGTAGAGAACCCAATTAGTGACTTTCACAAAGTAACAAACACTTTTTTAATGCACGATACAAAAACAGAATTTCACAATTATTCTTTATCACATTAAAAAAAAATCACACAGTTATTCACACAATAACCATGACAGGAAGCCCTCACAATTTTTGATAAAAAAAACTCTATTAAAATAAATTATAAATAAAATTAGAAATAAGTCATACATTTATGCTGGCACTTTTTAAAGCTGTCTAATAATGTATTATGTACAATTATAATCTGATTCGTTTGCCGGATAAACTCTGTCATAAAACAAGTTCTCTTTTAAAAAGCAAAATGAAAGAGTAGCCAAGTACCCTATATTTTGGTTCTGTTGAAGAATTATCATGCTATTCCTACATTTTCCTTCATTAGCGACTTGTGTCTAATGTTGGTTTCTTGCGAATTATGTCCTCCACTTGTCAGTTTAGGTGGAATCATTAGCTGCGACGCAATCAATTCCGGGGAGTACCGTTCCTGTCCAGACGGCATGGCGTATGGAAAGTTACTTGCCCAGGACGTGTCAGTGCTGTATAAACTCTGCTGCACACTGCGATGATTCTCGGACAAAGGCTGGTTTCCAACCGTCAGATTCGCCAACTGGGCATCCAGATCGAAGCTCTCACTGTGCCAGCTAAATGGTCTGTGAGAGTTGAACGAGTTGTTGTTGTTTTGCAGCCCAGTCGAGTAACCGGATATTGACAGACGACGAACGTCAGTGTCGTGTGAGATTCGAGATATCCGCGAATCATTTGATCGTATGGACGACATGTCGTAAGAGCCGGCTATGCTGCCAGATCTGCTGTGCACGGACTGCAGAGTCTTATCCGCGATTAATGCATATATGAAGGGCAGGGAGGAGGCGTGGGACTGCCCCCTAATCTCCTCAATCTCCGGATGCAGCACCTCCTTCTTGTTGTGCACGCTGATGTGCGTGAGCTTCTTCTCCAGGCTGCCTGAACCGTCCCTGTCACCTTCATCCGACACCTGGAGTAGGAAAGACATTTTGTAACAGTATTCATTTCAAACAACAATAGGCCATAATTGTAATCATTCAACAGCAAACATAACCAAGATATGTAATCAATTCATAGCACAAATAATTGGGATTTGTAATCAATTCATAGCACAAATAATTGGGATTTGTAATCAATTCATAGCACAAATAACCCAGAATTGTTATCATTTGGTAGCACAAAAAGCCATAATAATCATTGGGTAGCACACCCAGAATATTATTGTTTGTAGCACAAAATACTCAAATTTGTATTGCCTTTGAATGACAAATAGCCCAGAATTGTAGCACAACCATAACTTAAAACTAGATTTTAAATCTAGTGCCTAAAAAAGGAAGAACTGAAGCGTGTCGTGGGAAAACCGGTCTTAATGCATGTACGTAGTGTCGTCCCGGATTAGCCTGTGCAGTCCGCACAGGCTAATCCAGGACAGCACTTTCCACTTTTATGGTATTTTCTGTTTCAAGGAAGTCTCTTCTAAACATAAATCCACTGTAGGCGACAGTGCCGTCCTGGATTAGCCTGTGCGGACTGCACAGGCTAATCCGGGACGACACTTTACACACATGCATTAAGACCGTTTTCCCATGACACACCTAAATTAATGTTATTTATAGCTCTAGTTTCTTGGAAGGACTTGCTATTCCGGCATAGGACATTTTGACTTCAACTTGCCTGATCCACCTGAACTTGTCCGAAATGTGGAAATAAAATCTAGACATTACATACCTAATCAGCTCAAATGATAGTGATGATGTTCATGTAGTCATATGGAAAGCAAAAAAATCTGGGTATTGTACTTTTTGGCAAATGAATCTTTTAATTTCATAATTTTGCATCCTTCCTGTACGTGCCCTTTCAGGCAGACAGGTACAATTTTTACCTTGCCCGAATGGGTTTTTACTTGTCGCAGGCTTTGGGCAAGTGGGTTATTGCGAAGACTGAGAATTTAAATTTTAAAAGGTTATTCATTAATCTCTGAGAAATTGAGGACATGCTGAATGTATTACGATATAATTGTACCATACAGTAAATGCATCCAAAAGCAAATTAACATAGAAAATGTACCTGTAGATCAACTGATTCATGTACGCAATCATCCTCAGGCAAGTGTGCTACTGCCAGCTCTGTCTCAGATTGACTGTGCAGATGGAAGTGCTCGGCAGGGATATCCTGCAGGGCCTTACCATCCACAAACTGCATGGGCACCATGGATTCCTCAGCCTCCTGAAGCCTAGCATCTTCCAGGACAAAGTTCTTGGAAGAACTGTGCGGGATCAAGATGACATTTTCGTAGTCGTGCGATGTGACTGTGCTGATACTCGTGTGATGGGAGGAGTGGGAATTATCACTGCTGTAGGATTTGTTTCCGCGTTGGTCGGAGGACCCTGACAGAGACAGTGGCCTGGCCATCATGGAGTCCAGATCTTCCATGTGAAATGAAGGCACATTGCTCAGTGGGGGAGAGTCTGTGTAGTGGGGCAGCTGATTCATTGCTTGTAAGCTGCTAGGGTTTTGATGAGCTCGTATTTCTGATATTATGTCTTTAAAGCTGTCTTTTCTACTGTTTGAGTGTCTCGCTGTCTTTTCTCTTGCACCACTTTCTGACTGCACAGGCGAATACAAGGGAAACAGAGGACTATACACTCCGGAGATGGGCTGAGGAGTCTTGAAGCGTTTCCTGTAGCTGCCGCTGCTACCACTACTCTCCAGGGAGATTCCTTCTGACTGTCCGCTGCGATCGGATGTGACGCTACCTGAGCTGATGTTGTTCTGGTTGGTAAGTCGGGTGTTTGGTGTGTGGGAAGGTGGATGGGAGGTGGGGAAGGTGTAGGCACTGTAGTGACTGTGCGTGCCGTGGTCCAGCACTGGACTCCTGTTGGCACCTGGCAGAGGCGAAGGCTTGTAGCCTGCAAGTAGAACAAGATGGGTAAGAAATTTGCAAAAACAATTGCCTCTAATGCCAAGCTTGTCTCAGAGTATGTACGCACAAGCTGAAGTGAAGTTTTGCCTAAATTTACTGCATTATTTATGTCTGGACACATGGCAAACAGCATTTGTCACAAATGGTAAAGGCAATATGAGATTTTGCCACCCATGGGGGTAAAATATCAACTGAAGTTAAAACTGATAACAATTCTGTGGATAATCTGCGTGAATCTGCTTTCTGTTCTTGCTCTGATTCATTAACATTCCAAGTGCATCAACAAAATACTGACAATCCATACAAAAACTCTATTACAAACAAAACAGATTTTTTCCTAATTGATCAATGGTTGTTTGACACGGTAATGTTACTGTTACAAGACTAATGACGAGTGTTGTAAAAATGACTTCGTAAGATATACCTGGCAGAGTTGAAACAAGAGATGACCTGGTTTGACTAGGAGTAGTAAGCAACATCGGGGGTCCATCTATAATAATCTCTTTACTGGCATCTGGAACACAGCATGATCCAACAATAAAAATGTGGAGTCCAAAAATACACGGTAGCGTAAGTTAAATAGATGCAATAAGTCAACAGATTACCTTGGGAAGAAAGCAAATAAAATATTGGCAACCCCGAATGAGTCTCCAAAAGTATTATAATAATAGTATTTTTATATGCATTTAATTCTTAGGACATAGACAAGCCTAATATGTTTGTGCAATGTTTTGGCTATTGAAGTTCAAGAAAATCTATTTTTGGTTGCAGAATCCAAAATATTGGCAAAATGGTAATCATTATTACAGTTTTTTTCTAAAGATATGTATTGTAAAATTCTAATGCTGGCAGGCAATGAAAGTTTTTTAAGGTTAATTCTAACACTTAATTACTTCAAGACAAAAAGACAAAACCCCTTACTTACCATCATTTTCCTCAAAGCTGACCATCATCTTGTCACTAGCGATGCCGGACGTGGTATTCGAGCTGGCATCACTCACCACAGAGTACCGGTTTCCCAGTCCCATCTTCGTTGCACGTGGTGACTTGTTCACCCTATAGGAGCCTGGGGTCCCTACAGTATCACCGGGATCACTCGAGACATAGGATTCTCTGTACCTTCTTTTGTCTATAAACAAAAACATTTATTTGAGGCGTATTGTGGGAAAGCCGGGCTTAATACATGTACGTTAAGTGTCATTCCGGATAAGCCTATGCAGTCCGCACAGGCTGATCCTTGACGACACTTTCCGCTTTTATGTATTTTCCATTTCAAGTAAGTCTCTTCTAAACATAATCCACTGTAGGCGGAAAAAGCACTCCCGGATCAGCCTGTGCGAACTGCACAGGTTGATCCAGGAGGACATGATACCTGAAAGAAGTCCCGGATCAGCCTGTGCGAACTGCACAAGTTGATCCAGGTGGACACATTACACAGATGCATTAAGGTTTTCCTCATGACACGCCTCATTTATGTTGAGCAACAGATGGAAACAAAGAAATAACACATTAATGGTGTTAAATGTCCGGTTGGTTAAACTTTTATCGCTGATAAACAAAAAAGTATTATCAAACTAATAATCACTGTGTTGATTACAGTACAAGTTAAAAGTCTTCCAACATCTGAAGCACCCTTTAACAATAACAAATACGGTTTGTTAATACTTAAAGTAACTTGAAAAAAAAAACACATACAATGCCCCTTGCATGATACCTGAAAGTAATAAACCCCTCAATACACATACAATGCCCCTTGCATGATACCTGAAAGTAATAAACCCCTCAATACACATACAATGCCCCTTGCATGATACCTGAAAGTAATAAACCCCTCAATACACATACAATGCCCCTTGCATGGTACCTGAAAGTAATAAACCCCTCAATACACATACAATGCCCCTTGCATGATACCTGAAAGTAATAAACCCCTCAACAGTTTTTGAACTGTTTGTCACAATGTGAAAAGACAGTAACAAAAATTTCATGAAACCTGGTCAAAATGGCTGCATATTAATCTACTCAATACTGGATGAACATGATCTCAAGTCAAGGGCTTATTACTTTTGAATCTTAATGAAACCTGCATGTACCAGTATAACAGCGGAACTCCATTTTTTAAATAATCTGAAATGCAATCTCCTTATAAAGCACTGACATGCATGTTGCAATGGATTTAATATCTGATGATCAATAAGTAACTCTGAATGAAATATTGCATGCAGAAACTGTTTACACATTTGTAAAATTTTAAGAAATGTTGTCGACCATAATTCTAACAACAAATACAATTCAAAGAAGTCCTTTCCCAAATTACACATAAGCAAGTTCCAGGCGAAAAAAGGATCAACTGTAATACAGCTT
This sequence comes from Congeria kusceri, assembly GCA_027627225.1. NCBI lineage: Eukaryota > Metazoa > Mollusca > Bivalvia > Myida > Dreissenidae > Congeria > Congeria kusceri. Next base: position 69,627,037 of record CM051028.1, on the reverse strand, counting down.
CTTACCTTCTTCCTCTAAATGCCTGATTTCCATTAATTTGGGCTGTATTGCCATTTGGAACATGTGTGTATTTCTAGAAAAGGTGAGCAAGTATTTTGATTTCACGTCTGAGTCCGTATAGTAGGTGAACTTCCGACCAGCTGGCATCCCCACAGATCTAATCACAAACTTCTTTTTCTGGAAGAGAAAATCACACTTCTTGTATTTCAGCAAAAACTGGAAGATCCAAGTCTCCATGACAGTTATACAATTTTAAGAACACTATAAACACTACACTGTTACAAGTCAAAAGTACATCTACCATAATCTTATTTTATTGCATGCCGAAAGTACATGTAGATATGTTTAAGTTCATAAAATCAGAAAACGCCTGGCTTTGATAAATAATAACAAAGAAGTCTTACATCAAACGTAAGTTTCCCAATATCAGGCCACAGAAATGTAGATATCAAGTCTTTAAATCCATCATCCATATCCTGTGAAACAATATGTATAGAATAAAAACATGACAATACAAAAACAATATTGAAGAAAATACTACGTAATTGTTCATGCTTGAATGTTGTACCACACAGTTCTAAACATTACAGATAAAAGGATACTGAATCCACTTGAATAAACTGTTGTTATTACTTCTTTCCAATGATAAGTTTAATTAGAAAGATATAATGTATTGTCTTTGCTACAAGGTGGATTGACGGTGAAGCGACTTTTACTTCAATTTGTCTCAATTTTCCTTTGACTTGCCAGACACGGTAAAAATTCCACATTGAAAAAAGGAACATTTTTTTTTAAAGAAAAACTAAATTAAAATTGACCTTCAAGTCATATATCCAAAGTAATCTCGCAAAATAAATGTTAAGGCATGGGGAAGCTTGAAAGCCAAGCCAAACCAACCTCATAAATTTCAATCCCTTTGGCACAGACTCCCAGCCAGGCATTCCACATCTTGTCGGTTTTCTTCTTCCTCAGCCTGTAGAAGTGGAGGTTGTGTGAAGAGGGGGGTAGGGAGGTATCCTTGATGAAGCGCCACTCTGCCTCGCTCCTCGACACGTTGTGAAGGTCCTTGTGGACTACAGGCGTGTTGTTGATGATGTAGTCCTCACCATGGGTCTGCACCATCTGTCAGTGAAAACAATTTAATGTCATGCCTAAAAAAAATTGTAATACAGTTTCTGTGATAAACAGGTATTTCACAATAATTTGTATTGGCGCACCTCATTAACACCTAATAAAACAGTTATTTCAGTAGAAGACACTGCAACTTTCCCCACAATTTTTTTTTTTTTTTTTTTTATAAGGTGGTATTTTTACCTGACAAAACTTCCTGGCCATCTAAATCGTAATGGATTACAAATGTATGACATGTTTATTTATGTGTTTGTCCCTGTGACAATAGCAACACTGCAATAGGTTCACAATGAAGCCATTAAGGTAAAACATTTTCCAGAAACAAAACACCATTACCCATGCAGGGAAGTATTCTCGTGGATCGAAATACTCCTGCATCTTGGAAGCCGCGGTGAAGTTTCCGAAGTCAGCCTGGAGGGCATACCCTGCCACCTGGAAGCACCGGTCCTCGGGACATCCCTGCTTGAAGTTCAGTACATTGTCCTTCAACTGCAGGTAGTATAGGTGGCGTGTAACCTTCTCCCTGTAGAGTAATAAATTACAACAGTCATCCCTGGTATCATGGCCATGAAGAGTATGTATGTTAGTAAATTGGGATATCAAATAAGTAACGTATATATATGGAACATTTCATTGACAGGTTATTCTAACCATATATTTAATATCAGATGCCATTTTATTGCACAGGGGTTTGGGGTTTTTCCTGCGTGTTTCTTTAACTGTGTCGTTCATCCTGCTGACAATTACAAAATAGTTCCATGGTTAGTATATCAAAGATGCACAATTTCAGGGCTTTCATTAACTTTTGAAAACTGGAAGTTTGAACTTCCTGGCGTCTGATTTTGGAAGTTTTGCTCATAATATTTGGAAGTTTTGACAGTATTGCGTGACATAAATGTGTACATTACAATTTTCACAGCACATATCACTACTCTTAGTATAGCTATTTTTGTACTTAAGTCATGTTTTTCACTTCATTTTATCGTTTTTCAGACCTAATGTAAACTTTGAATTATAGTCAGTGCTTTCACTTAGGTGAAAATGTTGAAAGTCCTCACTTCCAAGTGTTGGATATAGGAGGTTTTATGAATTCTTTTTGACTTGTTGATACTTCCATGGCTGCAATTTTGGAAGTCCAGTGACAAAAACTGGGAGTAAATTACTCCCAAACTTCCATTAATGCAAGCCCTGCAATTAAATAATTATAATCTCAGTAGCTCCAACTTATTAAATGAAAATCTTAAATCGTATTAACAACTGTAATCTACTCTTACCTTAGCAGCACAACTTGATCCACGTAGAACTGAACTCGAAAATAAAGCACCAAGATTGGTCTTCCATGTCCATCAAAACCCTGAAACAAAGTCACTATTCATGACTTGACGCCATTATATAATGTAGTTTATTGTGGATTTATGTTTAGAAGAGAATTCCTTGAAACAGAAAATACCATAAAAGCTGAAAGTGTCGTCCCGGATCAGCCTGCACAGGCTTATCCAGGACGACACTTTACGCATATGCATTAAACCCGATTTTCCCACGACGCGCCTCTAATATATTCAGTGAATGCTTACATCTCCAGGCCCCGACTTCCATGTCTTGCCTGAATGCTTGGTTATCTTGTCATCGTTGGACACAAACTGGTATTCACCATCTGAATAAGGAAGACGTTCTTAATGGCACACAAAGGTATTGCAAGTTAAGATGAACAGTACGAATTTCACTGAGATTTTATAAAGACATAAAATAATGCATTTTGAGCAAAAAACTAGTGCATATTTACTTCAAATAAATGGTATTTGACTAGTTTTTTATTTCAGTGTATTGTTTACAATTTCTACATGACGAAACTAACCAAAGTTTTTGGTGTTTTATACAGAACATCATGCAGCTTGCCGAAAGTAAATGGTGAATATTTGGCTCTAATCAGCTTCACTTCGATGATCAGTAAATAGAATGTGTATAGACAGTTTACTTGAAGGATCAGTGTTTTTATATTAAACAATATTTGTGGCCCGTTGTGGGAAAACCGGACTTAATGCATGTGCGTAAAGTGTCGTCCCGGATTAGCCTGTGCAGTCTGCGCAGGCTAATCCGGGACGTCACTTTCCGCTTTTGTGGTATTTTCTGTTTCATGGAAGTCTCTTCTAAACATAAATACACTGTAGGCGGGCAGTGTCGTCCCGGATTAGCATGTACAGACTGCACAGGCTAATCCGGGACGACACTTTACGCACATGCATTAAGTCCGGTTTTCCCACGACGGGCCACATTTAACAAATCAAATGTTTCCGGGCGCATGGATTATACTAGTTTAAAACATACATAACGATAATTTGACAAAGCTATAAAATGACTGTTTAAATTGTTCATTCTTCATTTCACCTTGTGTGCGGCTTTAAAGCATTCAAATTTACCTGTGACTGTGTACATTATATGCATGTTGATTGTTTTACTGCAATGTTTTTATGAAAGTTTTGTTGGGGTTTTTCGCCGTTTTTAACAGTATTTCAGTCATATCACGGCGGTCAGTTAACCTACTCACACTTTTACAGGGTAAGCTTAGCCGATCTATGCGGCTTACCAGTACTAAGTGCACATACCTATGCCAGTAACTGACAACTGCCCTACTTGAATCAGAGGTAGGGGGAGAATGGCCGTAGAAATAATTTCATGACCAATCCCCACACAAGTTATGTGGCCGGGCTGGGGTTCGAACTTACGATCCCCGGATTGACAGTCTAGCGCTCTACCGAGCTAGCCTGACCCGGCGCAATGTTTTTATGAAAGCAAAGTTACTCTCTTTCATAAGTTTAAATATCAATTGTGCAGGTGGTTTTATTTTCACCAGACAGACCACTGATTCCGTGTATTTCACCAAATTGTACACAAAGAATGTTACAGCAAATGCTATATTGTGTTACAGAAATAAATTACTTGTTGAAAATACTATGATACGTAGCAGTGAATGATGTGAGTATATCAATTAGGGCAAAAAAGACACATGTAACAGGGCACTCTCTCTGTTTTGGGGGATGCCACCCACAGCCCTCAGATGGAGGGGGATTTGTAAATCACATAATAATACTTTCAATTTTCTGTTTCATTCAATAGACAATTCTTTTAATATAAGTTAAGGAAAATGCAGTCCCTGTAATAGAAAGTCTAACTTTACAGATAAAACAAATGATAATGTAATTTTTTTTTTTTAAATGTTTACTTCTAGTGGAATTTCTGACCTGTTAGAAGGAAAAATGACACTGTTTTGCTGGGGGGAGCAGCATTATTTTGGCTGTAAAATTGACTGATTGAGGGCCCTGTGTAATACAATGGTTTCAAGGTGGTTTCAACAAAATAAAAATAATTATAATGTGGTATATACAATAAACCTGTTGGTAGTAGTAACACATAAATGTCTCAAATCCATGTACGGGCAGATAAGCACAGTTATTCAACAGATCTACTTAAAATAAAGTTCTTACCTTTCTTAAATGCCAACCCAAAGTATTCTGTTTCACGAAGGGTTAGGTAGGTTGTCACTTGGTTAAACACATCTTGAAACTTTGATTTCACCTGCAATGCATATTTCATCATAAGGTGATTATTTCTATATCAATCCCACAGATGTCACAGAATTTCTCATCTGAAAGCTGATACCAGATCTTTTTAACTTATATACATGTACCTATTTTACAGCAAATAAAATTTCTTTACAATCATGTATTTTCCATTCAACTGGATATTTTGTCCACCACTACCATATTCAATAAAATATTTATCCTCAAAACATGATATAGTCTGGGTTCCATCCTTAACCCCAGAAAAAAAACTAAGAACTGTCTCTGCAATGTACCAAAAAAGCTAATGTACACAAAAGAGTACACAAGATAATAATTAATGTGATCATTCAGACATGATGAAAAGTGCAGACCAAAGAAGTTGCTATTTACTAAGTGGAAACAGCAACAAGAGCTGTCAGAGGACAGCGCACTCGACTATTCGAAGCATTTCAGTTGGTACATATTTGGGAAAGTAGAAAAGGCATACATTTGTTGAAATACAAAACTGAGTTTATAATCGGGCAATTATTTCATCACATTATTCCAAGTTTCAAGTGAAAACCTTATGTACTTTATTGGGGATTGTTGAGCCTATGAAGTTTGGAAGTTACGAGACATTAAAAAAAAAAAAATTAACCTGAAAATATATGTGAACAAGGGCAAATCTACATCTCCCCCTCTAAAAGTGGGGGCATAAAAATGGCTTAACTCTTGAAAAAAACAACAGCTGAGTTATGGGGAATGTTGCACTTGATGTTGGAGTCAATGACAAAGCTATATCCCAAGTTTCAAGTGAATAAGTTGCATAGTTTTCAAGCAATAAGACTTCTGAATATAAACTTTAACCAGAAAGTCTATGCAGAAAAGGGGCATAACTATGTCAAAATACATGTACAAAACAGAGTTAAAAGGAATGTTGCCCATGACAATGGAGTTGATGACAAATGTATATTCCAAGTTTCAAGTGAATAACTTATGTAGTTTTGCAATAACAAACTTTTAAATATAAACTTTAACCAGAAAATCTTTATGAAGAGGGGCGTAACTCTGTCAAAATAGAAAAGAGTTATGGGAAAAGTTGCCCCTAATACTTGAGTTGATGCCAAAGGTATATATTCCAAGTTACAAAATTTTTGAATATAAAATTAAACCAGAAAATCTATGTGAACAAGGGTCTTAACTCTGTCAAAATACAAAACAGAGTTATGGGGAATGTTTCCCCTGATACTGGAGTTGATGACAAAGGTATATTCCTAGTTTCAAGTGAATAACTTATGTAGTTTTGGAGTTACAAAAATTTGGAATATAAACTTAAACCAGAAAATCTATGTGAAAAAGGGGCATAACTTTGTCAAATACAAAACAGTGTTTCGGGTGGATATCTTATGTAGTTCTGCAGTTATACAACTTTTGAATATCAACTTTAATAAGCAAATCTATTTGAAAAAGGGGCACAACTCTGTCAAAATACAAAACAGAATTATGGGGAATGTTGCCCTTGACACTGGAGTTGATGACAAAGGTATATTCAAAGTTTCAAGTGAATAACTTCTGTAGTTTTGAAGTTAAAAAACTTCTGAATATAAACTTTAACCAGACAATCTATCCGAAAAAGGGGCATAACTCTGTCAAAATACAAAACAGAGTTATTGCAAATGTTGCCACTGACACTGGAGTTGATGACAAAGGTAAATTCCAAGTTTCAAGCAAATAACTTACCGGTATGTAGTAAAGAAGTTACAAAACTTTTGAATATAAACTTTAACCAAATCCAGACGCGGACGCTAACGCCGGGGCGAATAGGAAAGCCCACCTATTCTTCGAATAGTTGAGCTAATAGCCAACCATTTTCTACCATAAGCTGACAAGTAAAATTTGCAACCAGGCTGAGCTAGCACAACATGCAAACATATATATATTTTGTTAAGTGTGAGTTTCTTTTAAATAACCTTTTAAAATATAGCTTGAAATAAAGGAAACTTTTCTAGACCTTAAGACCAAGTTTGAAAGAAACTTTGTATGCAACAGATATATTCATGTTTCAAAAATGAAATGTGGCCAAAAGCAATAGTTTGCCAGATATAGCACTGATTTATAACACCATAACTTAGTTACTTACATCAACATAGCAGATATAATCTTCTTTATTGAGTAGATGAACACAAACAGCCTTTCGCTTCTTGCCACTAGCAGATTGTGCCACGTTCGACATGCTGATCAGCTACATTCATCTCAACCGGGACCCATCAACCGGATGGGACTGCTTCATCATCATGTGAAAAATCTGCAACAAACGTTAAAATATATAAACAATTGTTTCAAGTAATAACTGTACCTCAGGGGAATATTTATAGTGGTCAACAGCAGAATGTTGAATATCAAGAGAAAATTAATTCATTTTTGCAAATATTCAATGACATATGAAGAGAAAATGTTTCAAAATCAAGAGTTTCCCGCAGGCATGTTTCACTTTTCGGACTCGACATGCCTTCAAAGCAGTTAATCATTTGCCGACATGCTTAAATAATGCCGACATGCTTTAATTTTCAAAGCGAGAACCCTTAATCCCTTTATCTATAACACCGATCTTAAACCACAGGGCCCTAAACAAACGCCGTATTGATCGATAACGCATAACTTCCAACAGTGTTATTGACATGTGACTGAACTGTGTAGTTCTGCCCACAACGATCTCATTATCAAATACGGCAATTTTTTAGGGCGGAGTTTATACCTTACTAACAACTAAAAAAGTGTTTGACAACAAAGGCATTTTAAAACATTTCATTATTATATTTAACGTTTTATTTTATCCCCGTAATTTTCTTATCCATTTAACAAACTGACAATCAAAAATATACAAACGAATAATGTAATATAGAGCCTAATTTTAAAACACAATTTAATGTCGTCAAACTTAATTTTGTTCAAATGAACACTGCAATTAAGTACGTGATTAGTACACGCACGTTTTTCATGCATCATCCGTGACCTTGTGCATGGCAACATAACTTTCACGCGCTTTTGTAGAAAAACACGCTTTTTACATGGAAAAACAGGACCGTATTTTATGTCGATTAGGAACCGCATATTCCAGTATTTAAAAACAACGGCGATTTGTTCGGATTTACATGTCCGCATTTAGTATAGCTGATATTAACGATTGATTTCTTTCACATCCGAAAACAATAACATAAAAAAATGTTTGAAAAAACTAGTGGTCATGACAGAATTTCAAGGCGGAAAAACAGCTAGGCTTTTCAACGAATCTGAATACCAAGTATGATTGAAAATTAATTCCATAAGAAATGCAGCCTAGTCTTGTGATGTGCACTGCCTCCAAAGGAGTTTTTATTCAAATAAGAAAACCGCGGTTATTGCGATTTTAGTAGGAGTAATTACTGTAATAGTTGAATAAAAGTAAGAATTTCCAAATTAAAGATAATGCAAAGAGAGGTGCTGGTCGAGCAAAAGGCCAGGCAAAAGGCTAGGCTAGCAATTAAGGGTGGCAATTAAAGCGAAACTGCCGATTTGATTGCCGCCGGCATTTTGAACGTCACAGCCGTTTTCGGAAAGGTTGGGTCACGCGATGCCGATTTTGGGGAGGTGGGTTCAAGCGGTCAGCCAATTTTGGGGAGGTGGGGTTGATCGTTGCAGCCGATTTTGGGGAGCTGGGGTCGGGCAATGCGGCCAATTGCAGGGTTGAGGGGGTAAGGGGTCGGATTGGACCGATCTTGGGAGGGGGGGGGGTCAAGCCGGTTTTGTCCCGGGTGGGGTGTCGGGGTGCAATCATGCCTTAAAGAAATCCAGCGGGAAACCCTGAAATCATAAAACCCCTGGAATCATGAAATACTGATTAATTATTAGAAACTGTCAAAGAATTGGTATGGCCCTGCCCCTGCTCCCTATGGGCAGCATCCTGTACCTTTCTGAAATCTGAATCCCTACATGTACTAGTATGTTACTGTAGATATGCATGTATTGTCCTTTATCTGCATGCACTGTAACAAAATATGTGTGATTTCAGAATTAATTCAGGGTAAGGAACAACCCTATCCCATTTAAAGGTTTCATTAAAATTTATAATTTTTGAACTGATGCTGCCAATATAATAACAATTTGTATATAAAATCTAGCATTCAGATGTGCATAACCAACATGCAAATCTAAAATTTAGGTTTTCCAACTAAACGTAAGAAATCATTAGCATACAAATTACAATAAACTTTGTTAGAACTTATCAATCTTCTCTTTCAGTATCTTTGATTCTTTTTTATATTATCAGCCATTACCAGCAAACTAACTATTCATTTTTGTTGACAAATAATCTCAATACAACAGATCACCTTGGCTGCAGCGCTGAAGCTTTTGTCTAAATCTATGTTGAATGAAGCCATGACATAGTTATATTTGGTTTGATGTTCAACTGTAGTTCCAATTAATATCACAAGTTTGTGAGTTGTAAACAAACTCTACTACTTGAATGTTCTTTCTAGGTTCCATATATTTATTCAGTTGGTAAATTATATGAAGGAAGGTCACAGCTGAATCCTAGTACAAGATATAAATTAATAGTATCCTATGGCGTAAGCCAAGTAAAACCATGTTGTCCGCCCCGCCAAAGAGTCACCAGTTGCCAGTACAGGACTCAAACCTGAAACCAGTCACTTACAGGGCGAGTGCTATCCTGACTGAGCTTACAGGGCCACCACACAACTTCTCCCCTTTAGCGAAGTTCATGCTGGACATAATTTATGGAAACTTTTTATGGAAACTTTCACTCTATTGCAGACACCCTTTTGGAAACTATTGAAAATATAGCATAATTGTGTATATCGTGCGATATACGATTCTAAGTTACTTGTTTTGTTTGGTTATTGTAATTTTTTGCAGATTGTTCAAGCTCTCGGGGATGGGGCCTTTTGCCCTCATTTTGGAGAAAAAGAGTTATTTTGGCATTTTAGGGAAAACTTTTTATAGCAGGGGAATGACAAAATCCTAGGGTAAGATCAGTTTTGGGGGAAAACTGCATGATTTGAAAGAATTTTTTTGAGGGGATGACACCTTATAACGGCCCCTACCATAGAACGAAAAGAAAGCCGTCACAAGTAAAACTCAATTAAAACACAGTAAACAAAAATCACCACCCCAAAGTGCAATGACAATAAACAATAATCATAGGAATATGAACCTCATTTGAACTAGGGTCTTAGACAATAATTAACCAGGGGGATTCATTCTGGCTTCCAAATTAAAATGATGTAAGAGTTTGACAACCCTGACGTGTCATGTATACTATTTGACACGATGGGAAACCAATATGTTCTCAAAAGTACATTAAATACTGGGTCACAACCAGTTTTCAATACAATATTAACTAACAACTTCAGTCTTCACTATCAAGCCCTGGACCGTGGACCCAGTTCACCAAATTTGTCCTAAGTCCAGAAAAATTAGTAAATTAACTGGACCAGAGGTCCATCAATTTTAAGTCCTCGGTCGTTATGAAAACAGTATTCTTTTTTAAAAATATTGAGTATTTAATAAAAAAAATTCAGCTTTTGATCCAGAATTCACGAATAAGTTTTGAAAGCAGTGGACCGTCGGTCCACCAAACCAGCTCAATCAACTGGACCATACAACAATTTAGTGGACCGCAATTTGTTTGTAGATTTTCATTCACTCGTACGTATATATATGAATTATTTTATTAAAAAAACTAAATGAAAGCAATTATGGTTTTCAGACTTTTATTCTAACATGAACCGTGTATTAATTGCATTTTCTCTCAATAAAAATAGGGCAAAATATTAATACATGATCGCCAGTTAAATCAAATACCAGGTGTATTTTTTTTTGCCACTCCTTTAACAATAAATGCTTTGTGTCCAAAAATTATTTTTTTTAAATCGATTGTTGAGTAATAAAACAGTTTTACTTTCACTGACTTAACTTTCGCTAACTTTCATGAAAATGTGGCAGCATAAGTTTTTGGGTGTAATCAGTGTATAGTTATACTTTTTAACAGGTCGTTTATTAGAAAACACACTTATTCATAGCAGTATTTTCTTTTAAAACAAATGAAGACGTACCTTTGACATTACACACTAAAATTCTATGTGATTGGCAAACACAATTTGACAGCATCCCATTTCGTATTTTAAGTAAACATTTTGCAAACAATAATATACTGACTTCTTTTAGTATGTAGTATTTTATTTATTATGTGGGTGTTATAAACACGCAGCTAACAACGTGCATACCTCACGAAAATGTGTTACAAATTACTTCACCTTTGGCTTTACCAACAATGACAGCGTGATAAACATTCTATCGACTACGCTCATCTACATATTGGAAATTTAATGCGTTCTCATTGGCTGACTGTAGTAAATCTAGCTCCTCCTGCTTACAGAATTTATCGATAATTGACACGCCGATTCTGAAGGAGAGTGCGCTTATTGCTGAGTAGGCGTTCTTTGTTTTAGAAAAACATGCGTACGCAAGCGGACTGGTTGCGAAACTGACACTGAATGTCATGGCGTCTTTCGTAAAAGTATGCATCCAAATAAGCCGATTTTCGCTTTACTGATATATTATTGAATGAACATTTTTAGGGATTTCTGGTGTCCAAATTATCAAGGGAAATTTATTTGCTGGACCGCCGGTCCAGTTTACCCGCAACTTTTGCTGGACCGAGTGCAAATTTGGTGGACTCGGTCCACGGTCCACCGCTTAACGTCGAAGACTGTAATGATCCACCATTGGTATTGGCTTTGTATATTAAGAACAAATGGTTTTCCATTTAATGTGAGAAAGTGTTTACTGGTAGTTATTTATTTATAAAAGATTTAATAAATTAATATACAAGAAAGAAAATCTACACATTTTCGTCCAATAAATTGTAGTCCAGTCCAGTCTATTTAGCTGGCTTGGTGGACCAACAGTCCACTGATTTTAAAATTCATTCGTGTAGACTGCATCTCAAGTTATTATGATTTTCAGGGCATTCACTTATTTATGCTTGCAAATAAAGAATAATAAGATTAAGTTATTATTCTTTATTTGCAAGCATTCGTGATTTAATATTAAACTTACTGCAATTATCTATGAATAAAAAACAAACAAAATCAACATTTTGCACACATGTCATATCCATAATTGTTAAAATGTTAAGCTATGTAAGCACATACTAGTACACACCGTCCAACCCAAAAATTGCACAAATATTTGTACATGCATCACCTTACGGTCCTGTGGAATGTGCCTGCTACAAAGCGTTCTATTGATTATATGCATAAAAACTTTGCACTATTTTGAAGATAAGACGTAAATTGTGCTAAAATATCACCTGTTTAAAATATTAAATCAGTGAAACATAATAAAATTCAAATTCCACACATTCCAGTTGTAACTGATTGGAAATCCTCGGTTGTCTTCCATTAACCTCGATATAAATGTTAATCTCTAAATAACTTATTTTAATGAACTATTAAACTTCTATTTATTTTATTTTTATTAAAACTTTCTTAAAAACAACATATTTGTTTTAAATAAAACATTTATATTAAAACAAACCATGTTCATCCACATGTAGAGTTTAGAGATTAAAAGAGCGCGTCGCGAAAACATGTGACAGATAACTGAGCATCAAAGACTAAGACTTATCAGTCTAATTAGTATTTTGACTGTACATTTTACTGGTAAAAGTCATCAACACAATTCATTTTGAATTCATTTATTTGTTCTTTTTATTTGTTTTAAATCAGCGCGTGTCAATATATTTGTTTCTGCCCATACAAAAAATAGCTCAGAAATTCTACAGAATCCACCGATTACGTCTAATTATTTGGACTAATTTAGTTTATACCTAACTAGACTAGTCCAAAGATTATTCATACCACCAAATGATCACCACTAATTAGTTGCATTCACTGACTCACTGTTATTTAGCACAAACAATTTAAACTATTGTTATTGCTACAATTTAAATACGGTATTATAACATCATAGCAGTGCTGTATCTAAATGTGTCCAGCCCTAACAAGTTTTTAGGGTGTTGACAGGATTTCCCGCAGTCCTGTTTCGCCTGTCAGGTCTGGCATGCGTTTAAAGCAGTTGGTCATGTTCCATCATTTATTTTTAATCTTCAAAACGACCACCCTTGTACCTAACAGGGCGTTTTTCAGAGGCAGGTATGGGGCTAGTTGCAACATAGCATCTCCCATCTATATGACCCTCTGGGTTGCTGGGAGTACATTAATGAGCTCAACGTCTTCAGAAAGAACTAAGTATGGGGCCTAGGCCCTAAAGTTGGGGAAAAATATTGCAACAAATTTAGTAAAGGGTAACAAAAATCTTGGTGTAAAATCAACTATTGGGGAAATTTGCTAGTTACAACATTAGACAGGGTATACCATTTACCAGGAATGTTATTTTTTATTGGCTTGCAACATATAACAGAAAAGAAATAAATAAAGACTGCTGGCATGTTGTAACAATACAACATTCTTCTATCAAAATAATTCAAATTTATCAAAAAAAGATCACAAGTTTAAACAACTGTTGTGTCAACAATTTGTGCATGTCAATAGCCATCTATGTTCTGGCAATACACCTATTACCGTGAATCTGAATATCAGCTTATCAGAATTCAGAAAAATCATGTTCAGGGTTAAACAAATGATACTGTACAAAACATCAGTCATATTACATTATATTTGCTAAAGATTTTAATCTATTCTCTTTACATAATTATAGTAACTGATAATTTATGTTAACAATGCTGTTGAAAACAAACTTTTACAAGACACAACGTTGAAATGAGTTTCTTTACCTTTAAAAACGACATAATTGAATGGAAACCAAAGTTGACTGCAGCTAGCAGCAAAATTTGAACAAAGGGATGGACTTTCAATTTTTTTTTTGCACATGTGGGCGAAATTTATGTACTTTGGAAATTCCCGGTAATAGGGATATCCCGGTAATAGGTATATGGAGTATACAACTCCCAGCTATATGACCTTCTGGGTCACTGGGTTAGGGTCAGGGTTTGGGTTAGCTGTACATTAATGTACACATTTGCTCAAAGTATTCAGGAAGAACTACATAAATGTACACTTGCTCAAAGTATTCAGGAAGAGCTACATAAATGTACATTTGCTCAAAGTATTCAGGAAGAGCTACGTTAATGTACACTTGCTCAAAGTATTCAGGAAGAACTACATTAATGTACACATTTGCTCAAAGTATTCAGGAAGAACTACATAATTGTACATTTGCTCAAAGTATTCAGGAAGAGCTACGTTAATGTACACTTGCTCAAAGTATTCAGGAAGAACTACATTAATGTACACACTTGCTCAAAGTATTCAGGAAGAGCTACATTAATGTACACTTGCTCAAAGTATTCAGGAAGAGCTACAGTAATGTACACATTTGCTCAAAGTATTCAGGAAGAGCTACATTAATGTACACATTTGCTCAAAGTATTCAGGAAGAACTACGTTAATGTACACTTGCTCAAAGTATTCAGGAAGAGCTACATAAATGTACACTTGCTCAAAGTATTCAGGAAGAGCTACATAAATGTACACTTGCTCAAAGTATTCAGGAAGAGCTACATAAATGTACACATTTGCTCAAAGTATTCAGGAAGAGCTACATAAATGTACACATTTGCTCAAAGTATTCGGGAAGAACTAGGAAACTTGCATGATTTTAGAGAGATTTTGGTTGGGGATGATGCCATAATACGGATATTTGGCCCCTGCTATATAGGGTCAAAAAGCCCTGTCAAGAGAATATATATCTTTAATCGAAGTAATCTTTAATCCATTAACAAATTATTACAGACAGCAATTTTAAAGGTATTTTGTCAACGAAAAAATTGGCGTCCTTTTGCACTATAAATGATATTATATGATAGAAATAAGCTATTCTAAGACATTTGCATTAAATAAATGATAAAAAATATAATACAAAATGAGATATTTGATAAAAACAAATTAGCAAAAAAGTCTGAAAACATTAAAACCCGAAGTAGGTATCTAACTCAAAATTTAGGAGCCATACGAAGAAATGACAGCAGACAGTGCTTTAACTAACCTATTCTGCTTGGTAATGAATTGTGTGTAAACTATGGTTGTACAAAATACTCACAATTCTGAAGTCAAAATGTAAACATGAAAAGGGCCAACAAACACAACCCATATTAGAAATTGATTTTTATCGTACACTCTTTTCCCATTATATATATCTTATCTTAACCGTTACTATACACCACTATTTATGTTTTCATTTAAGATTTTAAAAAGAAATTGCTCCCTTGAGGCCCTTTTCGATGACAGTTCCTTTCAGGGCAGAGTTTATACCTTTATCAATATCAGTAAAGCATTCTTTGATGACGTATACATGTGATGTGCCCTTGACCATTTCAGTACAGCATGAATGAGGAAGACTGCTTTTACAGAACAGCAGGTGAACATGACCCAAACTTGTTGGAGCATCTGGAAAATCACCGGTATGTTAATTTGAGGCGTGTCATGGGAAAACTGGGCTTAATGCACATCCGTAAAGTGTCGCTTTCTGCTTTTATGGTATTTTCTGTTTCAATGAAGTCTCTTTTAAACCTAAATCCACTGTAGGCGGAAAGTGCTGTCCTGGATTAGCCTGTGCGGACTGTGCGACATTTTACGCACATGCACATTTCCCACGACACACCTCATTTGAAGGAGTTAATCATCCCATTAACAATTATTATTATAAATAATAGTGTGCTACAGAATTCTCTCACAGGTTTTGCAGGTCTGTAGGCTCCCTACTAATAACTAATTGACATCTCTGTTAACATAACGGCGTATTACATCTTTTTTGGTAAGTTTTTACTCATCGTTGCATTGTTCAACTACACAAGAGCTTATGCAGTTCTCTTAACTGTTTAACATCTAGTAACAAGTCTAATTGCGCTTTTGTATACCAAAGCAATAAAAATGGATGGTTTTATGATCAACAATAATATTTCTATTTTGTATATAATTACCCAAGCAGTGCCGGTAAGAGTAATTGTACTAATTGCAGTGAAGTTCTGATGTCCATCTTTTTTAATGCCACCGGCTTCTTGATGCTGGAGGCATATAGTGATTGTCCTGTCCTTATGTCCTTCCGTCAATCCGTGACAAGGTTAAGTAGATTTTACCGTTTCGTCTAGCACCAACACCACTTACTACAACACTTGGATAATTACACAGTTGTTGCTTTTGACCATTCCGTATCCACCCATATCAGCCAACCTCACTTTGACTTTGACCTAATTTGCACTTAGAATAATTCAAATGGGCTGCTTCTTGGTTAACTAGATTTTACCGTTTCGTCTAGCACCAAAACCGCTTGCTACAACACTTGGGCATGTGTGTTTATCGAACACAGTGTCTTGTTTCAAATAAGTGAATCATATCATGTACATAATTGTTTGTGTTAGTTTGTAACAGAGTGGGCATATGTAGAACCAGTCATTTTTCTGTTTTTTAAATCAGCTCTCATGACATCAACAAACTGTTAAAGAGATTGGAAACATTCAACAAGCATGTGACTGGCCTAACACAGTCCTCCCCTTGGACTGCTGAGCAGGTGCAGCATCTACTTAAAAAGTTGTTGAAGACGTACTTGTTCACAGCTGATTCCATCAAGATCTCCCGAGCTGTAGAAAAGGTATGCATGTATTACAGTGCATTATATCGAAAGTATGCATCAATGACTGTGCAAAGCCGGGCCCGGCTAGCTCAGTTGGTAGAGCGCTGGACTGTCAATCGGGGGATCGTGAGTTCGAATCCCAGCCTGGCCACATAACTTGTGTGGGGATTGGTCATGAAATTATTTCTACGGCCATTCTCCCCCTACCTCTGATTCAAGTAGGGCAGTTGTCAGTTACTGGCATAACTATGTGCACTTAGTACTGGTAAACCGCTTAGATTGGCTAAGCTTGCCCAGGAAAAGTGTGAATAGGTTAACTGACCGCCGTGATATGAATGAAATACTGTTAAAAACAGCGAAAAATCCAAATAAACAAACAAACAATGACTGTGCAACTGCATTGTAACAGAAACTTGTATTGATTAATGAATTATGTATTCATATGATAGAATGTTACTGCTGAGTAAGGCCAGCATTTTTTTATCTTCTGTTTTACGGGAATCCCTACCCTAATTTTCAACAAAAACAAATAAAACTAAAAGTAACCATTGTGAATTTTATTTATAATTTCCCAGCCGACTTGGTATTTTATATTTTATTCGTAGCACATGTACTTGTAACAAGGACATATAAATGTTCGGAAAAGTACGAAGTAATAATTGTATCTGTTCAAATACTTATTTAAAGAGTTTCAAACTAATGAATTAACTTTTAAACCAACATGTCTTTAAAGAGCTTGTTTTGTAGCCTTGACTGTTAAAAATGTGTTTTTTTTTTTGTTTGAAATAAAAAATGCTCCTCTTTCAAGTTATACTGTATATATTTTTTGTTAATTGTGCTGTAAGATCCCCCCCCCCCCTGCCAACTCAACTAAAAAAAAAAGTTCCCATAAAACAAAACATAAAAAAATGTTGGCCAAAACACACAGCTGAATTAAAAGGTAAGAATTTAGTATTCTGCATAGCAGTGCAACACTTAATGTATTGTGTTTGGGAATGACACAATGTTATACTACTAAACAAACACAGCTGCCAAAAAAGCCATACATATACAGGTATAACTGGCACTGTAATGGAATTTTTTAAATGAATTATGTATTTGGATGACAAAATTGTACTACTAAGCAAACATTTTTAGAAGAGATTTAGCGAAAACTTATAAATATTTTGTATAGTAGAGCATGATGTAAGAGTTCAATTTATTGCAGTGAAATCTTAATGAAATACTTTGTTGCCAATATCTTTTACCAGTGAACATGAAATTACGTTGTATTGATGTGACTTTTATTTAAAGGTTTGGCAACCATTCCTGAAGGAACACAACCATTTCCTAAATAAACATTTGACAGGGCTCGTGTTTGAAGTTTTAAAGCAGCAAGATATTGAGTGTCAACTATTCACAAAAAGTAAGCACTAGAATGTTGAGACGATATAAACTTTTTTTATTTAGAAATTTAAACAAATATTGGTATTACATTCGTTCTTGTGTCCAGTTGTTTTAATTGTTCTGAAATGATTATATTTTAATTGTTCTGAAATGATTATATTTTAATTGTTCTGAAATGAATATAATTTAATTGTTCTGAAATGATTATATTTTAATTGTTCTGAAATGATTATATTTTCAAAAGATTAGGACTATAATCATACTGTTTTTTAAATACAGGGAATGTGAATGCATCTGCTCAGAAATTTACATCAGTGTTGGTACTTAACATAAATTTGCCATCAGATATTTGGTGCATCGTGGGAAAACCAGTCTTAATGCATGTGTGTAAAGTGTCATCCCGGATTAGCCTGTGCAGTCCGCAGAGGCTAATCCAGGACGGCACTTTCCGCTTTTATGGTATTTTCTGTTTCAAGGAAGTCTCTTCTAAACATAAATCCACTGTAGGCGGAAAGTGCCATCCTGGATTAGCCTGTGCGGACTGCACATGCATTAAGTCGGGTTTTCCCACGGCATGCCTCATATTTAATATTCCTGTAATGTTCGGAAAGATCCAGAATGCAATAGCAGTGAGCTGCACCCTGCTACTTTTTGGTTCCCCTCTGCTGCACATGAACTATACACAGCTGTTGAATATCTTTTGAAATTCAGTATATTCTTAATATTACATAATATTAACTGATGTGACTTGGATTCAAAAACTAAATTGTAGCATAGAAAGTATTAAAAAAACAACGCATTTGTCACACTTTTAACAGATGCTCAAGGATTAATGCCGCTTTCCCCTCTGCTTCTTTTTAGCTGCATCCTGTACTTTTTTCGTATCCTAGATATTTCCCTATTAATCAAAACTTATGGACCCAGTTTCAGTGTTACTGGAGCAGAGCAAGCTAGTTCAAGGAGTGTTCTGGGAAAACATTGCCCCAGTGTGTGACATTGTGTGTGCACGTCTTACGAGCACTCTGAGATTACCTCCCCTGGAGCTGTCTCCTGCCCAAGGACAGCTGTTGTATCCACTTGTAAAGGTCAGGATCTGATATTTGTTCAGACTTCCCTCAAAAAATATGTCAGATATTCGGTCTGACAACATCTCATAACTAGTTATCTTAAAAAATGTTTTTAAACCTTAAAAAAGCTGTCAGACAGTTGGACAGATTCTGTAAATACATGCTGGTCCAACTCCAAATTTACCTGACACGTTGGTTTGGAAGTCTGTTTGTTTTGCCCACTCAACAAATAAGTTTTGTTAAGGTTCAGGTGCTTTTCTTTTATTTGTTTAGGTCTAGATGTCTGACCCATTCCATATGCAAAATATGTTGCGTTTTACATAGACAATATTTCTTTTAACAGTTTTCACATACCGAAACATCTTATCCATTTGACCTATGCTTGGTTTTTTTAGCTCACCTGAGCACGAAGTGCTCTTTGAGCTATTGGTATAGGGGACCTATCTGGTGTCGTCCGTCCTTCCGTCGTCAAGGTGCCGTCAACAGTTTGGACCGTTATCGCAATAAAGACTACATTTTTTATTCAGTCTTGACCAAAATTGCACACTTTGTGTATGACCATAAAATCTTGGACGAGTTCGATAATGGCCCAATCGGACCAGGAACACTAGAGTTATTGCCCCTTTTTCATGCAAAAAAGTGCAAAAGTGCCCTTTTCCAACGTATAGACTTTATTTTCCTCCATCCAATCTTAACCAAACTTTCACTGTTTGTGTATGACCATCAGATCTCAGCAGACGTCAAAAATGGGCCAGATCGTGTTTCAAACACCAGAGTTATTGCCCTTTGTTTATTAAAAAAATATACAAAAATGGACATTATTCAGGATAGGGAGAGACATTTTTCATCCAGTCTTCACCAATCTTGCACAGTTTGTCTATTACCATGAGATTACAGTTGAAGTCGAATATAAGCAAGATCGGACCAGAAACACCAGAGTTATTGCCCTTTGTTTGTGAAAAAAATATGCAAACATGGACATTATACGGGATAGAGATTTCATTTTTCATCCAATCTTTACCAATGTTACACAGTTTGTCTGTGACCATAAGATTAAAGGTGAAGTCGAATATAAGCAAGATTGGACCAGAAACACCAGAGTTATTGCCTTTTGTTTGTGGAAATAAAAGAGCAAAAATGGACATTATTCAGGATAGAGACTTAATTTTTCATCCAATCTTCACCAATTGTGTACAGTTTGTCTATGAACATAAGACTACAAGTGAAGTAGAATATAAGCATGATCGGGCCAGAAACACCAGAGTTATTGCCCCTTGTGTTTGGAAAAACACATCAAGAAGTTATCAATGATTGGCTTGCGCATTTGATTTTTGATTCAATGTTGACCAAACTTAAACAGTTTTCGCCTGACCATAAAAATTGATTGATAAAATTTGATTTCCAACAGTTGCAAGACTTGCATGCAGTTATTTGTACATGCAACTTTGATGTCTTAAGAGCCTGGATTAACATTATTTATCATCAATGGAAAGAAAATTATCAAAGAACAAGCAAAACTTTACCTTATAGCACAGCCATCGCAATTATCGCAGTGCAACTAGTTCTCCAAAACTGTTAGCGAAATAGACATCAAAATCTACAGTTTGTTCATTTTCCAGAATTGTCAATGACTTAATGAAAAAGGGTCCATTAGCAAAAAAAACGCACATCCACTACCCAACTCATTCTTTAGTTAGCCCATTGCACTTATCGATGTTTTAAATCAAAATTGATCCTACCCCCACTGTGTATTGTTCAGATACCTTAATTTTCAAACCTGTCACAACAGAATGGTCTTCATCTGTACCAGTTCTCAGGTGAACGCTTTGGGCCATCATGGCCCACTTGTTTAATTCACAATATGTCTATAGATGAAATTGGTGTGAAGTATTAGAATCCCAATGGAAACTGTAAAGTAAAATATACTAAGTAGGCACGTTACAAATACATTCAAAGTCACAATAATTTAATTTATTAGCTATTGTTATCAACTATCAACTTTATCAACTTATGATAAATTATTGTGCACAGTCATATTCCAAGTTTCAAACATACTGGTTTTTCCCCAAAGAATTTATGAGAAGAACTAAAATTTGAGATAAAAATGGCTACATGTCAGTAATAATCCAGAAATCATTGTTTGAAATATACAGTCAGCAAACTAGCACTAGTCAGAAGTGTCATGGCCAGGCAACAAGTTTGTTTCAGGCAAGTATATTTAAAAACAATTACAATAATAAGATTATGCAAAATTCAAAGACTGGATTTAGCATCTTTTAATCAAAACCATAATTTCTTTAATTGAATTTATATGGCTGATTTAAAATAATTATATGTGTTATTGATGTGTACTTTCAATCTAGTCATTGTTTTCAGACTTGCCTGCAGGTGTTCCAAGTATGCCCTGAACACTTTCAAGTCGCACTGTGGTCTGGAAATCGTGAGGGCCAACGTTCTGGCCATGCTTCATCTATTGCAAACAGTCTGATACACATTTTAAGTACTCAGGTTTGTGGTATATAAATTGTTATTGAGAATAAACTTGCAAGTTAATAGTGTTTTTTATGCATATGGTGATTGTCCTGTCTGTCCGTCCGTCCGTCCTTCAGTCCGTGACAAGGTTAAGTAGATTTTACCATTTCTTCTAGCAACAACACCGCTTACTACAACACTTCGATACTTACACAGTTGTTGCTTATGACCATTCCGTACCCACCCATATCACCCAACCTCACTTTGACCTTGACCTAATTTGCACTTATAATAATTCAAAAGTGCCATTTCTTGGTTAACTAGATTGTACCTTTTCATGTAGCACCAACACCGCTTACTGCAACACTTGGATATTTACACGGTTGTTACTTATGACTGTTCCCAATCTATCCATTTCACCCAACCTCACTTTGACCTTGACTAAAATTGGACTAAGAAATGGGCTATCCAGCACCAACTGGGGGGCATGTGTTTATCAAACACAGAATCTTGTTGTTGTTTTTTTAACATTATTCTTTATCATTTAATTCTGTTTGATATAAGCTTTATCACTTAATGCAAATATTGTTGTGAAAAATACTCCTTTTGTTGTAGTGCATATAACATCTTTGCAGTATAAAAATGTCATTAAGTTATTTTCCTTTCAGTCTTCAAAGAAATAAATTTAAGGACAAAGTCTATAGATATTAAACACATTATTAAAGAAAATTAACGAACTCCAAACTTATAAAACTGTATACATCAGAAAATGTGTTCCAAGTAATTACAGTTTGGATCATGTGAACCAAACATATTTAGGAGTTTGGGCAGATGCCAGTGGATGCGAGGTAGACCTGTGTACTGAGCGAAATAATGAGTGAAGTAATAAATGTGCATTGCCGGGCCCGGCTAGCTCAGTTGGTAGAGCGCTGGACTGTCAATTCGGGGATTATGAGTTTGAACCCCAACCCGGCCCCATAACTTGTGTAGGCATTGGTCATGAAATTATTTCGACAGCCATTCTCCCCCTGCCTCTGATTCAAGTTTGGCAGTTGTCAGTTACTGGCATGAGTATGTGCACATAGTACTGGTAAATCGTTCAGATCAGCTGAGCTTGCCTAGGAAAAGTGTGAGTAGGTTAACTGACTGCAGTGATATGACTGAAATACTGTTAAAAACTGCGAAAAATCCAAACAAACAAACAAAACAATTAATCTGCATTACTTGGCATCAGCTATCAGTTCTATGCACACTTTTTCAGGGTTACGCCACAGATTGTGTTCTGTTATGTGGTACATCAGTGGCCCTCCTGCTGAACACCTGTCCAAATCCCAGACAGGGAGCATCCAGCATCCTCGCAGTCTTTAAGGCTGTTACTTTAGCAGGTGTTTACACTTTAGGATTCTGTTACTTTAGCAGGTGTTTACACTTTAGGATTCTGTTACTTTAGCGGGTGTTTACACTTTAGGATTCTGTTACTTTAGCGGGTGTTTACACTTTAGGATTCTGTTACTTAAGCAGGTGTTTACACTTTAGGATTCTGTTACTTTAGGGGGTGTTTACACTTTAGGATTCTGTTACTTTAGCGGGTGTTTACACTTTAGGATTCTGTTACTTTAGCGGGTGTTTACACTTTAGGATTCTGTTACTTTAGCGGGTGTTTACACTTTAGGATTCTGTTAGTTTAGCGGGTGTTTACACTTTAGGATTCTGTTAGTTTAGCAGGTGTTTACACTTTAGGATTCTGTTACTTTAGCAGGTGTTTACACTTTAGGATTCTGTTAATTTAGCAGGTGTTTGCGCTTTAGGATTCTGTTACTTTAGCAGGTGTTTACACTTTAGGATTCTGTTACTTTAGGGGGTGTTTACACTTTAGGATTCTGTTACTTTAGCGGGTGTTTACACTTTAGGATTCTGTTACTTTAGCGGGTGTTTACACTTTAGGATTCTGTTACTTTAGCGGGTGTTTACACTTTAGGATTCTCATTTGCTCGTATTTTTTGTTAGATCAACTACAAACTCTTGAGAGACTGATTGCCTCAATGAAATCCTGGTTATGGTTGAAAATGGGCCATGTAAGTCCATAACTAGGTCACTAGGTGAAATAAATTCAAGATGCTTCTGGGGTAGCAGACTTACTTATTAAGAACTTTTTATGTCATATTATGACTATCATACAAACAAAGCTCTCCAATTTGCCATTAAACCATATGGATGATTTAAGGCCATAATGGCCTTCTAGTTTAACCCACTTTACAAACTATTTTAATTGTTAATAACTTATAATTGATGGAGGGTTATAAATACTTTCTTTGATTCAGAGATTTTGCTGTTTGGACTTTTATAATTGTAAAGTTTACAAAGTGTTGCACTGACTATTAATGTTATTAATAGTGTATATACTATGATCTCTATTCTGCATTTCAGATGACAAGCACCTCAGCATTGAATGCTTAACCAGTGTAACAGACACAAATGCCTCTGAAGTAGAATTGATAGAAACAAAATTGAAAAATATAACATCTGGAAGCCTGGGTCCTGTTGCATTCTGTAGAGGAGTTGTATCGTGCGGACATTTGGAGATCCTTCTGTCACATTGGACTCGTTCAGAAAATAATAATGAAAGCCTATTAACTAGACTGTATTCATTTATTGTTCTGCTATGTCAAGGCTCAATCACCTTGCACTATCAGTCATTCCAGATTCTGTTACTGTGGTATTCAAGATTGTCTAAAATTCCCTCTGAAATGGCGAGTTCCATATTTGGTGCTGATTTTACCTCCATTCTGGAGAGCACATGGAATCTGGTGATTCTGAACTGGGACAGTCCAGTGGAAGATGTGCCAGAAATTGTTGCGGATGTGTTCTCAGCTATGATGCACATTTGGGACAGCAAGAAAACACTCAATCCTAGCTTTGCAGATAGAATCTTAAGGGTTCTATTGGGGACACCATGGCATGTGAAAGGAAAATACAGAATATATGGGGCTCTTCTCAAGTATGTTGAAACCAAGGTGGGTATTTAACTTGCAACAGTTTTGTGTTAGAAAACATATACCTCTGTTGACACTCTGAATAACTATATTATTGCAAATGAAAATACAAAATTTAATATTATCTTTCAACTCTTGTTTAATGCAGGTAACTTTTTACTCTTATTCTCTTCCTTATGTCATCTGGTTTCGAAATAGTCTTCTGTATCACTTTAATACATGTGCAGATGATTTGTATGTTATAATTTCAGTGTTCCCCAAAACCTATATTTGGGAGAATGATGCCCCATTTGTTATGGATTTAAAATGCATGTTTTTTGTTGTTGATTTTAGCTCACCTGAGCACAATGCGCTTATGGTGAGCTTTTGTGAACACCTTTTGTCCGTCGTCCATTGTCAACATTTACCTTGTGAACACCCTAGAGGCCACATTTATTACTTAATCTTCATGAAACTTGCCCAGAACATTTGTCCCAATGATATCTTGGACATTGTTAAAACTGGGTTATGTGGGGTCAAAAACTATAGGTCACTAGGTCAAATTGAAGAAAAAGATTGTGAACATGCTTGAAGTCACATTTGTTGCCCAATCAGCATGCAATTTGCTCAGAACGTTTGTTCTTATGATATCTTGGTCGAGTTCGAAAATAGTTCCCCTCCTTTGATTAACATGGCCGGCAGGGGGCAGGGCAGTTTTCCTTATATGGCTATAGAAAAATCTTGTGAACACTCTAGAAGTCACATTTTTGGCCCAATCAACATGAAACTTGCTCAGAATATTTGTTCTTGCGATATCTTGGGGGCGTTCGAAAATGGTTCCGCTCCGATGAAAAACATGGCCGCCAGGGGCAGGGCAGTTTTCCTTCTTTGGCTACAGAAAAAGCTTGTGAACACTCTAGAAGTTACATTTTTGCCCAATCAACATGAAACTTGCTCAGAACATTTGTTCTTATGATATCTCGGCCAAGATCTCAGCCGAGTTCGAAAATGGTTCCACTCCGTTGAAAAACATGGCCGCCACGGGCGGGTCAGTTTTCCTTATATGGCTATATTGAAAACTTTAAAAAGCTTGTGAACACTCTAGAGGCCACATTTATTGCCCAACCTTCATGAAATTTGCTCAGAACATTTGTCCCAATGATATCTCGTACGAGTTTAAAACTGGGTCATGTGGGGTCAAAAACTAGGTCACTAGGTCAAATTGAAGAAAAAGCTTGTGAACACTCTAGATGTCACATTTTAGCCCAATGAACATAAAACTTGCTCAGAACATTTGTTCTTATGATATCTAGGCCGAGTTCAAAAATGGTTCTGCTGCGTTGAAAAACATGACCGTAAGGGGGCAGGGCAGTTTTCCTTATATGTCTATATTGAAAACTTTAAAAAGCTTGTGAACACTCTAGAGGCCACATTTATTGCCCAATCTTCATGAAACTTGCCGAGAACATTTGTTCTAATGATATCTCAGACGAGTTCGAAACTTTGTCATGTGGGGTCAAACACCAGGTCACTAGATCATATTGAATAAAAAGCTTGTGAACACCCTAGAAGTCATATTTTTATTTACCCAATCTTCTTAAAACTCACTCAGAACATTTGTTTCAATACTGTAGAACTTGTTCTATTCGCATGGGTTTGATTTTCGCTAATATTCTGGATTTTATTTCATCGCGAATTCAAAACCAGCGCAAATAAATGTGTTACAATCCTGAAAAGGTGTTCAAATGAGAGAAAACAACATATTGTTAGTGTGCGTTGTCGTTTTTCTCACTTAGCCATTAAAAAACACTTGCGTTGGTACATATAGTTTGAATAATTATATGTAAATTTCTAATCATAGATGGGATAACTTGATCCAATAAATAACATTATTTTTCCTTCATGGTAGGATAATGGTAGTGGCCATCGATATTAATTTTCCTATTTGGCCCATCTACTTCAGTTTTAAATTTGCGTCGTGAGGATGACACGAAATCAAGAACACGCAAATTTAAAAAAAATGATCATTTTGGGAGAAAAACGCGAAATCTTCCTCGCGAATTTAAAGCATTCTACAGTAATATCTCAAACAAGTTCAAAACTGGGTCACGTGGGTCAAAAACTGGGTCACAAGGCCAAATTGAAGAAGAAGCTTGTGAACACTCTAGAGGCCTCATTTGTAGCCCAATCATCATGAAACTTGCTAAGAACATTTGTCCAAATGATATCTCAGACGAGTTTGAAACTGGGTCATGTGGGGTTAAAAACTAGGTCCTCAGGCCAATTTGAAGACAAAGTTTGTGAACACTCTGGAGGCCACATTTATAGCCCAATCATCATGGAACTTGCTCAGAACATTTGTCCCCATGCTATCTCGGACAAATTCAAAACTGGGTCATGTGGGGTCAAAACTAGGTCACTAGAGCAAATTGAATGAAAACCTTGTAAACACTGTAGAGGCCACATTTATCGCCCAGTCATCATGAATCTTGCTCGTAACATTTGTCCCAATGGTATCTCAGGTGAGTTCAAAACTGGGTCACATGGGGTCAAAAATTAGGTCACATTTTTGGCCCAATCTTCTTGAAACTTGCTCAGAACATTTGTTTCAATGTTATCTCGATGAGTTCAAAACTGGGTCATGTGGTGTAAAAAACTAGGTCACCAGGTCGAATTGAAGAAAAAGCGTGTGAACACTCTAGAGGCCACATTTATAGGCCAATCATCACATAACTCTCTTAGAACATTTGTACCAATGATACCTGGGACAAGTTCGAAACCAGGTGACATGGGGTCAAAATCTAGGTCACCAGGTTAAATTGAACAAAAAGCTTGTGAACACTCTTAGGCCAAATTTTGAGCTGAATCTTCATGAAACTTGCTCAAACAGTTTAGTTCCTTAGCCCCTCAGGTGAGCGATCTAGGGCCTTCTGGCCCTCACGTTTTAAGTAACTTGTAGAGGGGGTACACACAGGGTTTGGTGAACCCCCATTTATATAAAGCAGTGAGATTTGATTTATCTTCTACACCATTCCTAGTCCATATGTGAGACGGGGGAGATACAGGCCCAGCTGCTGAAGTGTCTCACTACCAACCACCTGTCTACCTGCTCCACTGCCGTTTACAAGGCGTTCATGGAGAAGTTAAGGTGTGTGAGAAATCATTCTACTTTGGTCAGAAAAAAACAGGTTGCTTTAAAACAGTAGGGGATAAGATAGGTTATGTTTTGCAGTATTTATGGCAGTTTCATGATTTTCACTGTGGATTAACTATACAATCTTAGTTCACATCTTATTTGCATGCATTTGTTTCATTACATTGCACAGAATTCCAGTGAAACCCAAAGTGACAGCATCTAGTTGTTTTGTTGTAGTTCTTTAAAGAAAACAGCTAAATTTTTTACTCTTTCTTATCACTAAGTAACTTGCAGCAAATGATTCCTTGCTGTTTGTTTTCTCGTGGCATACAGTGGCAGGGATAACAGTGTGGAGCAGTGGAAGTTTCTGTGGCTCTCATCTCTGATTGAAGGACTCAAGAGTGAAGACAGGTACTAATGCACCTGGTTCCTGTTTTATGAAGCTTTTCATTAAAGAACATTACCTTTCGAAATAAAAATAAAAATACAACTCATATGTGCATATAGAATACTTGGTTAGTGTTGAGTACAGATAAGTTTATTTCGCGAGGCGTAGAAAACCTAAACCAAGAGCCTTGGCGAGTGGTTCAGGTTTTTGTGCTGAGCAAATAATTTTATCTGTATTCAACACTTACCTGGTATTCTATTTATCCCATCATTTTCTGTCTTGGTTTTGAAAATAAATGAAACAAAATCACTGAATAACACGAAAAACATCAAATGATGTCACGAAAGTAAACAAAATGACGTTGTTATAATGCACGTGTTTGCTGTATTCAGCGAGGTGGAATACAGCTAAGTTTATTACACGGGTTGTTATTTTGTCAATGCAGGCGTGATGATGGGATTAAATAGTATCAGTGTCTGACAGATCCTGTGCCTGAAGCCCAGGGACTAACAACATTTTCCATCGGCTACTACAATTTCAAATCTCTAGCCCACTGGGCTACTAAAGCTGTTTTAATTATCTGTATTAATTTAAATAGTGTTTAATCTGTACTTTAGTATTATATATTACAAAAATAAATGCATTAATAGGATTATTCTTATCCTCCAGAACTTTTTAAAAAAGATTATTCATAATTGTGAAATAATTGAAAACTAGTTTGCTTGTTTGCCTGTCTGAATCATGTACATGGTATTGGGCCCCACTCTGGGCTACCTTTACATTTTAATTATCTCTAAGGCACTGAGTACATGTATTTAAATATACCAGCAGTTAAACTATGATTAAGTAGATTCAAAATTACATGAATATCTAACTTTGATATAGTTAAAACAATGTGTGAAAATCATGACAGTGTAAACTTATTTTGTAATTTTATTGTGGTTTTAAAGGGTAAATATCTGTAATGTAAGAACAATGTATTTGTTACTTTTGATATTAAGTGAAAACAATGTCTCGTTAGATTGAATTTTAATAGCATGGACATTTCATTCTTGAGACATCACAATATTTAAACAGATTGCAATTTCAGTAAAACTTTCGTCAGAAAACAATGGAATTTACTAATTTAAACTTAGAATTTCTAACGACTTTTACAATGTCTTACCAGCAATTAAACATTTGATAAAGTGGATTGCTATTTTTTTAAATATTAACTTAACAAGATGTAATATAATAGATGTTTACCGGTATTGGTGTTTATCCACGGTCCATCAAAAATGCTAAATAACATACTTTGGAGTTTAACTTAACATTGCTTTTAACACCACCAATTTGTTTCGTCAGTTTGTTGCGTTACAACACAAGTCTCCATTGGATCCCAGTAACACTGAAGCTGCTGCCCCAGACTGCGGAAGTGATCCTGTCCTACCTGGTCTCTGAAATGGTCTCTCCCAACATCCCTGGTGGCCGGACCAGGCTATTGCATGCATGGGTCATTGTGACCAAAAATGTGCGCATTCTGACTGGGAAAACTGACCTTGTAAGTTGCTGAACAACAATCAACATCACAAACAAACCTTATTTATAATCTAATTATTATGAGAAATACTTTAATAATTTATGAAAAAAAATCTTTCAGCAATTATAATTAGTATGTCAAAAATGATTTTTATGCCCCCCACTTTAGAGGGTGGACATATAGATTTGACCTTTTCTGTCCCATCCTGTCCGTCTGTCTGTCGGATTTTTGTGTCGCGCGTAACTCAAAAAGTATAACTGCTAGAGTTTTGACACTTTAAAAACATATTCATCAGCATCAGGGCTTGTGCACCTGGGTATTTTGGTGCAGTTTTTTCTGACATCAGCGGAGTTATGGCCCTTTTTTAGCAAAAAATGACATATTTGGACTTGTGTCGGGTGTAATTCAAAAAGTAATGCTGCTAAAGTGATGAAACTGTATAAAAATTAATCAGCATGTAAACTTGTGCACCTGGTTATGTTGGTGCAGTTTTTTCCGAAATCATTGGAGTTATGGCCCTGTTTTAAGCAAAAAATTACACTGTTGGACTTGTGTAAATCAAAAAGTATTACTGCTAGAGTTCATCAGCATGTGAACTTGTGCACCTGGGTATTTTGGTGCATTTTTCCCGACATCAACAGAATTTTGTGACAATGTGGGGGCATCAGTGTCCTACGGACACATGTCTAGTTTTAAAAAGGTGGCAAATAATTATGATATTATTATTTAGGGTTCTAACCTAATCCTTACTACCAAGACATATTAGAATGATTCCATTGTTCCTAATCCATGCCTCCAAAGACATTGCTAATCGGTAGACATAAATATAGGCATGAAATCTGTATGTAACTGATTCGGTTTTATTCAACTTCTGTTTCAGTCTTCCTCGTTGATACGAGAGTCTTTGTGCAGCGGAGATGAGGACTTAAGGTCAGATGCCATATCCACTGTTTGTAACACCATCAAGAAAGCAGGTAAGTACACCTGTTGTTTGCTATGTAGACTGTGTGTGGTTGAAAATCAACAACATTTTATTTGATCATAAATTTAAGGGTTGACATGCTTTCTGTCCGAAAACTTGAGATTTTATGATATTGTTATTTTTTCACATGAAAGATTTTCCTAACACAACGGTATTTAGGGTTTTTATACATTTATTTCACATGCACATGTAATTGATTCCCTACAAATAGTCCAGTCATAAACCATGAATGTAGTTAAAATAGTGAAAATGGCAAAAATTATTTCAACATAAAATTGAATGGCAGCAGATGTGTAAATAAAGTAATCATACAGTTTGAATTGTCATTCATTGTGTTGTTACCTATTTGCATGATAGACATACACCATTCTAACATGATACGCTCTAATTATGCCCCCCTTCGAAGAAGTGGGGGTTTCTTGCTTTGCACCTGTCCGTCGGTTTGTCGGACGGTCAGATGGTCAGTCTGTCGGTAAACCATTTCGTTTCCCCACGATATCTGGAGAACTCTTTGGCTTACGATCATGAAAGTCGGTATGCTGGTTACTTGGGAGGAAAGGAAGACCCCTGTACATTTTGAGGTCGACAGGTCAAAGGTCAAGGTCACCGTTGCTAAAAGTAGAAAAAACGGTTTCCGCTCAATAACTTGAGAACGCATCAAGATATTTTAATGAAACTTTATACATAGAAACCTTATATCGAGACCTCGCTTGGAATTGCATATGGGGTGGGTGGGGTCAAGGTCACCATTACTAAAAATAGAAAAACGTTTTCAGCTCAATAACTTGAGAACGCATAGAGATATTTTAATGAAACTTCCTACATAGATACCTTATATTGAGACCTCGCTTGGGATTGCATATGGGGTGGGTGTGTTCAAGGTCAAGGTCACCGTTACAAAAAGTAGAAAAACGGTCTCTGCTCAATAACTTGAGAACGCATCGAAATATTTTAATGAAACTTCATACATAGATACCTTATATTGAGACCTCGCTTGGGATTGCATATAGGATGGGTGGGGTCAAGGTCAAGATCACCGCTACTAAAAATAGAAAAAATGGTTTCTGCTTAATAACTTGAGAACTCATAGAGATATTTTAATGAAACTTCCTACATAGATACCTTATATTGAGACCTCGCTTGGGATTGCATATGGGGTGGGTGTGGTCAAGGTCAAGGTCACCGTTACAAAAAATAGAAAAACGGTCCCTGCTCAATAACTTGAGAACGCATCGAAATATTTTAATGAAACTTCGTACATAGATACCTTATATTGAGACCTCGCTTGGGATTGCATATAGGGTGGGTGATGTCAAGGTCACCGCTACTAAAAATAGAAAAAACGGTTTCCGCTCAATAACTTGAGAACGCATCAAGATATTTTAATGAAACTTTTCCTTCAATCAGAGATGAGAGCCACAGAAACATATATACCTTATATCGAGACCTTGTTTGGGATTGCATATGGGTTGGGTGGGTCAAGGTCACCATTACTAAAAATAGAAAAATGGTTTCCGCTCAATAATTTTAGAATCCATAAAGATATTTTAATGAAACTTCATACGTAGATACCATATATCGAGACCTCGCTTGGGATTGCATATGGGGTTGGTAGGGTCAAGATCAAGGTCACCGCTAATAAAAATAGAAAAACGGTTTCTGCTCAATAACTTGAGAACGTATCGAGATATTTTAATGATACTTCATACATATATACCTTATATCGAAGCCTTGCTTGATATTGCATATGGGGTGGGTGTGGTCAAAGTCAATGTGACAGTTACTAAAAATAGAAAATGGTTTCCGCTTAATAACTTGACAAGCATTGAGATATTTTAATGAAACTTCATACATAGATACCTTATATCGAGACCTCGCTTGGAATTGCATATGGGTTGGGTGGGGTCAAGGTCACCGTTGCTACAAATTTCCGCTCAATAACTTGAGAACACATTGAGATATTTTAATACAACTTCATACATAGATACCTTATATTGAGTCCTCTCTTGGGATTTCATATGGGGTGGGTGGGGTCAAGGTCACCATTACTAAAAATAGAAAAACGGTTTCCGCTCAATAACTTGAGAATGCATCGAGATATTTTAATAAAACTTAATACGTATATACCATATATCGAAACCTCGCTTGGGATTGCATTATTAAAAAAGATTCTTAACAATTGCACATATTCACAACTTGGCTGCAAGTCGGGGGGCATACATGTTTTACAAACATCTCTTGTTTTTGTATAGACAAAGAACAATATTATCGTTGTTAACCTACCCAATAAACAACACAAAAAGTAGTTTGGATTCTGTGCGGAACATAGTAAAAAGTAGTTCTAATTACAATTGCAAAAACAGATGTCAAATCATGTTAGAATCAAAATAATGTTCGCATTGTTGTTGTTTATTGGCCAATAAACAACTCTTTGTCAGTGGCTATTAAACAAGTCGGGCTAACGCCCTCGTCGTTTCATTCCTACGCATCAGAACTCCAAATCGTTGTTTATTGGCGGATAAATAAAGATAAATAGAAAATTATTTCTTAAAGTGTGTATGTATGATCTTTTATATAAATTATTTTGAAAATAAGCAGAGGAAATTGACAATAAAACTAGAAAGCAAACAGAAAAACAGAAAAATGACGAAGGAAACACTTCAGTATGAAATCAATCGACAAGTACTAGTGTCGATTTTTGCATGGTTTATTTGTGCTATGTAACCTTAACAAAGTGTCAAGTCACCGTATATACATGTATTTGAGTTTCCGCTTGTACACACGAAAACTGTTTGGTGATTAAAAACTAGCTTATTGTGCATTTAGAAGCAATGTTTGTTTTTAACTTTTTTGTCATTTTATATAGAAATATATGTTAATTATCTTTATTTTGTTAATTGTATGTATGCCACTATCTCTGTTGTAAGATCGTACATACACACTTTAATTAGCTAGCTTTCAGAAATACAAAGAGAAGCCTATGAATATATACATGTATGTAGATTTCAAATAAAATAAGAAAATATTCATCTGAAAATGTATTATTTCAGAGTGTATATCTGAGGTTGAGAGAGGCCTGTTGATGGACTGCTTGCCCCCCAACATTAAAATAGACTCGGCTCCTTTCAGACAACATCTTGGAGCTGACATAAAAAAACTCCTTGTTCGTCTGCGAGACAGCTGCATCACTTTACTGAAAAACCCAGAGAAAAATCAAGCTAGTCTTGGTAACCTCTCATCTCTCATTTCATTTACAGTTTACTTGTATTCCTACACATAGATATGAATTTATGACAACTAGATTTTTACATAATTCTGGTGAATCCACTTCCTTTTTAAACACATTTTCATCGTAATATTTTGAATTTATTTATTTTTTTCACATGCTATACCTCGTTTTATGTGTAATACAGCCATTACGAATATTTTTATCTTACACATGCGTAAGATAACATTTTGAGCGTTTTCATTGGCTACATATTCTTTGACCGACCAATTGCATGACGTTATTTTGATGAAATGACGTCACATCAGCACACAACTTTGAGGATTTACCATCTTATTTTGTTAAAATTAGAAGGGTTTTATTTTGTTTTAAACGTTGTGATAAAAAAGATCGGACACTCATCTTTTCATACCATATTTTGTTAAACTCATGCAGGAAATTCGTTAGTAATGTCGCCAAAGGCTCGCTTACTAACAAAATTCCTGAACTCGTTTAATAAAAGAAGTTCTGATTCTGAAATGACAACTCATGTCAGATCCTATATATATGTAGAACTTGTATTAACTTTTGTATCTGCTACTTAATTGATTAATTTAATTGATTGATGAATTAACAATTTTCTAACTTTTTTTCACTGATTCCAAAAGTTAAAGAATATTGCATACAAAGGAGCGAAATAACACTACTGACATGGAAATAAAGTTTGTTAATGAGTATTAAGCAGCTGAAATTGACAAAATTATAAAGCGTTTGTAACCCGATATGATGGAATTCTTCAGAATGTTTCTGTTGTTTTTGTTAAAATTGTTGAAAGCAGGATTCACTTACATAAAATACACAGACAAGTATATTAATCGGAATGGCCGAGAGGTTTGCGCATTAGACTTTTGATCCCAGTGGCTGTGGGTCGAACCACGGTGGAAGCAACTTTTTGTGTGTGTGTGTGTGTGTGCTTTTCATGTTATAGTACTTGAGCTTTTTAGTAATTCTTTAAGTTGGGCCGGCTATCTCAGTTGGTAGAGCGCTGGACTGCAAATCAGATGATCGCGGGTTCGATTCCCAGCCCGGCCACATAACTTGTGTGGGGATTGGTCATGAAATTATTTCTACGACCATTCTCCCCCTATCTCTGATTCGATTGGTCATGAAATTATTACTACGACCATTCTCCCCCTACCTCTGATTCAAGTAGGGCAGTTGTCAGTTACTGGCATAGGTACCGGTATGTGCATTTAGCACTGGTAAACCAGCTTACCCAGGAAAAGTGTGAGTAGGTTAACTGACTGCCGTTATATGACTGAAATACTGTTGAATACGGCGAAAAATCCAAACAAACAAACAAATCAAATTCTTTAATTTATCAAGTTAAGGCGTTTAATGGCATATTTAAAAACCAACAACAACAAAACAACATTTGTGAAGAAGTCCCTTTAATATTGGAAGATAGGGCAAGGGAAGAAATCAAACATTTAAATATTCAGTTTGTTAAGTAGGGATAGCTATCTAGGCAGAGAACTGTGCTCTACAAGGGACATTGTTAAACATTCTTTCATGTTTCTTCCAGACTGTGCCATCAACTTTGTGGACTGGTTACACGGACTGTGTATTTCTGGACTGTTGCCAGGCGCCAGCTACCAGCGCCGCAAGGGCAGTTTGGACCTGCTGCACGTGGTGTATGAAACACTTATACATGTGCCTGACAGTCGACAGAGAAAGGGATTTGTACCAG
Organism: Congeria kusceri; assembly: GCA_027627225.1. Taxonomy (NCBI): domain Eukaryota; kingdom Metazoa; phylum Mollusca; class Bivalvia; order Myida; family Dreissenidae; genus Congeria; species Congeria kusceri. The sequence goes on along the minus strand of CM051028.1, from coordinate 69,591,778 downwards.
GTTAGGATTGGAGTTGTCAAAAGTAGCCATGGGCCAGTTTTCATGAAGCTCCTTTGGAAAATCTTAATGAAAACTTACAAAAACATGTTTGATTAAACTTTTCCTTTCAAATTCAACCATTCATATTCACAAAATTGTATGAAAAGTTTAAACTGCTATCAAACCTTGCAAATTGAACTAGACTTGAAATTGTATGGTTTTAAGATATGTTTTTTCTGAAAGGGCCTTATGAAAATACATAATTGATATTTTAAATACTTGTTTGGATTGTACATGTAGTTATTTAAATTTTCGTAATCATTAAAGACAAAACATTGAGAATAGTAAAGCTGAAAATGTTTTGCTCATATGCCTTTTTGAATAGATTTTCAATAATGTATCACAGAGACAGCCCTGCGGCTGGTGGAACATGCAGGTTCACACTGGGACTTCTTCACCTCTGCAAACACACGGACGCTGCTGACATGTCTCCTTGATGGGGCAGAAGAAGTAAGAACAAAGGGCATGGGATTGTTTTCAATCTTATTTAGGCTACATTTAATGTATTGGAGGAAACAAAACTGCTAAATTCTTTTTTTTTTTTTATGTATTTTTGTCAGTCATGTTTGGCATTTTGCATGTTTGACAAACTTTGTACTATGTTTGAATTGCGATTAATTGTTTTTGATTTACATACTTTTCTGATTCATAATAGTTTTTTAAACATTATTTATAATTTCAGATTCGCTACTCTGCCTATCTGTTGCTGACCAGGTATTATTGCTGGCCCCTACGAGACATTGTATCAGCCCCAGAAGACATGTGCTGCCACCTGGTGAGAGAAGCACTGAGACTCTGTAACAGCCCCAAAGGTCACGAAGGTCAAGCAGGGTCCGTGCTTTGTAAACTGATCTTCCAAAAGTAAGTCAACCAGTAGAATTCTTAGAAAGATTCAGACTCGTGATTCTTCCTCCTCTTAGCATATTTCCTCCCTCTGAATGGAAATTTTGTGTAGAAACAATGCTTAAATTTGCTGAATCTGTTTCAACTTTCGAAATAAATTTATTTAACCGTTTGAGGGGTGTAACATATTTTCCTGCCGAAAATGTTGCTGAAATCAACCCCTGAAGGTTTCTTCCAGTGTCTTTCTACTACAGAGCAAACCTATTACTCCACTACCACTATTAGTGTCCTCTCCATGTCATCAATTGTGTATGTTTATTATCTTTGCATTCAGACACTATAAAAAGAACATGGTTTACTGTCCTTAACAAATGGTCAATATCAAGGTCATTTTCAGTCACTTAGTACACATTTCCACCACTTCATGGATTTTACGTACCAATAACTTGGTACCAGTATTCCCTTCATTATATGGATATACATGTATACAGAAAGCAGGAATCTTGGTTCATGTGAACTGATGGTGATGTGTGATTGGGGGGACGCACTTGTCACTATGTGGCGCGTCGTGAGAAAACCGGTCTTAATGCATGTGCGTAAAGTGTCGTCCCGGATTAGCCTGTGCAGTCCGCACAGGCTAATCCAGGACGGCACTTTCCGCTTGTATGGTATTTTCTGTTTCAAGGAAGTCTCTTCTAAACATAAACCCACTGTAGGCAGAAAGTGTCGTCCTGGATTAGCCTGTGTGGACTGCACAGGCTAATCCGGGACGACACTTTACGCACATGCATTAAGACCGGTTTTGTCACGACACGCCACAATTGTATCCGTATTAAACGTTAACCATTAAAGTTTAATAATGTACATGTTGTTTAGTATGACTTTTATGTTTGCTGCTGAAGTCAGTTTGAGACCATGTGATATTTACTAAAGCTTCAATTAACTGTCTTATGCTGTTTTTTTTCCAGATATGCTGTTGAAAGCAACTATGTCATTAGTATTAGCTCCAGTAGCCAGGGACATGGCTACAGTGTCACCGTCACACCTGGTTGCCATGGTAACAATGCCAACATGTTTCTTGAGAGCCTTTTTGCAGAAACACAGAGATGCTTTGCAGAGGCAGAGAAAAACTTGGTGAAGGCGTCAAAGGAGTATCCAATACATGGCAAGTTGCAAAACCTATGTGATATGTAAAACCTGTATGTGATACATGTATGTTACAAAAAGTGTGTGTGATGAAAATACTTTTGTGTTGAAGCCTTAACATAACAGAAGAAAAGCTACAATATGAAACAACACACAACACCATTTTGAAGTTTTTGTATTTAATTAAATGTTTAAACAAATCGTATTTCTATAAGTAATGAATTCAAAATTGTTATGATGAAAGGCAAAACTTAGCATCAATCATGTTCTAACAGTTGCTCAAAAGCCCATTTAGGCTTTCAGTCGATGAAATGAAACATGTTTGCTTGACATATATGTTTTGTCATTTCTAGGACTGATATCGGCCCTAACGGCATGTCTGTGTGACACGGGTGCCTGGCAAGATACAGGGGTACATAGGGACGCACTAGCAGTCTCCCTGAGCCTGGTGACTCTCTGCCAGAGCATAGTAGACAAGATGCTGTCCATCATGTCAGGGGTGGCTGGCCAAGGTAAGTCTCGAAGGATGTTGTAAGAGCACATTAGAGTTTGGTTGGTGGTCAAGAACACACCAGATTTACAAAATATGTTGAGGTAAAAAGAAAATAGTTGGAAATTGCAGCTGTCATTCAAAATTACTTAATTATTTTTTTTAGATATGGTTGTCAGTGAGAACCCTGGGTAAAAAGCTTTTGGTACGAACACATTGCAGGGATGATTTGGCAGGAAACTTTCATATTTCAAAACAGAGTTCAACAAATGTGTCACTACCAGGGTTGTTTAAATAATTTATGCACTAAACTTTAATCCAAACAGCGATCTGCCGTGCATGCGGCCTTGTGCCATTAGCGCAAAAATAAATGATTTTTTGTCCCCACCAAATTTTCGTAAGCAGGTCCGCGGGGCGCACACAATTTACAAGTAACTTATTCAGAATATTTAGTAAAATTTATATCATTGATCGTCCCGTTACGTCAATTTATAACCAGTTATTTGCCCTAGAACACTAATTCATTAATGCTCTATCGGCTGCACTTGAGCAGTTCAGATACAGTAGTATCAATCGATAATTGTACATGCCGTCCAGATGCTAAGTGTGAAAAATGCATTTCAGCGACAAACTGCTCGATGACAGCCGCATTTCGTCAGACACATCAGAGCCTTTTGAAGTCGAATTAACCGACACAGTTGCTATGGGTGTTGCTTACGGCTTGCAGTTTTGGATGACCGGCTAATTGATGATGTCACACTATTACACTTTGTAGTTTTAATATGTTTTATTATTAATGCCTTGCGTTTATAACGGATTTTATGTTTGTTTCATTTGGAATTAATAATGCAAGGTTATAAGGTATTTAAGAATGCAGTTTAACATTGATCAACAGAATGTTATGAATTAATTGAGAACACAATATTATGTATTAATCCTTTTTTGAACAGAAAAGTAAAACAAACATGAATTAAAACAGCTAGTACGTACTTTTCAAAACAAAAATCTGCTTTGGGAATATTCATGAGTAGTAAAACTTTTTTTGTCTGTGTCCCTACATTTTTGTTATTTGTCCCCACTTTTTCAAGCCTAGAGGGCCCTTGTCCCCAATAGTCCAAATTCACGGCAGAACACTGCCCAAAAATGCCAATCTTATAGGTACCAGTCCCATACGTAAAACTGTAAAAAAATAGCTGAAACATAATACCTGTTTAATACAGAAGCATGCCCCTCGTTTGCTGAGATAGGGGAGGCCTTGGAGAACCTGTTGCTGGAGGGATCAGGGGACTACACTGAGAGCACCACCCTGTCTCCAGAGTACCAGTACATGTTGTCATGGTGCTGGAACAACATCAAGGTAAGGGGTCAGGGGACTACACTAACGGCACCGCTCTTTTTCCAGGGTACCAGTACATGTCATGGTGCTGGAACAACATCAAGGTAACATTCTATCGTGATTGCCATTAGTAATGCACTTCATACAGTCTCGATGTAGGGCAAGCACTGTAATGATGCCTCTCACGATGGAGACCCGTGTTAAATTCTCTGCAGGTGCTCAGGGCTTTTTCACTTTAGTTCAGTGCATTATATTAGTACATTGTGCATAAAACAATGTCAAGGTAATGTTGTGTATGTTGTTACAGAACATGTTGTCTCGACCAAACCCACAGGAAATTTAGGAACCGAGCATTTTGCAGTTCATGCTTTACTGTTAATAATACACTCATTGATCTCAGTATCCATTTATTCTATATGTATTGTTTTCTAGACATTGCCAGTATGCCTCAGTTATTGCCAGTTATTGTACTCACGCAGTGATACTGACAGCTGTAGCCCAAAATAGTGTTGCGTCAAACTACTACAGATTGATTATGTTAGACCTCAGTTAAAGCCCTTAAACATGTTACTGGTGCAGTGCCATTGTGGCCATCTTGTATATGGATTAAATTCAGACAAGTTAAACTTTATTCCTTTATACCTGCTGAGTTGTGTTTTATTCATTTTCATCCATAGGGACAGGGTTTTGTTCCATTTCCAGGAAGCATGTACAAGTCTAGGGGAGATTACTCAGAAATTGGTTCCAAGAGCAAAGCAGTTACCTCCCTTTCTGATATCCAGCATTAAATCCACATATCTCACTGTGCTCACGAAATGCAGACACAAGGTACATGTATAGCAAACTGTATTTAAGACACAGCAGTGAAAATGCCTGGTCTGAAAGTTACAAACCTTTGTATAAAATGTTCATAATTTACACATCAGACAATGTTCGTATTGGGATTTTTTTAAATATCTGCACATAACTAATTTAACTTCTGGAAAATTGTTTTCATTTGTTGTGAAACATTCACTTTGTAATCTTTGTTATTTTTGTTGCTGTTTAATGTTCTTCAGACAAACAAATGAAGGTTAGTTGTAGAGACAAACTAATGGTAAGGTTAGTTGTAGATTATGATAATAAAAGGGTTTAAAGGCTTTAAAAGCATTATTAAAATCCACGTTTGCTACAGGGTGTCATAGAGGGGTGTCGCAGTGCGTTTATCACCTTCTGTTCAGCATTATTCAGCAGCTCTGATGAGACAGTACACAACATACCTGCAGAAATACTTAGAGAGGTTAGTATGCCCTTGAAAGGCTAATACCATTTGATCATCACATATTAAAGTAAAGTCACTACATTTTATATATGCTTTATTGAACTACATGTATTTGTACCACTATGGCTGCTTCTGTACACTATTCATGGGCGTGTAATTTTATCATTTTTATCATTTTTCTGTGCTTGTTTTTGTTGTTCAATATCATACTATTGTATACAAAATTATTTCATTCAAAATCTTACATAAATTGCTAACAAAAAATGCAATCTGTTCTTCTTAAGATTCTTTCAATTTATCGTTAAATGAATTGTAAACGACCCGATTCAATTGTCAACATTTAATCAACCAGTTTCAATTAGATTCTCTTATATATATTTATAGATGATTATGTCATAAAACTGTTAATTAATATTTTGGTGTTTGTGTAGATTAATCATGTAAATTGATACGGCATCATGGTTGCTGTTATATTGAAATACACATGTAGTTGTGAAACATTATCACCAAATTTTTCCATTGTACTTATTTATATTGATTTATGAGACACATACACTGACATTAGCTAAATACAATGGCATTATTTATAACAAATAAAATCTTTACTAAATTGCAAGTCATGACTCATGAATTCGCCAAAACATGCCTGTAAAAAGGAAACATGAATGGAATTGAAATATTCTACCAAACAATGTTTGAAAATGGAATCAAATGACTAAAACATGTTGCGTTGTACCTGGTATGAATCTTTTATTAACTGATATATAAAATTAAATGGAAGCGATTTAAACATGACGTTGACGTCAACACGTTACGATAGTTCACGGAACTAGATCTATATGCCTTATTACTTTCATCACCTAGGTGTTATCAAGTTTAAAACAGAAGTCTATACTGAGTTCAGTGACCCGTAGGTCAGCAGGTCTGCCTATCATCATGCAAGCCATCATTGTCAGTGAGAAACACACCAAGAAGGTGAGTGACGTATTGATACTTTGGTCCTTGTACATGTACATGTTGCTGTCTTTTGGTCATACGTGTATCTGAAAAGCGTTTCTACGCTGTTATTTAATGTACATTCTAACGTGATACTTGCTAATTTTTGTATGGACAAAGAACAAAATGATCGTTGTTAAACTACCCATAAACAACGCAAAAAGGAGTCCAGATTCTGAGCGGAAAAAGTAGTTCAAATAAATATATGTCATATCATGTTAGAATCAAAATAATTTTCGCATTATCGTTGTTTATCGGCCAATAAACAACTCTTTGTCATTCTGATGCTTTGCTATTGAACAACTCAGGCTATGGTTTAAGTCATACGCATCAGAACTCCAAATCGTTGTTTATTGGATGATAAACAACAATAAATCGAACATTATTTCTTAATTGAAAGGCAATTATTTGGCATTTGTATGTGAGTCTTAACGTTCGTCTGCTGTCACATTTAATATTTTCAAACTTGTTTATCTTATATCAAGCATATAGATGCAAGTAATATATTAATAAAACACTGAAAACAGTAAACAAATACAAATCCTATCAAACAAATACTAGGTTGTTTTCAGTATTTAATCCTTCTTGCTTCTTTTTCTTTTTTAGAACAATTTACTCTGTGAAGCCCTATCTGGTTTGTTTGACCTTTGCAAGCTTCCCCTATCCAGTGATCCAGGGATCACAGACCTGCCCCAGGTGCATGGACTGAATATGCTCAACACCTTGTTCTCTGATGCCAGTCTAACTGGCAATTTGATTGGTCACAATGGTCATGTGACCATCATGGTCATCCAGCTGTTTGGGTCACCGTCCTGGGCCATACGGAATGCTGCCACGCGATTGTTCAGTAAGAAACTGATGGGTTTTATCTAGACTTACATGCCAATAAATTTTGCCTATCATCTAGAGATTAATTGCATTCAGAATATCGTTTATCTTGTTCGCTGTTAAGTAAGAGTTTAATATGTCTATTGAAGACTTATGTGCTAAATAATTTTGCCATTTATCTGGGTCAATAATTAAATGCTAATTGTATGCATGCGCTGCACAAAAAATACTCCACTTTATATTTACAGGTACCTTGGTTACCAGGTTGTTTGGCCAGAAGAAGAGCCAAGAAAACAAGTTGTGTAACTCTGTCACCTACAAGGAATTTTCAGCCTATTACCCAGAGTTGCCCCCCTTTTTGCTGGCAATTTTGAAAGATGCGAGTGAAAGGGACCTTCAGAACATCTGTACTATACACCCGTGCCTGTTCCCGGTGTTGACACTCTTGTCTTGTCTCAATCCAATGGACTCTATAGATGGCAGTCTGAAAAGGTAGTCCATAAATATGGTAAAACCTTCATACAATACATGACAACTTTCCCAACTATTTTAAGTTTCGATTTCTGTTCTTGCATACCGGTATGTGCTTTGTTAAGCTACATGTAATATTTTGTAACAGATCAGACAAACTGATATTTTTAATTCATAACCAAGATGTTGGTCTTGTCTTAAACTGATATTTACCAGAAACATGAATCTGGTAGCTACCAAGTGGTCGTGACACTTGAAACGTTGAACAATTTATTGTTTTGTGTATGTTTGAGTTAGTGTTACTCATATTTAAGAGAAACATGAATCTGGTAGCTACCAAGTGGTCGTGACACTTGAAACGTTGAACAATTTATTGTTTTGTGTATGTTTGAGTTAGTGTTACTCATATTTAAGAGAAACATGAATCTGGTAGCTACCAAGTGGTCGTGACACTTGAAACGTTGAACAATTTATTGTTTTGTGTATGTTTGAGTTAGTGTTACTCATATTTAAGAGAAATTGATATGTAGTTTGAGTTACTGTAGCTCATGTTTCAGGGAAATTGATAAATGTATGTAGTTTGAGTTACTGTAGCTCATGTTTCAGGGAAATTGATAAATGTATGTAGTTTGAGTTACTGTAGCTCATGTTTCAGGGAAATTGATAAATGTATGTAGTTTGAGTTACTGTAACTTATGTTTAAGAGAAATGGATATGTACTTTGAGTACCTGTAACTTATATTTCAGATAAATGGACGTGTAGTTGAGTTATTGTAATTCATGTTTCAGAGAAGTGGACATGTAGTTTGAGTTACTGTAACTCATGTTTCAGATAAATGGATATGTAGTTTGAGTTGGTGTAACTCATGTTTCAGAGAATTGGATATGTAGTTTGAGTTAGTGTAACTCATGTTTCAGAGAAATGGACATGAAGTTTGAGTTAGTGTAACTCATGTTTCAGAGAAATGAATGTGTAGTTTGAGCTAGTTTTACTCATGTTTCAGAGAAATGGATATGTAGTTTGAGTTATTGTAACTCATGTTTGAGAGAAATGGACATGTAGTTTGAGTTACTGTAACTCATGTTTCAGATAAATGGATATGTAGTTTGAGTTAGTGTAACTCATGTTTCAGATAAATGGATATGTAGTTTGAGTTAGTGTAACTCATGTTTCAGATAAATGGACATGTAGTTTGAGTTAGTGTAACTCATGTTTCAGATAAATGGATATGTAGTTTGAGTTAGTGTAACTCATGTTTCAGATAAATGGATATGTAGTTTGAGTTAGTGTAACTCATGTTTCAGAGAAATTGATATGTAGTTTGAGTTAGTGTAACTCATGTTTCAGATAAATGGACATGTAGTTTGAGTTACTGTAACTCATGTTTCATAGAAATGGGCATGTAGTTTGAGTTAGTGTAACTCATGTTTCAGAGAAATGGATGTGTAGTTTGAGTTACTAAAGCTTATGTTTCAGAGAAATGAACGTGTACAGGAACCTTATTAAAAGGTTCACAGCAAGTCCTGTGTACCAGTTGCGTCATCTGGTAGCCCCAGCCCTGGTTGCCATGGTTACGAAAGAGGATATGAAGTCAAGGTTGATGTCTTGTCTTCATGACGACATCTCTTATTCTGCAACTGATGTAAATGCTAACGGTATCCATGGAGCCCTTTTGTTTGTGCAGAGGGTTTTGGAACACATCATAGGGTATGACATTACATCATGGCTTTTTTTCACCATTTTGGGAATATGACCTATACCCATGAAATTAGGGATTTTAGTGTCTATTCACCTACAACTGCTGAAAATTATAATTGTTTGAATAAAATTTGTATAGATATTGGTAAACTACTTAAAATAGAATGTTCTGAACAAAAACAAATCAGTAAAACAGTTATTACAACTTCAACAGTCTTTATTTCTACACTAAACACCTCTTATTTCCAAACATCTGAAAGTCAAACCATTAATTGGGAATTTTTGGACTGAATTCGGGAAGAAAAAGAGACTTTCTGCCATTGGGAATATGACCCAATAACGGCTATAAAATTTGCCTCAAAAAGTCCTGTACGTGATATGTAGCCTGTCTGGTGTGGTGTGATTATTCCTCCAGAGTTTTGAAGGGCAGATATTATATACAAACATTGCTTAAATTTGCTGGATCGGTTTGTAAATACAGACTTTGAAGTAAACCTTTCAAGCAGAGGAGGGTGATTTCCTTCCCTGAAGTGTTCATGAAAGAACACCCCTGTGCTTTTGGATGTGTCAATTGTTATACCATAGTTCAACTCTTATATATTTGAGGCTTGCTGTGGGAAAATTGGGCTGAATGCATGATGCATTAAGCCCGGGTTTCCCACAACATGCCTCTTTTTTTTTTTAGCACCACCAGTGTACAGTCAGTGTGGCAGGAACTGTTAGGCAAGGCCTGGTTGTTGAACGCGGCCAGTGGTATAGTGTCGGGACTCTATCTACAGATACTTACGACTCTGATGAAGCATCTCCAGAATGTGAATGTTCCTGAACATCTTGTGGAGGCAGTCGGCAAAATTTGTTTCCATGACAACGAAGTCAGTATCCTTCATTATTCATTTTAGTCATACATATATGTAGCATGTGTGGTATGTCATTTCGCCATTAAATCCTGGTGAAACGAAGTCGCTGTAACCAAAATTTGATGATTTTTTGTTTTTATCACGTTATCTTAAATTATGTTAAGATTTTCAGGTATTACTTGCCGATAACGCATTAAAATGTAAACAACTCATTATTCCAACAGTAATATAGTCCTCGTATTGTTTAATTGCCCCAGGATATCAACAATTTGAATCACATAAAGTTTTAGAAACTTATTTGCTTATCCATTATTGTATGAGTGGTACTTTCATGTACAATCTGATTGTCTTAATAAATGCTGGTTTTAACTGATTCCAGATTGTTGGTGACAGTGTATTGTGCCAGGCAGGTGTCAACTTCCTGTTGGCCTCGGGCATGCATTCTGGGAAGGATACAACATCTCTGAATGGTCAGTTAGTGTCATGTGACAACCTAGAGACCAGGAAAGCCTGTCTGCAATTCTTGTCAGACAAGTTAACCTTTGATGAGTTAGATATGGACGAACCAGCTGAGATAATGGTAATTGTAATTCTTTACCTCATACATTCTGTTTATACATGTATCTTTTGAAAATTTTGAAAGGGCTTATGCGCATGTTCATGTGTGCTGCTTGCTCTTTTTTATTTAAACCCTGATGATGTTTTTATTTATAAGATACACCTACCAATTACCACATCTTTGTTTTGGATATTAACAATAGCATATTGGAGATTCGTTTGGATATATTTCAAGTTAATTAAACTTGTATACAAGCTTCATGACATAATTGTTTTAATTTTGTTTTTATTGTTTGTGTGTCAAATATTGTTATCAAAAATGCATGTCTTCATTAAAACGAAGTAGTGTATTCATCCTCCACAAATTTTTACCCATAAAGATACCACTGGTAAAAGTTTGTGGTTGAAATTTTACCATTTATATTGTGTATTCATGTTTTGAATGTTTTAGGACCACCTGGTTCACGCTTTCTGCGTGGAGAACTACCTTCAGAACCGCTATCAGATCCTAGACCTTCTAGCTAGACTGTACCTCAAGTATGACCAGATCAACCCAGATACCGTTGAGATCCTTGAAAGTTGCATACACAGTCTGGACCCTCGTGTGTGGGACTTTACTGGTTTTTCTTCCCTCGTGATAGTGGCGGAGGCAATTTGCATAGAACACACTGGGTTTATGATGGAACTTCATGGGCTGCCAAAAGAATGGTTTGCACAACTTTGAAATTTTTATTGCATGGCTTTATCAAAATATTGGGTAATGCATGGATAGAAAACTACTAAAATTTATTGTAAAAATCTTTACTTGCAAACTTCAAGCTACATGTAATGTGCCAAAAAATTGCAAATGAGAAATATTTTCCTCAGTGTTACATGAATATTTTTAACATTGGGTTACTAGTATTTGAGTTTATTATAAAAACAAAGTATTAAATTGGAGAGGACATTTTTGAGCTGAGTGGAAGATGAACTCTGGCCATTAGGGTGATATTTGTTTATGCATGTTTCATCAAATGAATGCACTTGCTTTGTTTAGTATAAACACATATTTAGATTTAATAGCTATTGAATTGATGAAAGATTGTTCATTAAGTTTTTTTGTATAATTATTGTTATATTTGGTTTATTTAAATGTTTAAGAAGGCAGCAGAAGTGTTACTGTGTATTACTATCAGGAGTGTATTTTTTCTTTTCATTCGATTTCCTCCATTCAAATGCCAAATTTTATATACAAATACTGCTTAAAATGATTAGATTTGCTAGGAAATTAGTTTCAGAGAACGCTTTGGGGGGGGGGGGGGGCAGGATTTTTTCCCCCTTTAAGTATTGATGAAATCACATCCCAGTACTTTGTGTTTCAGTTGCTCACCGTCTGAGGCAGCGTTCTGTGCCCGTGTGAAGCAGTGCACTTTGGGTACCAACGAGACGGAGCGACTTGCTGCTGCAAGAGCACTGCAGATAGCAGGCTTTCGACTACTAGAGCATATACCTCCTGGGAACTACACTGTTGAGTAAGAATTACAAATTCTTTGATTCTTTGATTCCTGGTCAAGTTTAGTTAAGCCATCAATGCAATAAATATTTACCAGGTTCCTTCTTTTCATTTCTACACATAAACTCTACATTGTATTTCGTCATCATGAATGCAATTACGAAATAAACCCCCATGGAATAAAGTTTGCTTTATTTCAACACTGTGGTGATAAAGCCAACACGCGCAGTATTAAGAGGATATTTGTTTAATGCAGTGTAAGATCGTATTTTATTTCAAGAGTGGTCATAGAAACAATATTTTCACGAGCGGTGCAGCCAGGAGTGAAAACATCTAGTTTCTTTGACCACGAATGATTTAAAATATGATCTTACACTGTATTTAACAAATTTTATTTTTCTTTCATGCTTTTGAACGATAAATTTTAAAAAAGGCGCAGGATATGCTGAAGTGTCACAAGTTTTGTGTATTATGACGTCATAAATATGACGTCATTATAATTCCAAAATTGTTGATCACTGTTGTGGTGGGAAAATAGTGCCACTCTAACTGCATCGTTGTCGCTTAATTATATTTGTACTGAATTTTATTATGTGTTTTCTGCTGTTTAAAAAGGCCGATGTTTACACTGACGATTAGGGTATTCACATACTTTCAAAAAAACCCATAAAAAACAAAGTTAAAAGTAGTTCCTAATAACCAAGAGTGAAATGATCAAACGTTATCATTTCACTCGACCTAGAGTGAAATGATCGGGTTATCATTTACTGGTATTCTCCACTCATTCACCGCATAGCATCTAATAAAATGACGTCATCTTGTTATTTTCGTGACATCATTTTATGTTTTTCGTAATATTTAGTGTGTTTTCTTTCGTAAATATTCAAAATAAAGACAGAAAATGATAAGATAAATAGAATACTAGGTATATGTAAGTATTGAATAAAGATAAGTTTATTTGCTCAGCACAAAAACGTGAACCACTCGCCAAGGCTCATGGTTCAGGTTTTCTAAGCCTCGCTAAATAAACTGATCTTTATTTAACACTAACCTAGTATTCTCTATGTACTAACCCATGTGACTTCAACGATGTTAAGGTCACGTGCACCTTGCTGCTTATTCTTGTACTAATTCACAACATTACTTAATTGAAGAAAATCGTTAAAGATAATTAGTATCACACAGTACTCAGTGCGTTTTTTTTTGGGGGGGGGGGGGGAGGATTCAGTTAATTCTATTCTTGGTCAATTTTTTTTTTTAAATATTTGACTGTTTTGTTATCTAATGCTAATATTATGTTCTGCTAAAAATAAATTCAGCTTCCAAAGTGATATAGTGTGTATTATTATTTCAGTTTAATGTGCGCCTGTATGACACTGATTCAGGATGAAGACACAGACATTCGTGCAGAAGCTTGCACATTTGTCTCACAGCTGTTAAATATTGCCAATATCACACCGGTGAGAATTTTGATTTTCCCCAAATTTATGTCAAATTTTAGAAATTGCAAAAATTTCTTTTATGATGCCGACACTAGCCATTATGCTCACATAACTAACTTACAGTGCAACTGCTCATTTTCCTATTTTTATGCCCCCGAAGGGAACTTTTGGGGCATACAGTAATCGCATCGTCCGTCTGTCCGTCCGTCAAGCTTCTTGTGCGGAGCATTAACTCCATTAGTATTGAAGTGATTCAAATGAAACTTCATATATAGATAGAGGACAATGAGAGGAAGTGCAGAATACAAGGACCACAACTCTTTCTCAATATTTACAGAGTTCTTGCCCTTTGTATAATTTTCTTTTGCGGAGCATATCTCCATTAGTAATGAAGGGATTCAAATGAAACTTCATATATAGATAGAGGACAATGAGAGGAAGTGCAGAATACAAGGACCACAACTCTTTATCAATATTTACAGAGTTCTTGCCCTTTGTATAATATTCTTTTGCGGAGCATATCTCCATTAGAAATGAAGGGATTCAAATGAAACTTCATATATAGATAGAGGACAATGAGAGGAAGTGCAGAGTACAAGGACCACAACTCTTTCTCAATATTTACAGAGTTCTTGCCATTTGTATAATTTTCTTTTGCAGAGCATATCTCCATTAGTAATGAAGGGATTCAAATGAAACTTTGTATAATGATAGAGGACAATGAGAGGAAGTCCAGAGCACAAGGACCACACTTCTTTCTTCAATATTTACGGAGTTATTGGCCTTTGTTTTATTTCCTTATGTAAAGGATTAATTTTCTTGTGTGGAGCATAACTCCATTAGTATTGAAGGCATTCATCTGAAACTTCATATAATGATAAAGAACAATGAGAGGAAGTCCAGAGCACAAGGACCATAACTCTTTCTTCAATATTTATAGAGTTATTGCCCTTTGTTTAATTTTTTGTGCTGAGCATTACTCCATTAGTATTGAAGGGATTCAAATGAAACTTCATATAATGAATGAGGACAATCAGAGGAAGTGTAGAGCATAAGGACCATAACTCTTTCTTCAATATTTATGGAGTTATTGCCCTTTGTTGAATTTTCTTGTGCTGAGCATAACTCCATTAGTAATTGATGGGATTCAAAAGAAACTTCATATTATGATAGAGGACAATGAGAGAAGTGCAAAGTATAAGGACCCACAACTCTTTCTTTAATATTTACGGAGTCATGGCCCTTTGTTTTATTTTCTTATGTGAAGCTTTTATTTTCTTGTGCGGAGCATAACTCCATTAGTATTGAGGCATTCAAATGAAACATCATATAATGATAGAGGACAATGGAGAGGAAGTGAAGAGCACAAGGACCATAACTCTTTCTTCAATATTTATAGAGTTATTGCCCTTTGTTTAATTTTCTTGTGCAGAGCATAACTCCATTAGTATTGAAGGGATTCAGATGAAACTTCATATAATGATAGAGGACAATGAGAGGAAGTGCAGAGTACAAGGACCACAACTCTTTCTTCAATATTTCTGGACTTATTGCCCTTCAGTTAATTTTCTTGTGCATAACTCCATTAGTATTGAAGTGATTTAAAATAAAATCACAATATTGATAGAGGATTTTGAGAGGAAGTGCAGAGTACAAGGACCATAACTCTTTTTGTAGGAAGAGTCATTTTTGCGTACATGTAACTGACATTGTGTTGCCTTCCTCTGACAAGCATATGCTTCGGGGCATACGACACATCCTGTGACAAGCCTTGTTATTTTTCTTTAACAAGGACTTGATTGATGTGATGTTGTGTCTCTCAATAATGTTTATAGTAGTCTAGTAATTATCACATAATCCTTAATAAAAGTAACCTTTCTGTTTCAGTATCAAAGCTTGCACAGCAATGTGTGTTTTTACGGTAAGTCAATATACACAAATTCCGCAGAAATTAAATTAAGATGAAATATTTTTTATAATTTATTCAGTTTCTATTCATTCAAATACTGTTTGTTTGTTGTTGATATTAGTTTTGTTTGTTTACTTCCATCATTGTTTCTCGTATATATAAAAATATGAAGAACTAAACAAAAGTTCATTTCAAGCTTGCTTAATAGATAATGACTAGAAAACCCAAAATGTCTGTTACGAAAATATGTTATCTTTAACCAGTTCATTTCTTGTTTATTTCGCTCAGAGTTTGCTGCAGTATTTTTCAAGCGCTCTCTGGAATTCCCCAATCTGTGTTCAGTATCTGTTTGAACTTTTGACCCCCCAAAAATGACTTGTCCACTGTGCTAGAGGAGCGGGTTCAGGGACGATTCAGCCAACTGTTTGATCACAAGGACAACAGCTTCTTTGCGGAGAGAATCTACAATGCTTTTGAAGTATATAGATGTGTCAAGGTCTGTATATTCTGTATATTTTTGTATATTTGTCACAGAATAGTTTAAATACAGTTGAATGGAGGTGATTTTTAATTTAATAATAAGGTTACAATTTTAATTTTTTAAATTGTATCAGTTTTTTTATCGGTTCAGGTTAGTATGGACCGCTGTAGCAAAGAAGGGACTCAGCCACCAGTAGTGAGTGAATTTTAGTGTAATGGACATCTTGCAGTCTTAATAATATTAAATTGTATGAATTATTATTTCCCTCCATACAGGTAATTATGGAACGATGTAGGGAAGAGGAGAGACAACCACCCACTAGACATAGCAGGCAGCGTGTGCAGCGCCACTTGTTACAAAGTCTTCACACGCTTCATGACCTTCTGGGACAATCCGTAAATGGTATGCTTGACATGGTCATTTGGCCCCACCATTCAGTGGATGGTCACATTGTTGTGACTGTTGATCAAGTACCTGATCTCTTTTGCTGTATTTAATTTTATTTCCTGTTCAGCAGTTGTTTTAATAACGTAATATCCATTCACAATTTGTCAAAATAATAAATCTTACATAATACACACTATAAATATGCAAAACAATATATTTAGACTATGTATACAATATATATACAAAAACAATACATTCAACCATATATACAAACACTGCTATATTTGTAGTGAACAATGAAATTAACTATTTTTAGCTAGACTATTCGAAGAATAGGTGAGCTTTCCTACTACCCCCCGGCGTCGGCGTCCGCATCTGAATTTGGTTAAAGTTTTTATTTAAAAGTCTTGTAACTTTACAACTACATAAGTTATTCACTTGAAACTTGGAATATACCTTTGTCATAAAACTCCAGTATCAGGGTCAACATTCCCTATAATTCTGTTTTGTATTTTGACAGAGTTATGCCCCTTTTTTTTATTAGATTTTCTGGTTAAAGTTTATATTCAAAAGTTTTGTAACTTCAAAACTACAAAAGCTATTCACTTGAAACTTGGAACTAACCTTTTTCATCAACTCCAGTATCAAGGGCAAACATTCCCTATAACTCTGTTTTGTATTTTGACAGAGTTATGCCCCCTTTTTCACACAGATTTTCTGGTTAAAGTTTATATTCAAAAGTTTTGTAACTTCAATACTACAAAAGCTATTCACTTGAAACTTGGAATATACCTTTTTCATCAACTCCAGTAGCAGGGTGAAACATTCCTCATAACTATATTTTGTATTTTGACAGAGTTTATGACCCCTTTTTCACATAGATTTTCTGGTTAAAGTTTATATTCAAAAGTTTTGTAACTTCAATACTACATAAGGTATTCACTTGAAACTTGGAACTAACCTTTGTCATCAACTCAAGTATCAGGGGCAACATTACCCATTACTGTTATTTTTGTATTTTGACAGAGGTTGCCCCCCCTTTTCACTTAAATTTTCTGTTTAAAGTTATATTTCAAAAGTTTGGTAACTTCAAAACTAACACAAGTTATTCACTTGAAACCTGGAACTAACCTTTGTTCATCAACTCTAGTATCAGGTGGCACCATTACCAATAACTATGTTTTGTTTTTTGACAGAGTTATTGCCCCTTTTTTTCACATAGATTTTCTGGATAAAGTTTATATTCAAAAGTTTTGTAACTTCAAAACTACATAAGGTATTCACTTGAAACTTGGAACTTACCTTTGTCAGCAACTCTAGTATCAGGGGGCAACATTACCCCATTACTCTGTTTGTAGTTTGACAGAGTTAGCCCACTATTACATAGACTTTGTGGTTAAAAGTTTTTGTTCCAAAAATGTATAAACTATACAAGGCATCACTTAGAAGTTTGTATTTTAACAAATGTATTGCCCCTTCCACTATCCAAAATATGTACCAACTGAAATACTTCAAATAGTCGAGCACGCTGCCCTCTGACAGCTCTTGTTAACATACTAATTGCATAGAAGTCTTATAAGGCGTCCAATAGAAATCTTTCTTGGATTAAGACTTTGCGCTTGTTTAAATATTTAAAGCAAATCTAAGACTAGTTTTTAAACCTGAAAATTTTGGGATAATTTCTTTCCTTTTACATGCAAATATGTACTTTTTCATTTCCATGAAAAGAATAAAACGATTGTTGTTTTCATTTGTATCACCAAGCAGTACCAATTTGCAATTTTTACTTTTACTTTATTTAATATATCACTAGTAGGGAAAGATGTAGGATTATCCAAGGTACAGAATGCTGCTTAAAAGCGGTCGGGGACTGGAAAAATCTTAAACATTTTCTAATACATGCTACATGTACATTCGGTGTTTTATGGTATTTAATGCTTCTAATGTTTCATAAGACAGAATCTTTATTTCTCATTGAGTATTTGCCATATATTGAATTTCTTTTTTACGGAAATTGCTATCAATTCCATATACATTGTGCAATTATCTTTAGCCAATCTACACTCGATAAAAGTTATAGCGCACCTGATGGAAATAAATGGAAAATGTTGTATTTTGTTTATTTATAAGAATGTCAGCTTGAAATGTCAGCTATGAGTATTTGAGTTATACGTGCATGTGTTTCATACCAGAATACTGTAAAAAATACGAAAGAATTTCGTGTTTACCTCGTCGCAGCTGAAATTCTTATAAATAAAGAAAATACAACAATTTCCTTTTGGTGCGTTATAACATTTTTTTTGAGTGTATATGTAAATGCATGGTTTTGTACACGTATTTTCAGGAGATGTTTTCGGCTCGTTTGCCGATAGTGTCGTAGTTTCCAGTGCTGTGGAAGTCGTCCTAACGTGTAACATAGTGGACCACTTAGATGTAGCCGAGAGTCAGACTATAAAAGAATCTTTATCAAGTTTACAGGTATGCTTATGCTCTAACTCAGATCAGTTCTGATGCATGTGTTATGAATAACTTTAAATTTATAGTGAATGCACACTATTCTAGAAATTCCCATACATAAATCTGCCCCGAATCTACAGACAGAACAGAACCGATAAGTGAGTTAAGTCAGAGATCTATTATGAATATGTGATTATTGGATTGTCTTTTTGCAATTTAGGTGCCAAATGCGTTTTTGTTGATAGTAATTGAGGGTATAGAAATAATAATAATAGCTTTATTTTACGAAGGTGACATATAAGACATTCAATTGTCATGACAAAAGCATACCTTATTTTCATATGGCCTTCATACACATTCAAACATTCAAACATATTCACATTTAACATATAATTACAAAACAAACACACAGAAATAATGGCAATAATAATAATAATAATAATAATAATTTTCTCAATAAAATAACAATTACAAAGCATCAGCAGACAGCAATAGAAATTAGAAATGCATTGATACACTCATAATAAAAAAGTTACATTTTCATATAAAAATTCTCCATATACAAAACAAATATAATTATTTGCTAACAACATCAATTTCAATATAAATTTTATAATTTTCAATAAATATATCTATATCAGTATAATTAATTATAATTGTGATATTTGTGTTACATTTATTTGCCTTGTTCAAGTAAATATGTTTTATATGCTCTTTTGAATGATGGGAATGAAGGTTTATTTCTTAATTCCGATGGTAAATTGATTCATACGATTATGCAATAATATGTAAATGTATCTTTGTAGTATTTTGTTCGTGTTTTCTTTGGCAAAATAAGATCTTTGTGCATAGCTGACTGTAAATGGTGGGATTATTTGTTTGAAAAGGTCAATAAATCTTTCATATATGATGGCACCAAATTGCAAACGGTTTTATATATTTGTATAGCAGTGTGGTATTTTACTTTGTCATAAAATGGCATCCATCCTAATGTTTTAAAAAGTTCTACAGATGCAATCCTTAAAAGTTTATTAAGAATTATTTTAGTTATTCTTTTTTGTAGTACAAAAATCTTATTAATATACTATTTGTTCGGTTTTCCCCAAATAGTACAACAGTAGTCAAAAATAAGTAAAATATATGCATTATAAAACATTTTATTTCATTTCATCACTGAGAAAGTTTATGATGTGTTTTAATAATAATGATACACGTAATATAATACGAAATAAAATATTGTTTCTGCAATAAATATATGCAATTTATTTTGCCATACGATTATTTGCATTAAAATATCAATGTTTGAAATAGTGACAGATATTACGAAACATATACATGTAACTGTCATTTTAAGGTGGGAAAGAAAATAATGATCTGTTATTAATAATATTTCTTAACGAGCTTCTAACAGTTCCTGTTTGTTGTACATTGAATGCACTAACAAGGTGCATGGCGTTAAACTAAACATTTAAAGTTCAATGTTGAGATAACAGACATATAAAATAATGCATTTATCAGCTACATGTATAAACGTATGCACATTTTCATAAATTAAATGGAATTTGAACAATTTGAAGTTCAGTTTGGTGTTACATTTTCAACACTACACAACTAGTGTTGAATATAGAATATTGTGCAGTTCGCCGTATGTTAACGGTGAATAGTCGGATTTTGAATCCGTATCGCTACGAAATTGGGCAGTATATAAAGCTATTATTTAAACAGTATAACTTGGAGGATCAGTGTTTTTGCAATTAACAGTATCCAACAAAGCAAAAGTTCCTGACGTAGGTTATAATTGTATTAATGTAAACACATGCTAAGGCAGTCAATAAGATAACCGTTTTATTGTAGAATGTGAATTTGGCCATTTTCACCTTTTGTGCTGCTTTAAATTGTTTACAATTTACAATTAATATAACACTTTTTCGCTTACAGCTGGCCAACTTTCCACCAGCAGTCCATGATGCTATACTGTCATGTCTTGCTTGATGTAGTGTTTTGGACTAACCGTTGTTCCACACGACGCGAACAGCAAAGATACAAGCGGAAGGCCACAATTTGCCAGAGATACAGTAATGTTGTATCATTGAATGGTAATAAATATAAAACAACGGAGTGTTTTTTTATCAGATTTTTTTCAATAAAAAAATTACGGTAATACGTTATAAGTAAAACAAACATTCTTAAAGGGACTATGTCAACGAAAATATGGTTTCCTGTTGCACTGTAAATGATAGTAGACTATAGAAACGCGCTATACTAAGACATGTACATAAAATAAAGAATATATAATATAATACGTAGTGAGATATAAGACAAAAACAAATCAGCAAACATTTTAGAAAAAAAACAACAAGCGGATATCGAATTCACGACAAAGAATCAATACTAAGAAATGACATTACACAGCGCTTTAACCAACTGCGCTATTCTGCAATGTAAAGAAACGTGTGTAAACCATGGATTTACAAAATACTCTGACGTCTGACGGCAAAATGTAAACATGAAAAGGGCCAAACGAACACGATCCATATTATGAATTGACTTAACTCAGAATGCACAAAATATTTTCCCATTATATATATACCTTATTTTAACCGCTATTATATGCCAGTATTAATATCTTAATTTGAGATTTAAACAAACCCTTTAAGATTAATAAACCATTCCAGTTGTTGCCCCTTTTAGTTGAAAAGACAGATGTAATATGACTGTTTGCGTTGCATTGACATGTACACCATTCATTCTAATACACTTGATTAACAGTCAATCGGGGGGCATTGCAATGATTGGGCAAACCTCGTATAAAAGAGGAAATTGATTCACGCTTTAGTGTACACGGCATTGATTCTTTTTTTATTTAATTGACCAGGAATAACTGGATTATGCGTTGGTGTTTTGAGTGGGAATCGAAGCATGATTACCAGTAAAAAATAAGCCTTTGTTGTGACCAGTGTGGTTTTCGATATTCTTTCAAGGAAAACCTTACTATTTTCCAACATTTATACTCTGTCATAATTCGTGGACATGGTTACGCCGTTGCAATTAAACCAATATAACAAGAGTTTATTTAGCGGTATATGTCTTTACTTGTGTCTTCGACATCGCTTTATAAAAAAAGTGTTGCATAAAGGTCAGTGTCAGGTTTCTGGCTAGAGAAGTACCGGTCATTTCAAATAAGGTAAAGAACTGGTTATTGAATAACGCACACAATCTCTGAAAAACCTACTTGAACGCTACTCTGTTTTATAAAGGCACGTAATATATGTGGTGGAAGCAAAATAACCGAGTCTCATTATAAACTATTTTGCAGTACGGAATGGAACTACTGATGTATAATAAGGCACTGTTGTGCTCGTCTTTTTTGTTCATAAAGGGGAAGCTTGTTATGGAAATTAAGTATTTCTCAAACAGCAAATGGTAGGTTACGTTCCAGTCTTAGAATCTGCCAAGTTACATATTGTATATAAAGTAAATAGCCTTGGTACACGCTCAACGTGTTAGTAACTCGTAAAATAATTGAACCACACTTATATGATGAACGAATACCTCAATACGGTTTGATTAAGATCTTGAATGTTTATTATTATTTCGAATTATGCATATGCGGTGTTTAAAAACAGCAGCCATGTAGCATTTAAATGCTTAGTAAATCAGTAGCACTATAACTGCCCGTGTCGATTAGTTTAAAACAGATGATGTTTCATTTAGACAAAAAAATAACTTGTTTGGTGTGATTAAAGTAAATCACTTTTTAGCGCGACTATTCGAAGAATAGGTGAGCTTTCCTACTACCCCCGGCGTCCGCGTCCACGTCTGAATTTGAATCAAGTTTTTATTAGAAAGTCTTGTAACTTCAAAACTACTTAAGTTATTCACTTAAAACTTGGAATATACCTTTGTCATCAACTCAAGTGTCAGGGGCAACATTCCCCATAACTCTGTTTTGTATTTTGACAGATGTATGCCCCTTTTTCACTTCGATTTTCTGGTTAAAGTTTATATTTAAAAGTTTTGTTACTTCAAAACTACATAAGTTATTTACTTGAAACCTGGCACTAACCTTTGTCATCAACTCCAGTACCAAGGGCAACATTCCCCATAATTCTCTTTTGTATTTGACAGAGTTATGCCCCTTTTTCACATAGATTTTCTGGTTAAAGTTAATATTCAAAAGTTTTGTAACTTCAATACTACAAAAGCTATTCACTTGAAACTTGGAATATACCTTTGTCATCAACTCCAGTTTCAGGGTGAACATTCCCTATAACTCTATTTTGTATTTTGATAGAGTTATGTCCTTTTTTTACATAGATTTTCTGTTAAAATTTTATATTCAAAAGTTTTGTAACTTTAAAACAACATAAGTTATTCACTTGAAACTTTGAACTAACCTTTGTCATCAACTCTAGTACCAGGGGCAACATTACCCATAACTCTATTTTGTATTTTGACAGAGTTATGCCCCTTTTTCTCATATATTTTCTTGTTAAAGTTTATATTCAAAAGTATTGTAACTTCAAAACTACATAAGTTATTCACTTGAAACTTGTAACTAACCTTTGTCATCAACTCCAGTATCAAGGGCAACATTCCGTATCACTCTGTTTTCTATTTTGACAGAGTTATACCCCTTTTTCACATAGATTTTCTGGTTAAAGTTTATATTCAAAAGTTTTGTAATTTCAAAACTTCATAAATTATTCACTTGAAACTTGGAACTTACCTTTGTCATCAACTCAAGTGTCAGGGGCAACATTCTCCATAACTCTGTTTTGTAGTTTGACAGATTTATGCCCCTTTTTCACTTAGATGTTCTGGTTAAAGTTTATATTCAAAAGTTTTGTTACTTCAAAACTACATAAGTTATTCACTTGAAACCTAGAATATACCTTTGTCATCAATTCCAGTATCAGGGTGAACATTCCCCATAACTCTATTTTGTATTTTGATATAGTTATGTCCATTTTTCACATAGATTTTCTGTTTAAAGTTTATATGCAAAAGATTTCTAACTTTAAAACTGCATAAGTTATTCACTTCAAACTTGGAACTTACCTTTATCACCAACTCTAGTACCAGGGGCAACATTACCCATAACTCTTTTTTGTATTTTGATAGAGTTATGCCACCTTTTCACTGAGATTTTCTGTTTAAAGTTTATATTCAAAAGTTTGGTAACTTCTAAACTACACAAGTTATTCACTTGAAATTTGGAACTAACCTTTGTCAACAACTCTAGTATCAGGGGCAACATGATCCATAACTATTTTTTGTATTTTGACAGAGTTATGCCCCTTTTTTCACATTGATGTTCTGGGTAAAGTTAATATTCAAAAGTTTTGTTACTTCAAAACTACATAAGTTATTCACTTGAAACTTGGAACTAACCTTTGTTATCAACTCTAGTATCAGGGGCAACATTACCCATAACTCACTTTTGTATTTTGACAGAGTTAGCCCACTTTTTACATAGACTTTGTGGTTAAAGTTTTTGTTCCAAACATTTATAAACTATACAAGGCTTCACTTAGAAATATTGTATTTTAACAAATTAATGCCCCTTTCACTATACAAAATATGTACCAACTGAAATACTTCGGGCGCGCTGTCCTCTGACAGCTCTTGTTTTATATAAAGTGATTTACAACTTTAAAACATTTCTAATGTACCATCGAAATATATTTACAAGCTGGACTCTGATTTGTTAAATGATGACTTTAATTGTAAAATGTCCTTATTATTAGTTGTTAGTCCTGACCGACACGATAGCCATTCAAGCGAAGATAAGAAAAATAAGTCGCATCTTTGCCAATCGATTTGGCATAAATCGTGCCGTATCATGTCATGCATTTAATAGTTGCCAATTAAGAACTAAGAGCAGATGTGACGTCAATTCTTGTTCTGTTTCTACGCTACAGATAACGCGCGAGCTGACCTAGCACATTCTTAAGATAAGAATGATGTAGAATAACCGCCTGACATTTACGGTTAAAGAAGCATTGTTTGCGTGTTGCAAATGCCTTTTGCTGTTTTGTCAAAGAATTAAACCATCGACATTTTCAATGAAAGAAGACACAATATTCAATATCTGGAAGCATCTTTCTGTTGTCTCAAGAGCGAAATCATCCAACTCAAACATGTGCTATCTTTACGAAGCATTGGGGAAGACCAAATATGCAATGTCTGGATAATGCTCCATGTGCTATCTTTACGAAGCATTGGGGAAGACCAAATATGCTATGTCTGGATAATGCTCCATGTGTGGATTCCACAATTGCTTCTGGCAAGCTCCATTTTACATTCAACATGGAAATAAACTCTATAAAATGCATAGCTCATTGTTCATTGAGTTGAATACTGCAATATAGTTTCAATGTTTCCATTTCTATGAGAAAAAAGTTTAATGGGACATACGTTAAAAAAATGTACCTCGTTTATTGATAATCAATCACATGCACCAGTAGTACGTATTTTGTTACTTCTGGTGCTATGAATAACTATCAACATGTAATGGTCATCGATTAAATATAAAAACATTTAGTTTTGTATAATTATTTAAGTATGGAACATACTGAATATTTGATCCATTCTCTTTAACTGTGAACTAGGGAAAATTTATGTTTTGCAAGTGGTACTCTCCTTCAAAATGCAATGCAGTAATAGTAATTTGTGATTCAAGAGTTTTTTTTTAAACTTATATCTTTCCTTTGGATCTTTCAATTTTAGTTTCGTTAAACTATTTGTATATATATTTGGAATAAACAAGTATTTGAACAAGGTTTTCAAAACTTATTTGTCAGATTTGTCAGATTTCATACTTCAAACAATATGGTTCTTTTGCGCTTCGCTTCAATGTAGATTTTATTTTATCATAAAATTTATTTACAACACAATAAACCAGCTTTGTATATGAACACCTATTGCACATATAATATAAGGACCAATTAACTAATATCATCAATTAAATAATACCGTGCATTGTGCTTTTGTTTTGGACACAAATTGTGTTAATATGTATACAAACCAATTGTTTTGGACTTGCCATATGTCATTTATTGCAGAGGAAGAGCTGAAATCACGTGACCATAACTAGAACGATCTATCTTGAAATCACGTGACCACAACTAGAACGATATATCTTGTCACATTAGATGAAAAATTACATTTTTATTCAATCCCAAGGAGTATTGTTTGTGACGTTTGTATGAAACGAATGCTTTTCAAGAGCCATTGGACGAACACGATACGTAATCAACGTGAGTTTGCTTAATTACGACGTTTATTTCAGTCCTGCTGCTGCAGCTGGAGATTCACTTTGTTTGTATTTACATGTATGGTAAATTAGTTGTCTTATCACAATATTGCAATCAATTGTACGCGCTTATATTTTTAACCAATGGTCATTGTTTATTTACTTTTGAAAACACGTTCGGATTTTAAGATAGCATTTGTAAACCAATTGTGAAAAAAATGTTGGACATTGTACGTATGTAAACTATTATTGCTTCATCAACGAATTCAGTGTTAAAATAAACATATAACTCATCAACTGTGTAATATGACCATTAAACTAAATACCAAGAATACATGAATACCAAGGTCATACCGCGATAGAATGGTATTCTGTATTATTTGATAAACGTTCAGTATTGAACAATAGTTCATGTACTATGAGCAGCACACTGGTTTGTCACCTATGTTTCTTAACCAGTCTGCTTGGCTCGTATATTGGAAGTACATGTACGAGAAATTTTGGAATGCACAGACTGTATTGTAACAATATACTACATTCCAAACACCTTGATAATATTCAGTTCCCACCAGAGAAGTTGGTTTCAGTATCACACGCAGTATATTTACACAGAATCATCGCTTCTGTTTAGAGTCGTCAGTGTAGACGAGAAGAAAATCGAACTAATGGACCAGAGGAGACTGAATACCAATAATTATGAAACCTGTTATATTGATACTGTCAATAATACAAAACTTGACGTCGAGTTGCACCAAGTTTGACAGTTTGTATGACGGTTAAAAGCAGTGTTGAGAATGGGGATAGAATTGTATACAAAGGATATTCGTTAAAACATAATCTGAAACATATGAATGACGTTTTGCGTACACATTGTTGTATATGAATACAAAATAAATAACTGATAAATAGTTTATATGTTCCTTATTGTGGCTTACAAATAATACTCTAATGACTGTTACACATTTGTTCCAACAATAATGTTACATATGAATGTATTTTTCAGACGGCTCATTGTTTATGCAAACCAAGATACAACGGTCAGCAAACACGTATCAATGTATACATCTCTCAAACACATTGAATGATGCTATATCAGCACATCACAGTGGACTGTCTACGGTAATTCAACTCTGGCCGAAATGTTACTAAAAAAAGACGTATGGAAAGTTTGTCGTTGAAGTGTTCACATATATTTCTTTGGACTGTTTAAATATTTTATGATAAATAGAAATTAGTGTGCCATTAATTGCTTGTTGCACCAGTAACAAGAATTAGATTACTCCCATTTAATTCACCAGAACAACAACGGAACAAACAATTGTTTGTCGACCAATTTAGGTTCAACGATGGCATTTGTTATTGAGACACACTAGACTAAACTTGTTGGTAGGAAACAAACTATATCACGAAAACATTTTCAGTGTATACATTAATGTTTAAATTTATGTTTAAAGTTATTTTTGTTAGCAATTGTTTAAACTTTCAAACAAGGTTAACTGTTATGTCAAAAAGTTAACACACAAGTAAATGCGTACTTT
The DNA here is from genome assembly GCA_027627225.1 of Congeria kusceri. NCBI lineage: Eukaryota > Metazoa > Mollusca > Bivalvia > Myida > Dreissenidae > Congeria > Congeria kusceri. Next base: position 69,564,290 of record CM051028.1, on the reverse strand, counting down.
AAATGAGCATACGGTAAGCAGATATGTACCTGATATATAATCGCGACTGTAATACTAAATTTTGTTGCTGCACGCACATCGACCATATTATAAATCAGTTTTGTTATTCATTTTATTGCGCGCTTTGACACTGCTGATAGATTCCCGAGCATCCAGCCGATTGGGGAATTCGTAAAAAGGTGTTATCAAAGTAATTCATACAATCGTGTTTATGTGTGTGTTGCCATGAAAATGTGGATTCTCGCAAATCATCGTATGCTGTTTTTATAACAGTGTATAACAGTGGTGAGATTTTCTAAGTGGCAAATATATGTATTACTTTCTAATCAACAAACGTATACACGTTTAGTTCTTGTCAAAATACTAAAATTAAATTAATTTAAAATGAATGACATTTCGTCAGGCGCGTTGTTTGAGCTTATAATGACACAGTGTGGAATATTTCTGAATTATAAACAAATAACTTGATGTGGAAATAAAATGTTTCCAATCATAGAAGACAGTATTGACAACGTCGTGAAATGTGATTCGCGAACGAAATTGGATTACAGAAAAACACGTGTTCATGCCACGAGTCTGCTTACAATTAAATTGTAATCTAAATTAATATATATAACATGTGAAAGGCAAATGATCCGGAAACTGGTTTGATATAAAACTTGGCAGTGCAATCGATACAAGCACATTATTTCTGTCTTGAAATCGCAATGCTTAACGCCGGTTACAAACATTCTTAGAAAGCTTACAGAATTTTTTTTTTTTTGTAATCAATGCTTTATATGATATCTCTCTTTTAAAACAATTTACTGAGCTCATAAGATGTAAATAAACTGTTCTTAACTTTTCTTAATTGATCGGACGCATTTCTGTTGTTAGGTCAATCTGAAATTCGCTTGAGGGATTTTGTTGCACTGCAAAGCAAGGTCAAAGTAATAATCAGACAAAATCCTTTGAGGAATATTATCCTGAGGTGCATGTACCTTTGGAAGACAATTTAAGATCAAACTGTATTAAATAATTATCAAAATTTACAGAATATACGACCTAACATAATTTTCTTAAAAAAGCACCTGTTCTTCATTTATCATTTTAAAAATAACGTATTTAACTTATTTATCAGCATACTATATTTTCGTTGGATGACCGCTTTCCATGTGTTCAGGAAATTAAAGTACGAGACGTTTTGGAATGCGCAAGTTTGGTTGTATCTATACAATTCATTCCGAACGCATTGATGATTCGCAGAAGAGGAGCTGGTTTCAGTAACACACGCAGTGTATTTACACAGAATCATTGCATCTGTTTGTTAATGTAGTGGGTGGTGTAGGCGAGATGTCAATCGAACGTATGGACCAGGAACCATATCATCGACGCTCCTAAGTAAAAACTTAACTTAGGCCATACTTAATTGCAAATATCAATTACACTTTTCCTTTTGAAAATCAGTAATTTATATTTGCAATATGGTAAAGTAAGAAACATACTTTGATTTCTTACCAGATTAAAACATTTAAAACAAAATAAACTTAAAGACGTTCGCAACAAAAAGAAAATGATTGGGTTAATTTCTCCTTTTGCTTCATTTTTTCTTTATTGTATATAGGTTAGAATATACTAATTTCATCTCTAATGACCATTCAAAATAAATCTTTTTATTAGTAAAAGTTCATAAAGCATATATAATAATCAAAAACACACTATGAAATGTATTTCCAAACTAATTTAGTTCAGAAATGATCCATGAAATATCTTCATTCTATTGATACGTATTTATGTTAAAACGAAACAGGAAAAAGGCTACGCAGGTACCCTATATGAAATCCAATATTCCACAAACAAGTTCGGTGAGCCATTATTTTTATTAATGTTTTGGTGTAAATATACATTGGTGCATGTATGTGCGAAATTTTAAGACAATCTGTCGTTTGGAACAAAATATGCACTTGATAAAAATCAAGTTTCAGAAAGCATTATTAGTTCCCATTTGACACACATAAATGTCCAGTCAAATTCATTACTTAAGCAGAAAATGTAGGCAAAACGTTTTTATTATCAACATACACATGTATATTGCCAAACAAAGCATGTACAAACATATCAGTTAAAAGAACCATAACCTTGTTTGAAAAATAACTGTCCTATATACTTAAAACATTGATAAAAATCCAAACTGAAAAATGGGCTTCGACAGGTACCGTATTCAAAACCCAATATTTCCGGAACAAGGCCGGTGGCCCCTATTTTTTAAGACTGTTTTTGTTTCAGTATACAATGACGCATGTATGTGGGACCTTTTAACAAAATCTGTCGTTTGGAACAAAATATATTCGTATATTTGATAAATTATTGATGTTTTCACAGGCAAATTTAATGCAAAATTCACCTCGTTAAGCGTCCATTACAAGTCATTTGGTAAATGATAACTGTAGATAAAGCGCGTTTTATCATTAAACTGCACTTGTGTATTACCAAACGAAACATTTAAAAAAAGATGCATTTAAAAATCTCAATCTTTGAATATAAACGGTTTATAGAATTCAACATTATAAGTAACACAAACTGAAAAAAGGCTTCGACAGGTACCGTATTCAAAATTCAATATTTCCGGAAAAAGGCCGGTGACCCCTATTTTTTAAGACTGTTTTAGTTTTAGGATCCATTGATGCATGTTTGTGCCAAGTTTTAAGAAAAACTGTCGTTGGAAAAAAAAGGAAGGAAATTGTTGCGAACGTCTTTAAACGGAATCAGCCCAAAACTTATGAAATTTACTTCAGTTTTCACTAAGATCGAGCTTTCTGGATATGGGCCCAGAGGATATACACTGAACAAATAATTAATTCTGGAACCTGGTTTTTTAATAATTTCAGAAAAGGTAAAATATCGGCGACGAGTTTCACGAAGTTTGTTTTTGTATAAATATTACTGGTAGTAGCGATGATAAATAGAGACATGTGTTAATTTAAATTTGAGATCATATTTCTTTCAATAGAGGTTAAATAAATGGTTGTCATATACTGATATTTGTCACCGTTTTGTTTATTAAAGTATGGAATAATTTTTTTTGAAATTATTGAGACCCTTTTCACATTCCCGTTATAGAGTACTGTAGGAGTTTTTTGTCTCCCTTGATAAAGCGAATCGAGAACGAGGCTGACGATGTATTGGCCATAGAGGAAAATGATGTTCAGTGGAGAAAATGTCCAATAAACTGATAAAATGTTGCTAGTTTTTTCATTAAACTCGTCTCTGTTTTATTCACTAAATTATGTATACGTGGATATATTTCAAATACTTAAATTATAATGCAAATAATGTAACAATCACAACATAGCCAAATTTGCTAACGTAACTATGTTTGACATCATAATTATGTTACTTCATATTCAGATCTGAATTTTTTATGATTGGAATAAGCCTATAATTGCTGAATTTATTGCAGTTTGCATAATTAATTATTTATTAATTAATAATATTTAATTAACAGAAGCAGTTCGTTTATTCCGGATTCAGTATCGGCTGTCGTAATTATATAACAGACTGATAGTTACAAATAACATTATTATTATTATTATCATCATCATTATTATTATTATTATTATAATTATGCAGTATGAGCAAGACACTGATATCCCGGAGTATGTTTTTTTGTTCATTTGAGTGAAACTACTTAAGGAGTCTACAGAGTTAACCAGAATTGATCAAAGACGTATTTTTGTACTCTCTAGTGGTAGAGAACCAAAACAAACAAAAATATGACTTAGACATAAAACATCATTATTTAATATTAAAACGTTAAAAAAACAGTTTTATTTATCGTTATATGTCTTTAAACTTTGTGTACAAACAAATGTACACTACATTTATAAACTATCATGAGTTCAAGCAAAATTATAAGGATAATTGCGAATAAAATTTATATTTTTGGAGAAAATAAAGTTATCGCTTTATTTTAAATGATAGTTATTTCACTTGTTATCCAGTAGATTTATGAAGTCAGTGGCATAGCTGCCGAGACAATGACCCGTGTTCTTCACTAATTGGTGTGTAAGCACTTTGATGTGCCACATGTTATTTTAAAATTATGACCTATATATACACATTCTGGTCCCATAATAATGGTCATGTGTTTATACAAGATTATGATCTACAATTGATAATACCAGGTTTGAACAATACGAAGTTTGTCAGTCTCAGAGAAAGTACCTAAGTCTAAATTGCATTTTTGTTCCATTTTTATCGACCATATACGATTAAACTGACACTCTCTTATCATATATCATAATTATATTATGTACCATGCCATTTCTGTTTATGAAGAAGTAAACTAAGTGAATATTTATAACATTCTTGACGTAATAAATTGTAAACGACCGCTATGCAACCTGTATTAACCATTATCAATACATCGCGAGCCTCGTTTTCGATTCGCTGATAAATGATTGTGTCGTGATAATCGCTAAAAATGGGAATGGGAAACTCGTCTATTGCGTCTTTTATTTTACTTGTCATATAAACAAAAAGAAGTTGTATAATAATCCCATTGAATTCAACGGAACTTCCTGTCATATTGTATGCCGGTCAAAGATGGCATTTGTTAAAGCGACACGCTAGACTTTTAACATTTTGTTAGGGAAATTGTTTGTTTGGTTTGTTGGGGTTTTTCGCCGTGTTTAACAGTATTTCAGTCATAACACGGCGGTAAGTTTTAGTTTAAACATATTTTATTGTATATACATATATATTTATGCTACAGTGACATATTGTAGACAAATAAGTACATGTATTCAAAAGGATTGGGCCTAGAGTTATGCCAACATCATCAAGGGGCCCTTTCCTGTTTGACAAAGATAATATAAAGATTAGCAAGATGTCAAAGACGGCATTCTTCTACAGAGAGTGTGGTTTTAATGTGGATGCTGTTCATTTTCATTAAAAAACAACAAAAACCATATTAAAAAAAACAAAAAAACAAACAAACACAAATCAAAGAAAAAGATAGAAAGAAAGAAAGAACATAACAAGTTCACAAAAGACTTATATATTTTTGTTTCATCATCTCCTGACCCGCCCGACCGCATTTGTGCATTCCGATAATAATAATAATAACATGCAACAGTGATAATACACAGTGATAATACACAGCAGGGTGCTCTAGGATGGTATTGATCCGTTACTAAATCGTTTTGTACGTTTAATAAACAGCTGGACTTCGTCAAAAACCTTAACGTTATTTTCACAATTAAGGGTTGGTATACCGAACAAAAGTTTCGTAGCATTTATTGGGTGGAAAGTACGGGTGCTTCTAAACATATGTAAACGCTCATCGCGATAGTGGGGACAGTTAAAGAAATAATGGTCTGCATCCTCAGTGTGGAAACCACAACTACAATTAGGTGAGTCAATTAAGTGATTTTCAAAGAGATGTGCTTTCAGATCACTACATTTATTCCTGATTCTAGCATGTATCAGCTGATACATTCTTTCTCCGTGTAGGTAATATGCAGGCACCAATGGTGTCTTATATTTTTCGTTAAGTTTTGATTTAAATTCACTTAAGGTATGGGAGTTGCGTGTATTAGAATCAAGTTCGTTCCATAAATGGATAGCTGATGGTATAACAGAGTTTGAGTAAATTTCAAGACGCCTAGGTAATGTGATAAGATTACCACCATTTCGTAAATTGTATGAAACATTTTCATGGACTGATGTAGGAAAGAGATCAGAAAGATACTCAGGGAGGATGCCATTTATATGTTTATAAACAAGAAGCAGCTTTTGAATGTTACGTCTTTTTTCCAATGATACCCAGCCAATTTCAGTAAGTAGATTGTTTATTGAAGAAGATCTGGTTAATCCACTAACAACTCTTGCTGCGTCATATTGAAGTTTTTCAATAAGATCTTTTTCGTATCGCGTGCAATTGTCCCAGACAATTGATGCATATTCTAATATGGGGCGTAAGTACGATACGTACATTTGGTTTAGAGTTCGGCGTTTTAACTTTAACTTTAACAGTCTCATGGATCCTAATATTTTGGATGCTCTATTGAGAATATTATCAATGTGTTTATGCCACCGGCCATCATGGCTAAATAAAAGACCTAGGTGCTTGTGGGTTTCAACAAAAGATAAAGGGTTTCCATCAAATAGTAATTGTGGCTTTGGTATATCCGATAGTGAAAAAAAGACAATTTCAGTTTTGGCTGGGTTAAAAGTAACAAGCCATTGTTTGGCCCAGTTGTTAATATGCATTAAGTCGTTATTAAGAGTAATTTCAATAAACCTGTGGTCATTTGACGTAACTGAAAGAGAACTGTCATCAGCAAACAAACGTAAATTACTTATCAATTTGTCAGAAATGTCGTTAACATATACAAGAAAAAGAAGAGGACCTAAAACAGAACCTTGGGGTACTCCAGCTTGGATAGCTTTGTCATTTGAAAAAGAGGAACTCACAAAAACCCTTTGGATGCGGTCGGATAAGTAGTTTGAAAGCCACAATAAGATATCTCCCGATATACCATATTGTCGAAGTTTAAAAATAAGCCCTTTATGCCAGACACGGTCAAAGGCCTTGGAAATGTCACAAAAGACCATGCATGTGCTTTGTTTGTCATCAAATGCTTTACATATTTGATTGTATATATCAATGAGTTGATAGGTAGTAGAGTGCCCGGGCAAAAAGCCGGCCTGATACTTATAGATGAGATTGTTAGAGTTTAAATAATTATACAAATATTTAAAAACAACTCGTTCCATAACTGTTCCTACGCAACTAATTAAGGAGATGGGTCTGTAATTTGATGGCGTGTCTTTGTTTCCCTTTTTGAACAGCGGCATCACGTTTGCTCGTTTCCACGACTTAGGAAATATATTCTCTTTAATAGATCTATTAAATAAAGTGCAAAGCGGTTTACATAATGTAGTCGATGTCTGTTTCAACATTCGATGACTGATTTCATCAGGGCCGCTTGCTTTATTGATAATAAGTTTATTTAATACGTCCTTTATGTCTTGTTCACTAATATTAATATCGCTTAAAATCGTATCAGTCTTGGATTCAAAAGTTGGCAACGTGATGTCTTTGTCATCAACATTCGAAACAGATACAAAATAGTCGTTTAGTGTCGATGCTTTTTCGAAATCTGTAAGTGAAAATGACTGATCATTATTTATAAGTGGCGGTATATTGTCACAAAGGGACGAGTTGTCATTCATAAGGCTTTTGATCAATTTCCAGTACATTTTTGGGTTTGTTGACGATACATCGTTTAGATTAAATTCGATTGTGTTAAAGAATTGCTCTTTTGCATACTTCTTCATATTGTTAACTTTGTTTCTGAAGTATTTAAATGTGTTCCAATCAGATATTTTTCCAGTACGAATTGCTTTGCGTTTATGTCGATCGCGTGCACGAGACGTTTTACGAATTTCGGAGTTATACCATGGTTTGTCGTTTGGTCGAATGGATACAAATTTGTTCGGAATACACGACTTTACGAGAGCAAGAAACTGTTCAGTAAATTCATCGGTGATAGTATCGATAGGCCCCGATTCTAGAAATGACCAATCAGTAGATTCTATACGTTCATTTAGTAACGTAAAGTTAGCATTTTTATAGTCCCATATTCTTCTTTTATATGGCTCTTCCGGTTTGAGAAAGTTTTTGACATGCACATATGTACCGTGATGATCGCTTATGGTTTTATCGGATTCGAACACACCGGTGTCAAAGCAATGTACACTACTTGATAGTACAGTTATATCTATTAGAGTACTAGAGTTACTTGTAACACGTGTGGGTTCGGTTATAACGTTACGTAAATTATTTACTGTCATAATGTCTTTAAGTTTATGGTTTGTAGGATTTAATTGATCTTCATTAACATCACCAACAAGTATTAAGTGTTGAGATATTTCCAAAGCTTTTTCAATACATATATTTAATTTATTCCAGAAATCGACGGTCGAACTAGGTTGTCTGTACAGTGTGCATATCAAATAAGTATGTGTGTGATCCTTGACTTGCAGCCAAATAGATTCTGGTAGTATAATTTCGAGTTCTGATATTCGTTGCGGTCGAAAAAGAGATGATGTATAGACTATAAAACCCCCAGAATGTGCGCTCTTGTCTTTTCTAAATATTGTGTCGAAACCATCAATATATAGTAAATTGTCTTCGATGTCAGCTGACAGGTGTGTTTCGGTAAAACATAAGACAGTATGGGTACAATCGGCAAATGTGTCGCGTATATAATTCATCTTATTTCTTATGCTTCGAATGTTGAGATGAAATACAGTTAAACAGTCTGTGTTTAAAGGACCTGGGTTACACTCAACATCCCCGGAAATCATCAGAAGAAATCGTAAGGAAACGATGCATACAATAGGTAGACATGTATTGTCCGGAGACAAGTGTATTTGCAAAGTTATACTGCTTGCAAATACATAGAAAAAGGTGAGCGTTGCTAAGTTCAATGATTGTACATAAAGCAGTATGTTGTAAAGCACGTGCATGACCTGTAACACGAATAGCATAAAAAACCTTTTAAAGCATTTTAAATTAAATACTGAAGTATGAACTATTTGATGCATGTGAACACCCCGAATCTTGCAATAATATAGACCGATTGCCTGCCTCCATTGCGTTATATCACTACCCATTGGGTAATAATGTAACTAGTGAAAAAGATTCGTAAATGGGACAGGGCATGCGGTCTAAAGCATGTTTGCAATCAAAACTGTTGCAAAAGGTTTTAAAGTTGTACATCTTGTACAGTCGAACAAGCCAAGGAGATGAGAAACAATACATAAAAAACAAAAACAGAAATACATGCATTTGTACTGGCACAAAAAGTCCTATTTGTCAGTGGGATATTATGATTTCATAAAAGATATTTGAAGTCAATATACAGAGGTAGTAAAATTAAACGTTGTTGCAGAAATTACATATTAAAACAAAATTTGAGCTCAATGTACAGTGGTGTTAACAACTGAAATTTTTCCGTTCATTGGGGTATTAAAAATTATTTACTTAACCAATAAGTAAATAAGCTGCCAGAAAGGATGTAACATGTTGATTGCAAAAAGTCCATTCAATCAATTGATTCAAATTTCGGATAATTAGGCAAGTTCAAATAAATACACTTATATTGGAAAACTATCGTAATAATTAATGAATAAAATGTGGTTTATGTGGTTAATTGGAAATAAAATATTACTTTTTCAGTTCTGGATATTTAATACTTCAGGATATTTAATAATGTACAATTAGATAAAATAGTGTTATTAAACATATATGCTGTTTCAGATGATTTTAACAAGGGAGATTATTTGAACAGCATTTGTCTCCCTTCCGTTGGGTCACTAATCTATACATGCGCTAACATGCTAATGTATAAATAAAGTTCGAACAGTTAGAGCGTAGACCCTCTAAAATCCATTAGTATAATTAGGCATTTCAATTGTGCTCTACAGCGGGTTTTGCATAAGAAGGGCACATAATTACACAGATCGACCTGTTATTAATAGGTTGGCAATAATCAGACAATACACATCTCTGTGTTAATACACATATGTTTAAGAATCACAACATTGATTGGTTATATTATGATGATACACATTGTTACTATAACTAGACGTATGACAAGCGAACAATGTCCTAAACATTGAGGTTAACTTTAGTGACGGCCACGTGCAAAACGTGTACGAGTGTTGCATTTATTGTGCTGGATTCTTAAAGATGTGATCTAAATAATGCATTTAGTTTTCAAAAATGGATTTTTTATTGTACATTTTGAGTGTTGGGAGTTTTATATCAAGAGAAAGTGAACAATTCTGAACTTAGATAAAAATGGAATTTTTTTTGGGGTACATTTTGAGTGTTGGGAGTTTTATATCAAGAGAAAGTGAACAATTCTGAATTTAGATACAGTGTAAGACAGTAAGCGATGAATGTAACGACTAGAGAGTGGCAATAAATGGTTTTATTGGGTTTAATTATCATTGAACTAAATGGAACATACTGTTGATTATAGTGTGTATTGTGTATATTAGCATACATGAAATATACCGGAAGTGTTTCTTAGTTGATATAAGAAAACAATTACGAGACTAAATTTCAGCAAATCAGGTGGTAAATAAGATATACTTGGATTAGTAAACAAATTAAGGATTAACGAAACAAATAGTGTGTATTGTGTATATTAGCATACATGAAATATACCGGAAGTGTTTCTTAGTTGATATAAGAAAACAAATACGAGACTAAATTTCAGCAAATCAGGTGGTAAATAAGATATACTTGGATTAGTAAACAAATTAAGGAATAACGAAACAAATACTGTAATATTTTCCCGTACCTAGTTAGGATGAGACTTATCCGAAGATAGTATCGGGTAGATATTATAGTAATATAACAAATGGAGTATTACGCTGGTACTTGGAGTATACAACTGGGAGATACGTAAGGTATGTACATAGCTTAAAAGTCACATTTGTTTTCTTTATTTGATTTTCTAGTTTTCGATCACACTTTTACCGATTGTACGTGTACAGTCAGTCCATGTGCTCAGCTTGCAGTGGCTTACCATCTCGGATTGCTGAGATTATTGTCCTGTCGCGAATGTGTATGCGTTTGGCCATATTGCTCGAAAAGTCGGGAAGCATGCCGTACACTTTACATCCAGCGATCCAACTTTTAGTTAGCAGTTTATTACGAACTAGCTGTCTAGCTTCATATGCCAATTCCTCACGAAATTTAGTCAAATTTTCCTGTATGTAGACACCATCTTTCACATTTCTCCTGGCTTCATACAACCTTTGTCGAGCTCCACTATTTGTAAATTTCGCTATCACTTTACGTTGCACTCCCTCTTTCTTCTTACCGACTCTGTGGCACCTGTCAATGTCAGCTTTACTGAGGGAGATACCATTTGCAGCAGCGATTTGAAGGATTTTCTCCTGCACTCGATCGGACTGGGGATCACCTGTGTCACCTGGGATGTTGGTAAAGTTGAGGCACATTCGCCTGCCATACTGTTCAAGTTCGTCAATCTCAAGATATTGAACTTCCAGACTTTTACGTAATTGTTCGTTTTCGCACTTTAAAACCGCTATTTCCTCATTTAGATGATTGGTTTGACGACTTACTTCAGTGTCAATAAGTGACTTCACTTTTGTTGAAATTTCATTCAGCAAGTCTGGCTTTATTTGCTGCACAATAAGATTACTAAGCTGTACTATGTCATCACTTGTAAATTTTGACGCCATTTTGGTTTTCGCTGGTGATTCGGAAAAAACAGAGTCACTGTCGTATTCGTATTCACTTTCTGACTGATGTTTTTTATTAGACAAATTTTTATGTAAAGGAGAGGATGAGTTACGTTTTCTCTTTGATTTAGTTTTGGGTTTAAGTTTCTTCTGAAGTTTCGGGTTTAGCATTTATTCCGATGACCTCTATGTGCGCAGAAGAGCGCCAAGTCACTGTTTATGAGAAAATATTGTCAAACTCGCCGATAGACCACTAAATGATAGCCAACGAGATGAACATACCTCAGTATATCCCTTTTATATGTAAATATCCACCACATATAGGACACGACCGCTTATTTTTACATTATTTGTACACTCTCGTTATCTCAGAGAAAAAAAAACCGTCCATCTTGCTAACCGGAAGTTAACCAAGGCGGTAAGTTAACCTACTCACACTTTTTTTGGGCAAGCTTAGCCGATCTAAGCGGGTTACCAGCACTAAGTGCACATACTTATGCCAGTAACTGACAACTGCCCTACTTGAATCAGAGGTAAGGGGGGAATGGCCGTAGAAATAATTTCATGACCAATCCCCACACAAGTTATGTGGCCGGGCTGGGGTTCGAGCTCACGATCCCCGCAATGACAGTCTAGCGCTCTACCAACTGAGCTATCCGGACCCGGCTTGTTAGGAAAATATAGAATGTTAGAAAACAAATGCTCGATGTATAATTAGTTGTTAAAATTTATATTGAAAGTTATTTTTGTTAGATCCTTTAACTTTAAAACTTTCTTTCAATACTAATATTGGTATACCAAAATACAAACAAACAAGATAATGCGTACTTTAAATGCGCATATAGTAAGCAGATATGTATGTTGATATATATTCGCGACATTAATACTCAACGGTGTTCTTCCATGATCAATATAAAAAAGAATTTGTTATATCCTTTTAGTGCACGCTTTCACAATGGTGATATATTATTGAAAGCCAGACGATTTCGGAATTTGTATACCGGCATTTTCAAACAAAATCATACATTTCATTATGTATTGCAGCCATAAAAATTTGGATTCCCTCAATCGTAAATTCATGATGCTTCTATAGTATTTCAGTTTTTTCTTAAGTGACACATGGCTTAATAACTTTCTAGTCTACTTGTAAACGCATGCCTGTTCGAACAAAATCTTTAAGATAAATAAATTAAAAATGTTTTTTATTTCAGTTGCGTTTTTCGAGCTTATGATCAGAAAATGTGTTCAAGGATATATTGTTCAAAGACATCGACTGATTTGTAGAAATTGAATATTTAAAATCCTAGGCGACAACCTTGAAGGCAACACTTAACTGATATGTGACTCGAGAAAGAATCTCTGGATTATAACAAGACCACGATTCGCGGATGCTGTTTTATTGTACTCTAAAATATATGAATGTCACAGGCAAATAATCCGGAAACTGGTTTGACATAAAACCCGATACTGCTATCGTAAAAACCGCACGTATTTCTGTCTTAAAATCGCTATGCTTAAAACCGGTTTCAAACATTTTGAGAAAGCGTTACGAATAAGTTTTTTTCGTAATCAAGGTTTTATGATACCTCTCTGTCAAAACAATTTACTGAAATTATTATATGTACCACTATGGCATACGAGGTTAGAACCATGCATGGATCTCTTCTTCTCTTCCTGACCAGACGAAACGCATACTTGTAGAAGTTCAGTCATCTGATGAAGCTCCAGTGGTAAGCGGTGTTCCTCAAGGCTCGGTCCTTAGCCCTATACTCTTCCTCATTTTCATCAACTGCCCCCTCGATGGACAACTCTCCAAGACTTCTTGGACGATTGTATCCTCTACCGTCAGATCTGCATGATCTCGACTCCCTAGCAAGATGGGAACAGAAATAACGTATTGACTTCTACCCACAAAATGCAGCGTCATGCTGATGACTAGAGCGAAATCTCCTCTTTGTACCATCTATATCCTAAAAGGCGGAATTTGCCGAAGAAAAAACATCAAAATACCTTGGCGTTGACCTTCAATCAGACCTTGGCTGGCAAAACCACATAGACTGTGTAAACAAGCAGGCCAACAACTTGCTCGGCTTCTTAATGCGCAACCTAAAAAACACTAACAAAGAATCTCAAACCAAAGCTGACGTCTCCCTCGTCCCTTCTAACCTAGAATACTGCAGCACTATTTGAAGACCACATCACAAACGACAAAATCGTCAACCATCTTGTAGACAAAGATCCTGGACCATACCTTAAGCCAACCAAAGCCCTGCCTAGGTCGCCACACACCACCAGATTAATCCCATAGTCAACTTCAACAGCCGCTTTCAAGTTCACATTTGTCCCACGTTGTATCCAATTATGGAACAACATACCAGCATCCGTTGCTAAAGCTCATTCTTCGGCATCCTTTAAGAATAAGCTGACCAACCTGATCTCCTAAGGGGACACCAGCCCAGTTACGAAGTATCACCTACTGACGGGCTTGAGCTATGTCAGCGGAGTCACTCCCCCTAGTACCGCCACGGAAGCTGAATTGGTCTTGCTTTGATGATTGAAGTAACGGGGTGTATATTATTTTATATTATTTTCTGTGAAATTCTTTGTACACTATTTGCAACCTTTAACCTTGTCCATGACTTTTTCTCTCTTTAGTACCTGTTTTCTCTTTTTCGTCTTCTTCTTGCGTACCGTTAAAGAAAGAAATGTCAAGTCTGACAGCTGAACGTATCGATGTAGATGTAGATGTAGACATACACTTTTCTTAAGGCTGCTTTCACATGCATCCGCCTGCGTCTGCGTCGTGCGTGTGCGAATGCTAAACAAACGGGCATAATAAACGGATCTAGCGTTTTTCAACTGGTCTGTTCACATGGACCCGCATGCGCTCTCCGTCGAAATCTTGTCCGCTTAAAATCGGAACATGTAGCGATTTTGCGCGGACGCGCGGCTACGAGGAAACAATATCCAGCGAAGATAGCATATAAGTGGTCACTTAAATGACTTCACAGTATGCTAAAATTTATGGAATTGATAAAACAACGTCCAGTTTTATATGACCAAACACAAAAATATTTCAAAGACAGTGAGTTGGTGAACAATGCGTGGCAGAGCATTCTTAATGCGCTTGATGTCGACTATTTGACAGGTATTATTTGGTTAGTCATAATGCTATGTTTGATGTTAAAAATGTACATGCATGGTTTTCTGAATAATCACAAAGGCATACTTCATCTATGTAAAGATTTTTTGCATATACATTCACTCAATTCAAAGAAAGAGCGTAAACGCAAACGGACTCATCTAAACGGATTTCCGTTTGCGTCGCGCTGACACAATATGAACACGCACAGAACGCAGACGCAAGCGGATGCATGTGAAATCAGCCTTACTCTACTTAATTGATATGACGCATTCGGTGTAAGTCAATGCAATCCGTTCATTCAGTCTGAAATACAATTGAGAGATCTGTCTCAATGCAAAGCAAGGCTCAAATATCCGTGTCGTCTTCTGGAGAGGAATGAACCATGTGGCCAAAACTAGAGCGGCTTATGATACAACTTATTGAGAATTACAAGATTTACTCAATCCAAATCAAAATTGGTATTTTTTGGGATGTTTGTATTTCACAATTGTTTGGTACGAGCGTTTGAACGCACACAATATGTAATCAACGTGAGTATGCATAGTTACCACGTTAATTTGACGTTACTGGAATGGCGAATTGGTTGTCTAAACACAACAATGCAATCGTTTGTACGTGCTTCTATTTTTGATAAATCACACATCTTTATTTACTTTTTATAAAATATTTGATTTTTTTGCAAACACCATTTTGTAAACAAATATAGTAAAATCGATTATTGTTTATTGTTTTTGCTGCAATATAAAATCCGATCGATTGCAATAGGTCACTGCCCAGCCAGCAAGTACACATGCTTATCTGATAGATATCTTCATTTTGTCGGCATATAAATATGCTGCATCAATTGCCAAATTTGAAGTAATCTTAACAACTGCCAACAATGCTCTTCAGGATACCTCTCCAAAATAACCTCATGCTGTACACTCAACCAACATACCCGAATCAGTAAACTGCATGCATGTCATTGTTGCAACTCCATGCAATACATAATTTCTGAAATACTGGCAAATCGTGCAGCCTCATGTGTGCTCCAATCCGGGACCTCTATAGCTTACAGGGTGAGCATCTAATGACTGAGCTTACGTAACGTCTATATAACTTCTCCGTTTTCTTGACCAGGTTCTTTATGTGGCAGAATGGTAATTTTCATATATTTGAATAACACTCAATATTAAAATATACTTCATTTAATTCATTTGCTATGACAGTACAATACATTGGCTTATCATTCGTGTTTCGTTACCAGACTTTTCTGCGCCATTGTTCGGGAAATTCATGAATATTGGAATGCAAAAGCTCGGTTGGGACCTTGCAATATATGCCGAAGCCTAGGTGAATTTTTAATTCCTGCCAGGGAAGTTGGTTTCACTAAAACACGCAGTATATTTACACAGTATCATGGCATCTGTTTAGAGTGGGTGGTGTAGGCGAGAAGCCAGTCGAAACTCTGGACCAGAGGACACACTGAATCAATAATTAATTATGGAACCAGGTTTCCCAATGAAGGAAAACTTTTGACATCGACTTTTACGAAGTATGATTTTGTTAAAATAGCAGATTTGATATCTAGAGATATCAGTGTGCTAATTTAAATAAATTACCATATTCATTTCAAGAGTGGTTAAATAAATGGTTTTTATGTGCTGATATTTGCCACTGCTTCACTTACTTTAGCATGGCATAATTCGTTTTCACAATGTGGAATTATTAATATTGACTTCGTATATATATAACAAATGGAATATCCAGACATGTTTTGTTAATGGAAAAACGTATATGTACTGCTTTTGTCCGAGTAAAATGTTGAAATATTTTTAAAAGATTTCAAACATGACTGCTACTTTTGTGCTGTGCCGTAAATGGTAACGCAATTGCAGTTTTCAAACGCCACTACTACTTTTGTGGTGTGCCCTATATGATAACGTGATTGCATTTTAGACAGTTCGCTTTCTTATGCGATTTTACAGAATTCACTTATGCATTCATAAGTCTATCAAACACATTTAATAATGCTATATCAGATCGTCCCAGTAGAGATTCCACTGGCGTCCATATATTCCTGGAATATCATATCCTTGAAACAGATATTTCGAAGGCTGATCTTTGAAGATTTCATATATATTTCTTTAGAGGTAATTATTTATTTTCAGGAACATGAACGATGTACGATACGTTTACTTCCATAATATGTTACTGGTTTTATATAAAAAAAAAAGAATACTCCCATTAAATTCAAAGGAACTTCGTAATATATATTGTATGTGGGGCCAATTTAGGGTCAAAGATGGCATTTGTTATCGCGACACGATAGACTTTTTGATTTTGATAGGAAAACGAAAGAATATTACGAAGAAATTAATTTAAATTTACATTGAACGTTATTTTTGTTGGATCATTCTAAGTTAAAACTTTCCAATAATACTTATATTGTTAGGTGAAAATGTAAATGCGCAAGTTAATACGTACTTTAATGGACATATAATAGGCAGATATGTATGTTGATAAATAATCGCTACATTAATACTCAACAATGTTCTTGCACGAACAATGACCATATTATAAATCATTTGTGCTCTTGATTATAGTGCGTTACATTATGTATTGCTGCCATGAAAATCAGGATTCCCGCAATCGTTTAGTCAGCTTATGCTTCTTGTATAACATTTATGAAATTTTCTTAATTGCTATATGGACTAATAACTTTCTCGCCTACAAACGTATGCCTGTTATATTATGAAATTTAATAACTTTAAATGATTGTCTTCAGTTGCGTTATTTCAGCTTATAATGACACAATATGGACAATGATATATTTTTCAATGTCGAAGACATTAAAAGATATTGTAAAAATTAAATAGTTCAAATCCTAGATATCAACATTGAAGATAAGATTTTTACTGAAATGTGACTCGAGAAAGAAACTCTGTATTACAACAAAACCACGATCCAAGGATACAGTTTTATTATTTTATTCTAAATTATTATGCACATACCAAATGCAAACAATCCGAAAACTGGCTTGACACAAAACCTCATACCGCAATCGATAAAAGCACATGTACTCCTGTTTTGAAGTCCCAGTGCTTAATGCTGATTTATAACATTTTTAGAAAGCTTTACGAATAAGTTGTATAAAATCTCCTTTTGTACAAACAATTCACTAAAGTCATTCAATACACGTACACTGTTATTTACCCTTCTTAATGGATATGACGCATTTCCGGGATAAGTCAATGCAATCTAATCGCTTATTCTGCAATAGTGGTTAATTAAATTGTTATATTTTGTTGCTGTAGCAAGAAGATTAATCCCCATCAACACCTTGATAGTGTACAGACGCGTATGCCAGTTATTTCTGACAAACTCTTGAGAACGAAATTCTGGATTACAATAAAACAAATAAATTGTCTGCTTTCAGTTTTATTGTAGTCCAAATTAATTAATCCGGAAACTGGTTTGATATAAAACCCAGATACTGATGTCGATAAAAATGCATTTATTTTTCCTTGAAAATGCCATGCTTAATGTCGTTGTGAGGTATATATTTTGCAACAGAAGATGTAATATCAAGGTTTTATGTAACCTTTCTGCACTAATAATTTGCTAAAATAATTAGATGTTCATAAAAACAGATCTTAAATCTTCTAAATTGATTCATGACGCATTTCCGTAATAGGTCAATGCGATAATTTTTGTCTCGATGCAACGAAGGCCTCATATTTCCAGACCAACAACACTTCATAGGCAATTGGTTTGTTGTGTATTGTTCTCCTTCGTAATAGTAACCTAAAATAAGCATCATTTGATGTATGTAACCTCGTGGCATAAATGTTATATTTATTTGTATTGTATGAATCTTCCCTAAAAGAACACATGAATGGCATCCAAAATTCGAATAAGTAAGTCGTTCGCAACTTTTATATTCACGCCAAGAGTGACTCACCACAAAAGCTCTGCACGTATCGCAATGACTGAATTCGTAACAAAACACTACAAACACCTTGGTAATTTTAAATTCCCACCTGGAAGTTGGTTTCAGCAACACACGCAGTATATTTACACATAATCGTGGCATCTGTTCAAAGTACATATGTAGGTGGTTTAGGCGAAAAGCCAATCGAACTTATGAACGAGAAGAAATACCCTGTATAAATGAAAATTAAAAATCTAGAAACGGTTTTATTGATGAATGAAAACTCTCGACATCGACTTTCACATTGTATGATTGTGTTTTAATATCAGTTTTTATATATAGACATATGTGTTTATTAAAATTTAAGATCAAATTTGTTTCAAGAGTCGTTAAACAATTGTTAAATAGTTGCTGATATATGCCACTAGTTTACGTAATAAAGCATGGAATACTTCGTTTGCATGATGTTTAATGACTCATGTTGCTTTCCTGGTGTTACAGAAAAAAATTGAATATCCACACATTTACAATTTTGTAAATATGAAAACGTATGTACTGCTTTTGTCCGACAAAAAATAAAATAGTTTTAAAAGATTTCCAACATTACTGCTACTTCTTTGCTGTGTCCTACATGATAACTGTTTGCATTTTAGACAATTCATATTCAAATGAGATTTTACAGAATCACGTATACATTTATAGGTCTATCAAACACATTTAATGTTGTTATATCAGAACGCCTTAGTGGAAATTCTACTGGCATTCAAATCATCCTGGAATGCATCTAATTGAAACAAACATTTGGAAGACTGTTTACATATTCTTTAGGAGTTGTCATTTATTTTCATGAACGATTTGCGATATGTAGACTTGATTGCACCATTTTATACTGGTTTGATCCTTTATAAGATTTTGTAGATTAATCCCATTGAATTAAACGGAACTTCCTCCTACATTGTATGTCGACCTATGGAGGGTCAAAGATGGCAGTTCTTAAAGAGACTCGCTAGACTTTAATATTCTGATATGAAACAGAATGCTACGAAGACATTAATTGAAATTTACATTGATAGTTATTTGTGTTGGATCGTTGTAAACTTTTCATAGGATTAGTGTAAAACTTTGCAACTTCCCAACAATACTAATATTGTTAGGTAAAAATGTACACGACTATTTACTGCGTACTTTTAATGGACATATAGTAAGCAAGTATGTATTGGTTGATATATTTTCACGGCATTAAAACTCAAATGTGTTTGTGCACGAACAACGACCATCTTATAACTCATTTGAGTTATTCATTTTAGGGCGCGATTTGACAATAAGGATAGCTTACTGAGGAGTCAGACGATTGGAAAATTCGTAAACCGGGATTTCAAGTGCAAAGCTACATACATACATTACATTATGTACGAGTATTGCAGCCATGAAAATCTGGATTCCCGCAATCGTCAATTCATGTTATGCTGCTAGTCATGAGATTGTCTGAATGGCAAAAATATTATTTCCAATCAACGCCATTCTAGTCTACAAACGCATGCCAGTTATTTCTGACAAAATCGTGTAATGTAACATATATTTAAAATGCAACATAAAAAAGGTAGATTTGACATATTCTTTCATTACATTGACATAATATGGTGTTGTGAAAATGATAGTCTTCAAATCCTGACAAAACTGAAGACAGCATTGCAATTTAAATGTAATTCTAAAACGAAACGAAACTCTGGGTTAAAACAAAACACAATTTCTGATCACAGCTTTATTGTATTCTAAATTAATTAATCCGGATACTGGATTGATATCAAACACCGATACTGCTATCGATAAAAGCGCACGTACTTTTGTCTTGATATTGCCATGCTTAATGCCGGGTCGAAGTATATTTTGAAAAATACGTTGCGGTTTTGTTCCTGATCAAGGTTATATGTAGTTTGTTCTGCAAAAATAATTTGCACAAAAAATAGATGTACATAAATATAGTTATTCTTAATTGATTGATGACGCATTTCCTGTATATGTCAATGAATTTCAGTCTCGATGCAACGAAGGGCTTATATTTCATGTCAATGTTTTCCAGACATCAAAGCAAGTGTATTTTTCTACCGCAGATATCAGAGGTAATTGGCATTGTAGTGTATATTGCTCTCCATCGTAAATATCATACAAAATAAGCATCATTTGTTGTATGTAACCTGTTTTCCATTTTTTATACAATCCAAATCCATCGGTATATCACATGTTAAGTCGGTTGTATAATAATTTGGCCAGCTATAGAGGCACGAACACAATACGTAATCAACGTTCGTCTATTTAGTTACGACACCTATATGCCATTGCAAGGATTGTACAATTATCGACTGCACTAGTGCAGACGTTTGTGCGTGTTGATATTTTTTAATTCACTTTCGTAATTGGTCAATTAAGTGACCTTGGTCAAGATTTTATAGACTTGATTTGAAAAGTTAGGGTTACATTATGCATTATACATTATGCATACATGTTTAATTAGATGTAGTCAACTACCAACGGTGAATGTCAATAATACGACACCAACATATTCTCTCCTAATTCTCTCTTGATACCAAACATCAAGATCAAAAGCCTGAAACATGCACATTATTGATGCTACTTACTGATACTTATTTTGATACGTTAAAAACATGGGCGGTGTATTTTTTTTTCTTATATTGCTATATATTGAAAACTTTTTAAAAAAGTATTCTTTTCAGTAAACTACTGGTTGGATTTTGAAATAATTTCACAGAAATGTTCCTTGGGTGGTCCTCTACCAAAAAATACTTCAAATTATTTTGATAAGTTTAAAAACACGGCCCCAGTGAGCGGGGCCTTTTCCCTTATTAGCCTATACCAAAAAGTTTTTACAAAATCATGTCAGAAACCACTGGTTGGATTTCGAAATTATTTCACAAAAATTTTCCTTGGGTGGTTCTCTACCAAACTATTTCAAATTATTTTGATGTGTTAAAAAACATAGCCCCCAGGATGCGTTGCCATTTTCCTAATATGCCTATGAAAACCTCTTATCAGAAACCATTGGTCGAAATTGAAACAAACTTTACAGAAATGTTCCTTTGGTGACCCTCTACCAAATTCCTTCAAATTATTATGATTTGTTTGAAAATATAAACAAGGCAGGGGAGGGGGCGCTGAGTAGTTTTCATTACATGGCTTTATTGAAAACTTTGATAATATTATATAACCTTTGGCTGGATTTTGAAATAATGCCACAGAAATGTGCCAGTATGATTCATTAAACTCATGTGAGCGACCCAGGGCTATTTTGGCCCTCTTGTTTTCATAATTACACTGTAGCATGTGTATACAGTTCCTGGCCACAGTTTATATGATAATTGATTTTGGTATGCACTAGTTTATATTTTTATTTATTGGATAACTGTTAAATATTAAACAAATCTTCATTTCCAATGGCATTGGTAGATATCAGCGTTTGCGGTGATTGAGGTACGCGAAGTATTGGAATGAGCCACTTTCCGAAAGCCTGGGTAATGTTAAATTCCCACTAGGGAAGTTGGTTTCAGTACCACACGCAGTATATTTACACAGAATCGTTGCATTTGTTTTAAGTGGGTGGTGTAGGCGAGAAGTCAATCGAACTAATGGACCAGAGGAAATACACTGAACAAAAATAAATAATTATGTAACCAGGTTTATAGCTGAGGTAAAGAAGGGAAAACTCTTGACATCGACTTTCAGGAAGTGTGATTATGCGTTAATACTAGATGATAATAGTAGAGATGACATGCATACATATGTCTTAATTTAAATGTAAGATCATATTCACTTTAAGCGTGGTTAAATCAATGTCATTAAATTAAATTTGCACCATGTGGAATTATTTAATTGTTAATACTGATTTCGTTGTTATACAGAAAAAAATACAATATCGAGACATGAACAATTGTTCAACTGTGTACATGTTAATACATTGTTAATGTCCTGATAAATGTTGAAAAAGTTTTAAATAGTTTTCAAGCATGACCACGACTTCAGTATTATGTCCTAAATGCTAACGTGTTTACATTTTAGTTCATTTTCACATGCGATGTTACACAATCCAGCAGCCACCATTTAAGTTTCTCAAACGCATGTAATGATGCTATATCAGAACATCCCAGTGGACATTCTACTGGCATTCAAATCAGACCGAAATGCACACAATATACTAGAAGCAGACATTTCGAAGGCCGTTCGTTTATGATTTTCAAATTATATTTCTATGTTGGTTTTTTTTTTTCATGAACGATATAACATATGAAGAATCAATCGCGTCATTTATTACAGTAAAATTAATTATTACAAAATAATATCACGTTTTTATAAGGTAATATATAAGCTCTTTTTAATTGCATTTTGACGAAATATATTTCGTAATAAAAAATAATATTACGTTTTTACAAATTAAGTTTTTGCGAAATAGTATTACGTTTCTGTGTTCGAAAGAATATAGGTTTATACTGCGTTTATACCTAATAACATAGCCTCGTTTTCGAAATAATAATGCGTTATATCGAAATATAATTTTGTTTTTACGAAATAATATTGCTTTGTTTTCGAAAATAAAATATAAGTCAGCAGCGTTTGCTGTGGACACAGAAAGAAATGTTCGACATGTCTTGGCTGTACAAAGCATTGAAGACCAACTGGAAAATACTCCACGCATGGATTCCCCAATCGCTTCTGGCGAGCAACATAGCGCATTGAGATGGACTAAGGGGAATACAAAGCGTGAGATGCATATTGCAATACGTTCCCTGTTGCGTAATAATTAAGCACCTACAAGCGTTCATGCAGAAAGGCATATAGATATGTTTATTACCAGACAAGCACAACTCACATCTCATATAATTCCTTGATTAAAAGTACTCTTCGGAACATTTTTCTACTGTTGTAACACCAACCGGCTGTAATGATATTCCAATAGGTTTGAATGCGTGCAATATGTACTCAACGTAATATGTAGTAAACTGCGTTTAGCAATCATAAGCATGCACACAACTTGTATTAACTAATATATAGATTAGTATTAATATTATTATATCTTTGCTTTTATTTACAAGAATATTTGGACAAAATGAATATGTTGCAACGGTCGTATGGATTCTTCCACGGCATTTATCTGCTCCATGATATTCTCCTGGCAAAATGAAGGCATACGGACTCTCAGATTCTGTGCTGTGGAATACCTGGGCATTGTAGACAACCCTCAAATTTTAACTACTTGAAAAGTATCATGTCTTTCTGGAATGGTGAGTCTTGTAGATGTATGTCCTGTTTCTAACTCTTCTAGGTACATATTCCACAGTCGGGTGCAGCAGATAGCGTTATTTTACATAATTTGTATTACGTCTGCATGGCATGGTGATGTTTTTGTTTTTGTTTTAAGTTAATTACTTATTCTTGTGCTTTTGTTCTGCTTTAAGACTGTATATAATATGAATAATATGTACATGTGGCTATGCTTTATTTGTATTAGTTGCCGTTTTTATATGCTGGCAATGAATGTTGGTGTCTCTGCTTTTTAAATCAAAATTATGTTTATGTGATTTTTATGTATTTTAGGATGCCTTAAACTGCATGTTGACATCCGTTTATAACTCTCTCTCACCATCTGTTTTTGTATTTAACCTTGTTCTAAAATCCTGAGATCAATATTGTTTGTAGTTTAATAGTGTTATAGTAATTTCAAGTTAACTCTTTTATTATGTTTTACATTTTAGCATTTCCTAATAAGACTGATGCTTGTTCTGTTTACTTACAATATGTACTGGTTTAATATGCCACATGTCTGTCAGATATTGTCTTGCAGCTATTATAGTTATTTGTTACTTTTATACATTATGTGGTATAGTCGGTTAAAAAGCTCCAAAGAGCGTATGTTTGCACGTTTAACTCTCTTGCCGATTCAAAATAAAACTTATCTGATCTTAAGAAGCGCTTTTGTTTCTTTGTTAAGTCGGACATTGTGAATGAAATAGATGATATTTGTTGATTTCGGTGTAATATTGTATTTTATTACTCGTGAACAAAAATATTTTCTATGATCACGAGTGAAATAAAATACGATTTTACAGAAATCAACATCGTTTATTTTTATTGTATTTTTTTTGGAACCGTTTTATACATTTTAATTGCTATCTGTTGAAAAATACCGCGGGACTCATAACGTCAAGACGTCAAAAAATGTCGCCAGTTCACAATTTTGAGTCCGTCATCGTTGACGTTCCGTTTTATTCACTGTATTAAATCGGGAACCAGTGTAAAACAGTGAAAAATACCAAAGTTGTAATTATCACTGTTTTAAAACAGTGAATTACCAATTTTATTTCACTGATATTTCCCTATACATCACTAGAAAGCATAAAATAATATATATTTTTGTCAGCACGTAACAGATGTAAACGTTACTGAGCCCCCTTTCTAATTATTTTTCAATCACAATGAGTTTGGGAGACATGGTTCCAGTACGATTCAAACTAACACCTACCAGTTCGCGCTTTTCAATGAAAGCTTTCCCACCTTATGCAAAGTTTATCAATAATGCGCATGCGTGTAAGGGTACATCATTAACATTTTATTCATATCGAGTTTACTACTACAAAGTTTCGCGAGCACGCGAAAGTGTCTACGGGGACCACTGTTTGTAAAATTAAGATATTATATGCTTAATGTTTATATATACAAACAAAACCATAGAATTTAACAATGCTTCAATGTTAAGTTTCTGTAAATGAACTTAATTTTTGCAAATGTTATGGTAGACCGTCCGTCGATACGCCCCTTTATAGCAATGAAAAGTGTAGACATCGGCGTGTTCGGTAATGGAGGTACGAAAAGTATAAGAATGCGCTGCTTTCCGAACGCTTGTATTATTTTAATTCCCACAAGGGAAGTTGGTTTCAGTAACACGTAGTATGTTTACGCAGAATCCTGGCATCTGTTTTGAGTGGGTGGAGTAGGCATGAAGTCAATCGAACTAATGGACCGGAGGAAAAAACCTGAATAAAATACATAATTATGAAAACATATTTATTGCTGATGTCAACGAAGGAAAATACTGACGTCGAACATCAAAATGTTTGATTTTGTATTAACAGAAGAGACGACATCTAAGATAATATACATTTCAAGAGTGGTTTAATAAATTGTTATAATGTGCTGATTTGCTGGTATTTTCCACGTGCTTAAGCATTGAATAACTTGTTTGCGCGTTGAGCTATGATTAATATTGCTTTCTTGGCTTGATCAAAAAAAGAATATCCAGGCATTTACAGTTTTGTTAATGTGAAGGCGTCTATTTACTGTTTTTGTACGACGAAAATTGAACTAGTTTTAAAAGATTTCAAGCATGACTGCCACTTCTGTGCTGTGCCCTAAATGTTCACGTGATTGCATTTTCAAGCTTCACTGAGCTTTTGCGGTGTGTCCTATGTGATAATGTTATTGCATTGTAGACAGTTCATTTTCACATGCACTTTTACAGAATTCACGTATGCATTAATAAGTCTATCAAACACATTAAATGATGCTATATCACAACGTTCCAGTGGAAATTTGGTTGGCAATCATATTATCCTGGATTGCATCACATATCATGAAACAGATATTTAGAAGGCTGTTCGTCGATGATTTCACATTATATTTCTTTAGGACTAGTTATTTATTGTCATGAACGTATTACGATATAAAAAGTTGCATCTTATATTACTGGTATTATCAATAATAAGAAAGTCTAGATTAATCCCATTGAATTCAACGGATTTTCCTTACAAATTATATGTCGGCCAATTTGCCCAATTCAAAGACAGCATTAACTTGTTACTTAGACATTCTAGACTTTAACATTTTGATAGGAAAAAACAGAACTTAAAGAAGAAATTCTAGATGTACACTTAATTATTTAAATTGACATTGAAAGTTATTTTTGTTGGATCGTTGTAATTTAAAACTTTGCAACAATACACATTTTGGTATGTCAAAATGTAAACGCACAAGGTAATGCGTGCTTAATATAGACATATACATGTAGTAAGCAGGAACATATCTTAATTTATATGCGCGACTTTAATACTCAACGGTGTTCTCGCACGAACAACGACCATGTTATAAATAATTTTTGTTATTCATTTTAGTGCGCACTTTGACAATGCTGATAGATTACCGAGGAGCCAAGACGATTGGGGAATTCGTTAATCGGGATTTCAAGCGAAATCATACGTTACATTATGTATTGCATCCATGAAAATCTGGATTATCGCAATGGTAAACTCATTTTATGCTGCTAGTCATTAGATTCTCTAAGTTGCAAATAGATTATTTCCAATCAACGCCTTTCTTGTCTTTTGTTCGGACACGTGCACGAACTAAATCTAGTATAAATATAAGCAATTCGAGCTCGCCATTATGCTTATAGAGGTCACGATTGTCAGATTAATGTGTCCGAGCTATACAAACGTATGCCCGTTATTTTTTTACAAAATCTTATCATGTAATAAATTACAAATGCAATGCTTAAGGTCAGACGCGTTGTTGGAGCTTATAATAAACCATTATGGTAAAATTGATATATTATTCCGTGCCAAAAAAAGACATTGGATGATGTTGTGTAAATAAAAAACTTCAGATCCTAGAGACCAACACGCACGACAACATTTTTTGTTTTTTACAAATGAAATCTGATTCGAGAACAATACTCTGGATTAAAACAAAACAAATCTTATGCTTACTGTTTTATTTTATTC
Source organism: Congeria kusceri (assembly GCA_027627225.1). Taxonomy (NCBI): domain Eukaryota; kingdom Metazoa; phylum Mollusca; class Bivalvia; order Myida; family Dreissenidae; genus Congeria; species Congeria kusceri. The sequence continues at coordinate 69,537,178 of CM051028.1, read as the reverse complement.
TAAATAAATATATCCGGAAACTGGGTTGATATAAAACCCCGATAAAAACGCACGTTTTTTTGTGTCTTGAATTGCTTAATGCTGGTGCGATATATACTGAACCAAAAAAGAAACTTTCGCCAAGTTTGAATGAAGATAATTTTTTAACGTTTGACTAGATTTGACTGAAATTTTTTGTTTATTGTACAAGTTCGTCTTATGAATCTACTAAAATCAATATTTTGGACAGAAAATATCAACTTGGTTGTTTAATTGGAATTTAAAACCGGAAGGGATTGATTTCAAAAGTCCGTTATTAATAGCGTTTGTGACCACCGCGAGCAATGCTCACTGCTCGACAGCGTCGTCGCATTGAGAGCACAAGTTTGTTAATGTCAGCGTGTGGGATGTTTTTCCACTCTTCAAGTAGAGCTGTCCGTAGGTCGTTGACGTTGTTAGGCGGGTTTGGACGTCGACGTATGCGTCGATCAAGATTATCCCATAGATGCTCAATGGGATTCAAATCCGGACATTTTGAGGGCCAGTTGTCTATGAAAATAGCATTTTGGTTTTGTAAAAACTGTATGTTGTCACGAGCGACACGGGGCCTGGCATTATCTTGTTGTAATGACTTTATGACGTCATGTGTTTGAAGCAGAGGGACAACATGAGGCCGTACGATGGTTTCCCTATATCTTTGTGGACTTAAATTCCCCACAATAACAACTAGTGGGGTGCGATACCCGTACGCAATACCGCCCCACACCATAACTGATCTCCCGCCCCCGAAACGATCGCACTCCAGTACGCAACAGTCGGCATAACGCTCATTCCTACGTCGGTACACTCGTGCTCGGCCATCACCCCGAGATAACACAAACCTCGACTCATCAGTAAAAAGAATGGTCCGCCAACGTTGTCTTGTCCAAATGATGTGTCCCAAGGCCCATTGCTGTCTGCTATTGCGATGACGGCGCGTGAAAAGCGATCCGACGTACGGACGTCGTCCATGCAAACCGTTACCGGCTAAACGATTCCGCACAGTCTGGGCGGAAATCCGGTCGTTGTTGGTACCGGGGGTAATGGCAGCTGTAGATGTTGCGGCGAGAAAGCGGTTTCGTAGGTGCTGGTTAATGATATAGCAGTCTTGGGCTCGAGTCGTGACACGCTGTCTGCCGCTCCGTGGTAAGTCCCTAGTACTTCCGGTCTGAGCAAATCGCCGCCGAAGGCTCCTAACTGCCTGCACGGATGTTCCAACTCGTGCTGCAACCTCTGCATTAGAAATCCCAGCCTCCAGCATTTCTATGGCTCGCTCTTGTAAAGTTTCCGGGATTCTTGGCATTAAAATTCCGCCTCAAAAACTTAAATTTAAAACGTTTTTGATTTTTTTTCCGTATGTACACCACCAATGCAATATTTTGGAGTTGATAAATGTTCAGCACCGGATGTCTCCATCCCTCACGTGCACCTGAAAGTCGAGGTTTGCGTTAAATTAGCTGACCTGATATTTATCAAGGGATTAACTAGTCGATTTTGCTAAGTAGAACGATTTTCCAATAACCACATGTATTTATATGTGTACATCTAATACATAACCGTTACAATTTGGCATGTACTTTACGAAAGTTTCTTTTTTGGTTCAGTATATATATTTCGACACATAAGATGCCCTTTGTTTCTCTATCAAGTTTTTATTATTTGTTGCCGCATAAATAATTTGCTTAAATAATTAGATGTACATGAAAAAGTTCTTAATTCTTCTAAATTGATTCATGACGCTTTTCCGGAATATTCCAATGTGAGAGTGTTAGTCTCGATGCAACGAAATACTCACATTTTCATGTCGACGTTTTCCTGACATCAAAGTGAGTGTATTGTTCTATCGCAGATATCATCAGCAATTGGTTTTGTAGTGTACTGCTCGCCATCGTAACAATCGCATAAAATAATCATCATTTGGTGTATGTACCCACCTGATCTATAATTTTATACGTATTTGTATTGTGTGTATCTCCTATAAATAGAACTTATCCATGACGACTATAATTCGAAAAAAGGATGTTGCACGCCGCCATGAGTGACACTGTATCGATCAATAAATATTAATGCACGTATCATTATAATGACTGAATCAGTTGTTGGCAACTTGTAGACCTGTTTTATAAAGACTCGAGATAGATCACTATGAACTGTGGCCTGTTATGGTAATTAAGGGCCTACATGTTTTGTATGTTAAAACTCACATCTCAAATAAAGCCTTGATAAAAAAAGAACTTTCGGAAACGTTTCCTTATATTTTACTAGAAGCGCTTTAGATTCCATATTGAATCAGGCCAAACATTTGTGAAATAATTTTTATTTTGTAAATACGGAACAAAAGTGTAGATTTTACTTACTAATTGTGCTATCAATAACTTACATTGGCACTTAATTGTTACTGATTCTGTATTACCACGTCTGGCTCTGTTAAATTATTTAAGTATGGCACGTATTGCATATTTATTCCATTCTCTGGGTGTAATTATCACCAAGCGAACGTGCAAAGTGTATGTTTCGGATCTAAATACTCCACAAAAGTATTAATGAATCTACACGGAATGCTAGTAAAATGCATTCTTATTGAAATACAGTAATAGTTTCTATCTCATATAAAAGTGTGTGCATATATTTTTTGATTAAATAGTTTCTTCATTACGATAGAGATGCCTGCGACCCATGTCAAATATATCGACGAGGACGATAAAGAAAAAAAAACGTGTAACGAATGGTCTATTTTGCTACCTATTTCCAAAACCTGCCATGTTTTATTCAGTCCAAATCCCTAGGTGTGTCGTCTGTTATGTCGATTTTATAATTATTTGGCAAGATAAAGAGAAACGAGCACAATACATAATCGACGTTCGTCTATTAAGTTACGACACCTATATGACCTTAAAAGAATTGTAAAATTATTGATTGCTACATTTCTGAAAGTTGTGCGGTTTTCTGTTTTTTGCCAGTTTTAAATTCATTTTTGATAAATGGTCAATTAAGTGCGATTTTATAGACTTGAATAGTAGGAGAGATGTTTGAAATTGTCTGTTCGACCTAAATGCGAAATGCATATAATCTACGCCAGTCATATTTATTTTAAAAGTTAAGGTTCCATTATGCATACATGTTTAACTCCGTGTAGTTAACTACCAACAGTGAATGTCAATAATACGACACCAGAATTATCTCCTTATTATACTCTAGATACCAAACATCTTGATCAAAAGCTAGAAACATGCACAGTCATAAAACTCATATCTACCGTCACATATTGCATCAGTTATGATCCTAATTGCACTATAGCATGTGTATTTAGTTTCTGACATAAAGTTATTTGATTATTGCTTTTGGCATGGACTATTATTTGATAATTGCTTTTGGCATGGACTAGTTAATATATTTATAAATACTGGATATCTGTTAAATATTGAACGGATCTTCAATTCCAATGATATTGGTAGATATCGGAATATTTGGTTATTGAGGTACGAGAAGTATTGCGTTGCGCCGCATACCGATCGCCTAAAATTCCCATCAGGGAAGTTGTTTTCAGTAATACACGCAGTATATATTTACCCAGAATCCTGGCATCTGTTTGGAGTGGGTGGTGTAGGAGGAGAAGCCAATCGAACTAATGGACCAGAGAAAATACACTTTATAAATAAGTAATTATGGGACCGGTTTTATTGCTGATGTCAAGAAAAGGAAAACTATCGACATCGACTTTCATGAAGTATAATTGTGATGATAGCAGATTTGATATATACAGAGATGTGTTGATTTAAATAAAATATCATATTCGTTTCATAAAGTGATGACACAAATGATCATTGTTTACTGATATTTATCACTGATTCATTTATCTTACCATGGAATAATTTGTTTGCGACATGAGAAAAATTATTAATATTGATTTCGTTGTTTACAGAAACAAATATCGAGACGACTGCACTTGATTAATTGTGTACATGTACTGCTATTGTACCAGAATTTAAAAAAAAGAAAGATTTGAAATAGGTTTCAAGCATGACTTTTACCTTCTACTTCTGTATTGTGCCCTAAATGTTAACGTGTTTGCATTTTGGTTCCCTTTCACATGCGATGTTAAAGAATCCTGCAGAAAAAAAATCAAAAGTCTCTCAAACACATGTAATGATGCTATATCAGAACGTTCCAGTGGAAATTCCACTGGCATTCAAATCATCCTGGAATGCAACTAATTTCATAGAAACAGACATTGGGAAGGCTGGTCGTTGATGATTTCACATTATATGTATTTGGGGAAAATTATTTATTTTATGAACGATATACAATATGAAGGATCAATCGCGACATTTATTACTTCTTACATTAACTGAAAGAAATTGTATATTATTGCCAAATAATTTTTAGGAACTTCGGCACAAATTGATTGTTATCCGATTTAAGTTCCAGTATGGATTTCGATATCGAGACACACTAGAATTAAGCAGATTGATATGAAACACATACTGTAATGGAAAGAAATACCAACAATAGTTTTAAATTTCCATTAAATATTCAGTTCAAAATATTTTTTCTTTACTTCAACAAACACATGTTTTTCTTAATATGATCAAATTAATCAATAGTATGCATTACATAATTACGCAATGCAATGCAGGTAGCTGTTTTTTAGTTGGAACGTTTTTTTAAACTAGTTTAACATTGTTCAGTCAAATTGTATACAAACAAGATAAATGGGTGCGAATTTTATGGACATGTAGACATTTTGCATACGGGTATTCAAAGCTGTCGGAAAAATTACCATTATATAATTTATTAATGTATAATCATGGTTCGTTTGCACGAACAACGACCATACTATAAATCATTTTGTTACTATTTGTATTGCCCGCTGCTGACATTGCTGATAGATGGCCGGACAGCCCGACGATTGGGGATTTCATAAAGCGCGGGGTTTCAAGCAAAACAGTTCGTTACATTATACAATAGAATCATAAGAAACTTTATACCGTAGTCGTAAAACCATTTTATGCTCATTGGCTCATTGTTTTTTGTTTGTTTGTTTTTTTGTAAGTTAAAATAGGTTTATTCCCGGAAACGCTTTTTAGTGTTTACTGTTAACACATATAGATTTATTTGTATTACATTTGAAGAAATTTGTGTTCTTTCTTTCCATCTTGTTGTTAGAACTGATAATTAAACGTTATGGTATATTTGACATACTAGTATCCATCTATTTCAAACAAAAAGAACGATTTTATGGGAAATATTTATTCCAAATACTGGAATAAAGCATTTAAGAAAACATTATTTCTGAAATGCGATTCGAGACGAACCTCTGAATAAAAGTACGGTAAATAACCGGTTTGATATTAAAACCTAATACGGCTATGAAAGAGCGTAACGCCAGTTTCAATCATATCTTGAGACTTTGAGAAAGATTTACGAATACGTTTTGTTTTTGTAATCAAGGTTTTATGATTTTCTGTGCAAAACATTTGCTACAATAATGAGATCTACATTAACTGTTCTTAATTCTTCTTTATTGATATGACGCATTTCCTGTGTAAGTCAATATAATCCGTTTGTTCATTCCGCTATAAGGTTGAGGGCATCCGTCTCGATGCAACATTCATGTCAGCGTTCTCCTGACATCAAATTTAGTGCGCGTTTCTAACAACAAAGGATACTAATGTACATTACTATAATAGTGTGCTACTCTTTTTTTTTATTATAATCAGATAGCATCCTGTGCTATTCTTTTTAATCAGAGAGCATCCTTTGAAGAACATTACCTCGTGGTCTATCGGTTTGTATTTATTTGTATTGTATGTATCTTCCATACTATGAACAGAACAAATCAGTTTGACGTCCACGATTTAATTGAAGATTTTTGCCCATAATAATTAAGTCTTCGCAACTTATTTATGCACATCACTGTGAGTGACCCATTATCAACTAATTTTTTTGCAGTTTGCATGCTCAAAAAAACTCCAAATAGATCAACATAAAACGTTAAATAAATTGTAACGGCATAGCTATCAGTATTTGTGTTCCAGCATAACATTCTTCTTTATGTATGTACATCAATGAACTGCATTTATGAGTTTGCCATTGTACAACTACCTTTACTTATACACCCAGCAAAAGTTCTAAAGCACCAAATGAATGAAATCGTTGTATTTTCTTTATTTATAAGAATTTCAGCTGCGCCGTCGTAAACACGAAATTTTTTCGTATTTTTCCAGTATTTTGGTATGAACACATGCATGTATAGCTGAAATAATCATATCTGACATTTCAAGCTGAAATTCTTATAAATAAAGAAAAAACAACAAGTTCCATTTATTTCCATTTGGTGCGTTATAACTATTGTAGAGAGTATGCCCGCTTCAGCAAATACACTGAGACTTACATATATTTGTTCTGTGTATTAATACGCATGTTTAACTATAGCTGATCAAATCCGCTAGTTCAGCAGACTTGGCAAATTGACTTATAAAAAGTTTTGTTACAGGTTGTAAAATATCAGTTAATGTAAAGCAGGGAAACGACGACCCTGATGCAGACATACTAGTATGTAACGAGAAACAAAAAGTAATACTTCTAGATTAATGATGAGTTTTTATAATGCGTGTTTCACTTACAAAGTGTTAAAAACATTTAATATAAAAACAACTCAATATGATATACCAGTGATACGCTGGTGGAACCTTTGATCCGCATATCAAAAGTTCGGTTCCATGCGATTGGATTTTCGTCGTTTTGTGACATTTTGTTTCCCTAAATATTGCCAATACTTGTCAGGATGTCAGGATGCATGTCACGGTGAATGTTTGTATTTCATTTAAATTGACTATGAGCCCCATCGAACCAAACAGTTACTAATAAATAACATGCTTATTTGCAACATTGTTTATTGTTACATACGTACCGCTTTTCATCAAATTTACATTAATCAATGGAAAAGTCTGCTAATAACCGGTCATCGCACATGATGACAATCGGTTCCCGATATTCTCCCTGGTAACCGAACCATCGAGTGCGAATTGTAACTGAAGGCGCCAAACAGCAGGCGAGATTGCTGATACTGCAGACGACACATGCCAGTCACCGTCTGCTTGTGGTCAGCGTTTTATCTGGAATTAAAATTTGTGTGATTGCCATAGAAACATCACAGGATGAAGTGGTTCCTGTGTGTGGCTCTAAGTCTTCAGTTGATATACGGTTGGTATTACGTTGTTTGTAGTAATGGAAAATACGTATTGACATTGTGTGTGCGTATGTGGGACTTTATGTAGATATGTGTACTAACTGTAGCCGATACTGTTTACAAAAACGCTTTGATGAATCTAGATATCAATTTTGGCACTTATATTTTTTTGGTACATAGACCAAAGCCATTTCAAACGAAACTACATTTTTGTAAATATACTACCACTAAGTGTGGAATGCCTTCCTTTCTTCATCCCTTTCTTCTTCCCTTCCTATCTTTCGTCCTTCATTCCTTTATTCATTCCTTTATTCATTCATTCTTATTCCTTCCATCCATCCATCCATCCTTCATTCATTCATTCATTCATTCATTCTTTTCCCCTTCCTTCCTTCTCTCCTCCTTCCTCCTTTCCTTCTTACCTTCCTTCCTTCTTTTTTCCATCCTTTCTTCTTGTTTTAGTCATTTCTTATTTCATTTTTTCCCTTCAGACTTTCTTTCAGTTCTGTCAGTTCTTTCTTTCTTTGCCTTCATTTGTTATTTCACTTTCTCTGTCTTTCAGTCAATCATTAATTTCATTCTTTCTTCTTACGGCGTAAAAAAATATGTTTGTTTCAGGTAACATGCCCAACGAAATTAGGGTAGGTAGGTTGGGAATTTTATTTTTATTTTTTATTTGGTAAATGGTCAACTTGAAGGTTCTAAAATTGAATAAATATTCAAAACATTTCAGTTATATCCTAAAATATTCTTGATAAGTGGATACTATCAAAACAAAACTCTTATTTATCCAAAACACATTTAATTATTGAAAAAGGTAAATAAAACAAAAATCAATCTGACAAACCCAATAAAATGTTCTAGGGTCGGGGCATTTTGTTAGGGTAGGTTTGGTTACCTGAAACAAACATATTTTTTACGCCTAATTAAGTTATTAACGTTATATATTTTCTTTTTCGTTCGTTTTTTTTTTTGTTCCTTTTTTCTTTCATATTTATAAATACTGAAAATAATATTGTATACGTTATGTAAATGTTTTATGAAGATAATTCACAAGCCGCGCAAACTGCCAAAAGGAGATATTTCCCATTTATCATCAGTACTATAATGTAATAATGGAATGGAAGGCGATGTGGTAAAATCAATTCATGAAATGTTAAAGATGATTACAAGATTTCAATCAGTTATATATTCTCGTAGGAAACATATAGGTTAATAACTATGTTATCCATTATTTATTATTCTTTTAAACCGGTAAAACGCGTCAACTTAAACATCGGTATTTAATAAAATAATTATTTATTTATTATTATTATTATTATTTACATGGTTTTATTCAGTAGTAATAATTTTAGAGTGCATAACTTATTTCATATATACAATGAAAGGAAACGTAGTTAGCAATCACAAATTCCATATATATTTCAAAACTCCATCCAAACGAATGAGAGATACAAAAAAGCATTATGTATTACGTATGGCGTTATGAATATTAAAGATAACGGATGCTTTGGAAACATGTTTCAAGTACTTTTGAAGCGGTTATAATGCCTCCTAGCTAATGTTTCAACTAGACTGTCAAATAGCATATTGCCATTTAAAGCCACGGAATCGACTTTGAATAAAACTACAAATAGTTGTCGTTTTGTCATATTTCGTTGTACTATTGGAATGAACAAAACAGTGTCATTCATTGATAATAGTGTACGGACTCACTACGATATATTTAACAATGTGTCTTAATATGTGAAACACCATGTCGAACTTGCGTTAGTCGGAAATATATAGATGCTAGACAAATCAAAAATTTCCGAGTAAATTCGAGCCATGTCAAGATAACGTAACTTTACTGAACATATACCGATACTTCATGCAAACTTTCTGTTTCCGAATAGTTAAAACATAGTACCACACCTTACCGCAGACTATACAGTGACGGCGCAAATTCTTAGGCTATTGTCTTGATCTGTTTTACAAAACAGTTTTTCCTCATGCGCCAAAAAAAAGATACAAAACATCAATATTACCTTACGAGAAGGTATGTCGATGCAGTTAAAAAAACGGTTGCTTTGGAAACTTATTTCAAGAATTATGTGTAATAAAGTGATGAAGCCAATTCATAGGTCAGTGGCATTGAAAATATTATATTATTAATTGTAAACAGTTTACACAGTTCATTCAACTTTTTCCTTAATTATCTCATTGCGTGATCACGCCGTGTTTCAACCGAAGGAAATGATTGAACGCGAACAATGGTTTTTTGTTATTATTGCTTGTAATCGTTCGGATATCAAGGACTTCAAAAGCAAATAGCACAAGGTTATCAATAGACGGTCGAACATGTTGATATTGTAATTATTCGGCAGCATGTTGCATTTTCTTTCGTTCGAGAAAAACAAATTGGAAAAGAATTAGTAGAAGCGTTACAAACGCTTATTTTCCAATACAGTTTGTACTATGTACGTATTGCACAAATAATGACATGATATAATATGTTTGTTTGCCCATGATGAATGCGTTCAAACTTTGTACCTTTGGCATAGTGCAGTCTAATAATATACTTAATTTGTATAATTAAAGTGTATGCACATTATTTCGTGGAACAAGAAAATCAAAGAAAATTCAAGCAAGAAAAGAAATTCGCTTTCGATTTGTTACTCATCTAAAGCATCGTGCAACGAGCGCATAATGGAACTTGTAACAGAGTTCAAATAAGTAGACACATGTCAATAAGCACACGCACGTGCTTTTAACTTCTAATTCGCTCATCAATAATGTATTGACACTAATTGCAAATTCTGATTATTTTATAATTGCGTGAATCAATAATCGCAGCGCATCACACCAAGGGACTACTTCAATTATTACGAAAGACGTGTTCATAAATCACAGAACAGATGTCATTGCGCTGCATGCCAGAACAGCCACAAATGACCAGTTGTATATAGGATATTTAACTAGCAGAAACCAGTTTTGGAACGGGTCTATCTGTCCGGTCGTGTCCATTCAGACAACATAGTTATCCAATCTGTGGCCTCGGGCAGAATACGGACGATTTGGAGAGACGCTGTATTTCCCGAAGGACATGCGATAATGCCTGAAACAGCAAAAGTCCCATTATTGACACGCCGTGTTATCATTCTTCGGAGACACAATAAACAAATTACAGGCCTTAAATCGAGAACTGGATTTTAATTTGTCATCGCGGAGCAGTCAGCAAAGAGATTGCGGATAGTGCCTAGTTAACCGTTTCCCTGAAGTTGTAACACATTTGCTGTGGCCTTAATCGTACGTTTGTAACTGCGTATATTTGAAAAAATTTCGTGGTTGGCAACAATCAACCGCGACTGGATTAAAACAAAGGTTACCGGTTTAAACCGCCCCTGTCAATATTCCCAAAGTGGTCAAGAATAGTCGACTAAATGTTTGCAAGAAATGTTCTTTGAAAATGGTAAAACTCTAACATTGTTTTGATATAACCATGATAATGGATTGTTTCGTTTTGCATGGGTATAAACGCATGAAACAGGAAAATCTGATTGTTAAATTATTATAATTATGAATGTTATCATTATTAAACATGAACTGGTCATTTAATATTAAATACGTACACAAATATCAATTCATATTAAAAGTTGTTAATACATATACTGATTTGCAGCTTTGAGCTCTTGAAAAGTGGTGTACTGCTTTATGTGTTGTTATTTTTGTTTTTTAAGCCTTCATCACAATTAATGATTTGATCAGAAACAGACTAGAATAGGTAGTATTTTATTATAATTTCTGACTTTTGATAAAAAAATATTCTTGAGTGGAAAAGAGTGAACAATAAATTTAAATTACCGCTATTGATTAGAATTGACCACTTATGACAAGCCAATTTTAATCAGTATTAACCGCAGATCCGATCAATACTCTATCGACTGGTCAGTTCACCTAAATAAAATGCTGTCATCACAATGATTTATTAAAAATCATGCTGTACAACTATATAAAACCATTCTGAATTATTTGGATTGAAGCTAACATTATTATATTGCGTTGTTTTTAATGATTACTTTTCTATGAAAGAAGACTTTCATGGACTGAAATACTTACGTTGTGTTAGAGTAATTATGTGCAACACATGATACTATTGCGTTTATTTGGTGATAACAATAAAAATCGTCACATAGTGTGTTACAGTTTTCTGTAACATGGCTTTAAATTGATCTTGGTTTATTGATGTTTGAACTAGGAGATTTCTTGGCATTCCGTTTCCTGTGCAAAGCCTGTTCCGGGATTATTATAAATCTTGGTTTGATCCTTGTTAAACAAACAAGTCAATAAAACAAATAACAACCTTGCAATCATGCTATATGCAACGATTTTCCTGAATAACAACGATTTATATTTTTTTCAGTGCTGTCAGCCCCAGCGCCAGTACCAGATCCTGGCGTTGAGGTATGTACCGCATTTGGTAGCATGTAATCATACTGGAATGACATATGTCATCATTTGAAAAGCAATTATAAATGCACACGCATATGGTAATGTATGGTATTTGCACAACAATATATAACATATGTGTATGTATATATTCATACAAAATAGTAAACAAGATAATAAAATGTCAATACAGAGAGCTATTAATGATCGTGATATTGTGTTGGTCTTTTTAAATTAACGTAAAAAAAACCCATAAGATTAATCGGTTTTTAATATCTACTTGGATGAATATCAATCTAGACCTCCTATTAAAAGAATAACATGTACAGTCGAAACGCGATATTATGAATAGTCACTGGAGATAAGCGTTTGTTCAAAGTATCGCATCTTTTCGTTGTATCGCATCTTAATATTGTTACATTAAGTGTTAATGTGCAGGCGTTTGTACGTAAATTAACGCACTTATTAAACTTATTGTATTCGCAAAGACATATTGGTAATTACTAATGTTCTTTAGTCAAACCCAGATAATATCACACTGCACGCCATTTAAAGTGGCTTAAAATGGTAATTACACCCGTTAACAACTATGTTTGTCATGGTGCAAACAAAATGGATTGGTGTCTGACTTGGCAGGGGTGTGAAATCTTCGTCGAGAAGTCTCCGTGACAATCTGATTCGTAGTATCGTGTCAACATTTTATTGCAAACGCTGTGATGGTACCGAAACATTTGTTCGAAGTAACGCAGCTTTCGTTCAATCGCGAATACGTAGTAATGTATTTATATACATGTTAACAAATAGTGCAACGTGGAAACGCATATTGACATAAATCTACCAATCTAGTAAAAAATGATATTAACATTAAGATCTAGTGACATACGAACACGTGTTTAAAGTTTTAAAGATGCCTTCGTGTGTCAAAAAGTGGCCTTGAATATTAACATATATATAGGATTTGACACTCGTTGTCATTTCATAACATATTTAATTAAACGAATTCGGGAATTTTGTCAGTAAGCGAGCCTCTAGCATTTGATAAAAGCACGTTGCACACATCACAAGCGTTCGTTTCCATTTTCGAGTACGCAACAGTCGGCATAACGCTCATTCCTACGTCGGTACACTCGTGCTCGGCCATCACCCCGAGATAACACAAACCTCGACTCATCAGTAAAAAGAATGGTCCGCCAACGTTGTCTTGTCCAAATGATGTGTCCCAAGGCCCATTGCTGTCTGCTATTGCGATGACGGCGCGTGAAAAGCGATCCGACGTACGGACGTCGTCCATGCAAACCGTTACCGGCTAAACGATTCCGCACAGTCTGGGCGGAAATCCGGTCGTTGTTGGTACCGGGGGTAATGGCAGCTGTAGATGTTGCGGCGAGAAAGCGGTTTCGTAGGTGCTGGTTAATGATATAGCAGTCTTGGGCTCGAGTCGTGACACGCTGTCTGCCGCTCCGTGGTAAGTCCCTAGTACTTCCGGTCTGAGCAAATCGCCGCCGAAGGCTCCTAACTGCCTGCACGGATGTTCCAACTCGTGCTGCAACCTCTGCATTAGAAATCCCAGCCTCCAGCATTTCTATGGCTCGCTCTTGTAAAGTTTCCGGGATTCTTGGCATTAAAATTCCGCCTCAAAAACTTAAATTTAAAACGTTTTTGATTTTTTTTCCGTATGTACACCACCAATGCAATATTTTGGAGTTGATAAATGTTCAGCACCGGATGTCTCCATCCCTCACGTGCACCTGAAAGTCGAGGTTTGCGTTAAATTAGCTGACCTGATATTTATCAAGGGATTAACTAGTCGATTTTGCTAAGTAGAACGATTTTCCAATAACCACATGTATTTATATGTGTACATCTAATACATAACCGTTACAATTTGGCATGTACTTTACGAAAGTTTCTTTTTTGGTTCAGTATATATATTTCGACACATAAGATGCCCTTTGTTTCTCTATCAAGTTTTTATTATTTGTTGCCGCATAAATAATTTGCTTAAATAATTAGATGTACATGAAAAAGTTCTTAATTCTTCTAAATTGATTCATGACGCTTTTCCGGAATATTCCAATGTGAGAGTGTTAGTCTCGATGCAACGAAATACTCACATTTTCATGTCGACGTTTTCCTGACATCAAAGTGAGTGTATTGTTCTATCGCAGATATCATCAGCAATTGGTTTTGTAGTGTACTGCTCGCCATCGTAACAATCGCATAAAATAATCATCATTTGGTGTATGTACCCACCTGATCTATAATTTTATACGTATTTGTATTGTGTGTATCTCCTATAAATAGAACTTATCCATGACGACTATAATTCGAAAAAAGGATGTTGCACGCCGCCATGAGTGACACTGTATCGATCAATAAATATTAATGCACGTATCATTATAATGACTGAATCAGTTGTTGGCAACTTGTAGACCTGTTTTATAAAGACTCGAGATAGATCACTATGAACTGTGGCCTGTTATGGTAATTAAGGGCCTACATGTTTTGTATGTTAAAACTCACATCTCAAATAAAGCCTTGATAAAAAAAGAACTTTCGGAAACGTTTCCTTATATTTTACTAGAAGCGCTTTAGATTCCATATTGAATCAGGCCAAACATTTGTGAAATAATTTTTATTTTGTAAATACGGAACAAAAGTGTAGATTTTACTTACTAATTGTGCTATCAATAACTTACATTGGCACTTAATTGTTACTGATTCTGTATTACCACGTCTGGCTCTGTTAAATTATTTAAGTATGGCACGTATTGCATATTTATTCCATTCTCTGGGTGTAATTATCACCAAGCGAACGTGCAAAGTGTATGTTTCGGATCTAAATACTCCACAAAAGTATTAATGAATCTACACGGAATGCTAGTAAAATGCATTCTTATTGAAATACAGTAATAGTTTCTATCTCATATAAAAGTGTGTGCATATATTTTTTGATTAAATAGTTTCTTCATTACGATAGAGATGCCTGCGACCCATGTCAAATATATCGACGAGGACGATAAAGAAAAAAAAACGTGTAACGAATGGTCTATTTTGCTACCTATTTCCAAAACCTGCCATGTTTTATTCAGTCCAAATCCCTAGGTGTGTCGTCTGTTATGTCGATTTTATAATTATTTGGCAAGATAAAGAGAAACGAGCACAATACATAATCGACGTTCGTCTATTAAGTTACGACACCTATATGACCTTAAAAGAATTGTAAAATTATTGATTGCTACATTTCTGAAAGTTGTGCGGTTTTCTGTTTTTTGCCAGTTTTAAATTCATTTTTGATAAATGGTCAATTAAGTGCGATTTTATAGACTTGAATAGTAGGAGAGATGTTTGAAATTGTCTGTTCGACCTAAATGCGAAATGCATATAATCTACGCCAGTCATATTTATTTTAAAAGTTAAGGTTCCATTATGCATACATGTTTAACTCCGTGTAGTTAACTACCAACAGTGAATGTCAATAATACGACACCAGAATTATCTCCTTATTATACTCTAGATACCAAACATCTTGATCAAAAGCTAGAAACATGCACAGTCATAAAACTCATATCTACCGTCACATATTGCATCAGTTATGATCCTAATTGCACTATAGCATGTGTATTTAGTTTCTGACATAAAGTTATTTGATTATTGCTTTTGGCATGGACTATTATTTGATAATTGCTTTTGGCATGGACTAGTTAATATATTTATAAATACTGGATATCTGTTAAATATTGAACGGATCTTCAATTCCAATGATATTGGTAGATATCGGAATATTTGGTTATTGAGGTACGAGAAGTATTGCGTTGCGCCGCATACCGATCGCCTAAAATTCCCATCAGGGAAGTTGTTTTCAGTAATACACGCAGTATATATTTACCCAGAATCCTGGCATCTGTTTGGAGTGGGTGGTGTAGGAGGAGAAGCCAATCGAACTAATGGACCAGAGAAAATACACTTTATAAATAAGTAATTATGGGACCGGTTTTATTGCTGATGTCAAGAAAAGGAAAACTATCGACATCGACTTTCATGAAGTATAATTGTGATGATAGCAGATTTGATATATACAGAGATGTGTTGATTTAAATAAAATATCATATTCGTTTCATAAAGTGATGACACAAATGATCATTGTTTACTGATATTTATCACTGATTCATTTATCTTACCATGGAATAATTTGTTTGCGACATGAGAAAAATTATTAATATTGATTTCGTTGTTTACAGAAACAAATATCGAGACGACTGCACTTGATTAATTGTGTACATGTACTGCTATTGTACCAGAATTTAAAAAAAAGAAAGATTTGAAATAGGTTTCAAGCATGACTTTTACCTTCTACTTCTGTATTGTGCCCTAAATGTTAACGTGTTTGCATTTTGGTTCCCTTTCACATGCGATGTTAAAGAATCCTGCAGAAAAAAAATCAAAAGTCTCTCAAACACATGTAATGATGCTATATCAGAACGTTCCAGTGGAAATTCCACTGGCATTCAAATCATCCTGGAATGCAACTAATTTCATAGAAACAGACATTGGGAAGGCTGGTCGTTGATGATTTCACATTATATGTATTTGGGGAAAATTATTTATTTTATGAACGATATACAATATGAAGGATCAATCGCGACATTTATTACTTCTTACATTAACTGAAAGAAATTGTATATTATTGCCAAATAATTTTTAGGAACTTCGGCACAAATTGATTGTTATCCGATTTAAGTTCCAGTATGGATTTCGATATCGAGACACACTAGAATTAAGCAGATTGATATGAAACACATACTGTAATGGAAAGAAATACCAACAATAGTTTTAAATTTCCATTAAATATTCAGTTCAAAATATTTTTTCTTTACTTCAACAAACACATGTTTTTCTTAATATGATCAAATTAATCAATAGTATGCATTACATAATTACGCAATGCAATGCAGGTAGCTGTTTTTTAGTTGGAACGTTTTTTTAAACTAGTTTAACATTGTTCAGTCAAATTGTATACAAACAAGATAAATGGGTGCGAATTTTATGGACATGTAGACATTTTGCATACGGGTATTCAAAGCTGTCGGAAAAATTACCATTATATAATTTATTAATGTATAATCATGGTTCGTTTGCACGAACAACGACCATACTATAAATCATTTTGTTACTATTTGTATTGCCCGCTGCTGACATTGCTGATAGATGGCCGGACAGCCCGACGATTGGGGATTTCATAAAGCGCGGGGTTTCAAGCAAAACAGTTCGTTACATTATACAATAGAATCATAAGAAACTTTATACCGTAGTCGTAAAACCATTTTATGCTCATTGGCTCATTGTTTTTTGTTTGTTTGTTTTTTTGTAAGTTAAAATAGGTTTATTCCCGGAAACGCTTTTTAGTGTTTACTGTTAACACATATAGATTTATTTGTATTACATTTGAAGAAATTTGTGTTCTTTCTTTCCATCTTGTTGTTAGAACTGATAATTAAACGTTATGGTATATTTGACATACTAGTATCCATCTATTTCAAACAAAAAGAACGATTTTATGGGAAATATTTATTCCAAATACTGGAATAAAGCATTTAAGAAAACATTATTTCTGAAATGCGATTCGAGACGAACCTCTGAATAAAAGTACGGTAAATAACCGGTTTGATATTAAAACCTAATACGGCTATGAAAGAGCGTAACGCCAGTTTCAATCATATCTTGAGACTTTGAGAAAGATTTACGAATACGTTTTGTTTTTGTAATCAAGGTTTTATGATTTTCTGTGCAAAACATTTGCTACAATAATGAGATCTACATTAACTGTTCTTAATTCTTCTTTATTGATATGACGCATTTCCTGTGTAAGTCAATATAATCCGTTTGTTCATTCCGCTATAAGGTTGAGGGCATCCGTCTCGATGCAACATTCATGTCAGCGTTCTCCTGACATCAAATTTAGTGCGCGTTTCTAACAACAAAGGATACTAATGTACATTACTATAATAGTGTGCTACTCTTTTTTTTTATTATAATCAGATAGCATCCTGTGCTATTCTTTTTAATCAGAGAGCATCCTTTGAAGAACATTACCTCGTGGTCTATCGGTTTGTATTTATTTGTATTGTATGTATCTTCCATACTATGAACAGAACAAATCAGTTTGACGTCCACGATTTAATTGAAGATTTTTGCCCATAATAATTAAGTCTTCGCAACTTATTTATGCACATCACTGTGAGTGACCCATTATCAACTAATTTTTTTGCAGTTTGCATGCTCAAAAAAACTCCAAATAGATCAACATAAAACGTTAAATAAATTGTAACGGCATAGCTATCAGTATTTGTGTTCCAGCATAACATTCTTCTTTATGTATGTACATCAATGAACTGCATTTATGAGTTTGCCATTGTACAACTACCTTTACTTATACACCCAGCAAAAGTTCTAAAGCACCAAATGAATGAAATCGTTGTATTTTCTTTATTTATAAGAATTTCAGCTGCGCCGTCGTAAACACGAAATTTTTTCGTATTTTTCCAGTATTTTGGTATGAACACATGCATGTATAGCTGAAATAATCATATCTGACATTTCAAGCTGAAATTCTTATAAATAAAGAAAAAACAACAAGTTCCATTTATTTCCATTTGGTGCGTTATAACTATTGTAGAGAGTATGCCCGCTTCAGCAAATACACTGAGACTTACATATATTTGTTCTGTGTATTAATACGCATGTTTAACTATAGCTGATCAAATCCGCTAGTTCAGCAGACTTGGCAAATTGACTTATAAAAAGTTTTGTTACAGGTTGTAAAATATCAGTTAATGTAAAGCAGGGAAACGACGACCCTGATGCAGACATACTAGTATGTAACGAGAAACAAAAAGTAATACTTCTAGATTAATGATGAGTTTTTATAATGCGTGTTTCACTTACAAAGTGTTAAAAACATTTAATATAAAAACAACTCAATATGATATACCAGTGATACGCTGGTGGAACCTTTGATCCGCATATCAAAAGTTCGGTTCCATGCGATTGGATTTTCGTCGTTTTGTGACATTTTGTTTCCCTAAATATTGCCAATACTTGTCAGGATGTCAGGATGCATGTCACGGTGAATGTTTGTATTTCATTTAAATTGACTATGAGCCCCATCGAACCAAACAGTTACTAATAAATAACATGCTTATTTGCAACATTGTTTATTGTTACATACGTACCGCTTTTCATCAAATTTACATTAATCAATGGAAAAGTCTGCTAATAACCGGTCATCGCACATGATGACAATCGGTTCCCGATATTCTCCCTGGTAACCGAACCATCGAGTGCGAATTGTAACTGAAGGCGCCAAACAGCAGGCGAGATTGCTGATACTGCAGACGACACATGCCAGTCACCGTCTGCTTGTGGTCAGCGTTTTATCTGGAATTAAAATTTGTGTGATTGCCATAGAAACATCACAGGATGAAGTGGTTCCTGTGTGTGGCTCTAAGTCTTCAGTTGATATACGGTTGGTATTACGTTGTTTGTAGTAATGGAAAATACGTATTGACATTGTGTGTGCGTATGTGGGACTTTATGTAGATATGTGTACTAACTGTAGCCGATACTGTTTACAAAAACGCTTTGATGAATCTAGATATCAATTTTGGCACTTATATTTTTTTGGTACATAGACCAAAGCCATTTCAAACGAAACTACATTTTTGTAAATATACTACCACTAAGTGTGGAATGCCTTCCTTTCTTCATCCCTTTCTTCTTCCCTTCCTATCTTTCGTCCTTCATTCCTTTATTCATTCCTTTATTCATTCATTCTTATTCCTTCCATCCATCCATCCATCCTTCATTCATTCATTCATTCATTCATTCTTTTCCCCTTCCTTCCTTCTCTCCTCCTTCCTCCTTTCCTTCTTACCTTCCTTCCTTCTTTTTTCCATCCTTTCTTCTTGTTTTAGTCATTTCTTATTTCATTTTTTCCCTTCAGACTTTCTTTCAGTTCTGTCAGTTCTTTCTTTCTTTGCCTTCATTTGTTATTTCACTTTCTCTGTCTTTCAGTCAATCATTAATTTCATTCTTTCTTCTTACGGCGTAAAAAAATATGTTTGTTTCAGGTAACATGCCCAACGAAATTAGGGTAGGTAGGTTGGGAATTTTATTTTTATTTTTTATTTGGTAAATGGTCAACTTGAAGGTTCTAAAATTGAATAAATATTCAAAACATTTCAGTTATATCCTAAAATATTCTTGATAAGTGGATACTATCAAAACAAAACTCTTATTTATCCAAAACACATTTAATTATTGAAAAAGGTAAATAAAACAAAAATCAATCTGACAAACCCAATAAAATGTTCTAGGGTCGGGGCATTTTGTTAGGGTAGGTTTGGTTACCTGAAACAAACATATTTTTTACGCCTAATTAAGTTATTAACGTTATATATTTTCTTTTTCGTTCGTTTTTTTTTTTGTTCCTTTTTTCTTTCATATTTATAAATACTGAAAATAATATTGTATACGTTATGTAAATGTTTTATGAAGATAATTCACAAGCCGCGCAAACTGCCAAAAGGAGATATTTCCCATTTATCATCAGTACTATAATGTAATAATGGAATGGAAGGCGATGTGGTAAAATCAATTCATGAAATGTTAAAGATGATTACAAGATTTCAATCAGTTATATATTCTCGTAGGAAACATATAGGTTAATAACTATGTTATCCATTATTTATTATTCTTTTAAACCGGTAAAACGCGTCAACTTAAACATCGGTATTTAATAAAATAATTATTTATTTATTATTATTATTATTATTTACATGGTTTTATTCAGTAGTAATAATTTTAGAGTGCATAACTTATTTCATATATACAATGAAAGGAAACGTAGTTAGCAATCACAAATTCCATATATATTTCAAAACTCCATCCAAACGAATGAGAGATACAAAAAAGCATTATGTATTACGTATGGCGTTATGAATATTAAAGATAACGGATGCTTTGGAAACATGTTTCAAGTACTTTTGAAGCGGTTATAATGCCTCCTAGCTAATGTTTCAACTAGACTGTCAAATAGCATATTGCCATTTAAAGCCACGGAATCGACTTTGAATAAAACTACAAATAGTTGTCGTTTTGTCATATTTCGTTGTACTATTGGAATGAACAAAACAGTGTCATTCATTGATAATAGTGTACGGACTCACTACGATATATTTAACAATGTGTCTTAATATGTGAAACACCATGTCGAACTTGCGTTAGTCGGAAATATATAGATGCTAGACAAATCAAAAATTTCCGAGTAAATTCGAGCCATGTCAAGATAACGTAACTTTACTGAACATATACCGATACTTCATGCAAACTTTCTGTTTCCGAATAGTTAAAACATAGTACCACACCTTACCGCAGACTATACAGTGACGGCGCAAATTCTTAGGCTATTGTCTTGATCTGTTTTACAAAACAGTTTTTCCTCATGCGCCAAAAAAAAGATACAAAACATCAATATTACCTTACGAGAAGGTATGTCGATGCAGTTAAAAAAACGGTTGCTTTGGAAACTTATTTCAAGAATTATGTGTAATAAAGTGATGAAGCCAATTCATAGGTCAGTGGCATTGAAAATATTATATTATTAATTGTAAACAGTTTACACAGTTCATTCAACTTTTTCCTTAATTATCTCATTGCGTGATCACGCCGTGTTTCAACCGAAGGAAATGATTGAACGCGAACAATGGTTTTTTGTTATTATTGCTTGTAATCGTTCGGATATCAAGGACTTCAAAAGCAAATAGCACAAGGTTATCAATAGACGGTCGAACATGTTGATATTGTAATTATTCGGCAGCATGTTGCATTTTCTTTCGTTCGAGAAAAACAAATTGGAAAAGAATTAGTAGAAGCGTTACAAACGCTTATTTTCCAATACAGTTTGTACTATGTACGTATTGCACAAATAATGACATGATATAATATGTTTGTTTGCCCATGATGAATGCGTTCAAACTTTGTACCTTTGGCATAGTGCAGTCTAATAATATACTTAATTTGTATAATTAAAGTGTATGCACATTATTTCGTGGAACAAGAAAATCAAAGAAAATTCAAGCAAGAAAAGAAATTCGCTTTCGATTTGTTACTCATCTAAAGCATCGTGCAACGAGCGCATAATGGAACTTGTAACAGAGTTCAAATAAGTAGACACATGTCAATAAGCACACGCACGTGCTTTTAACTTCTAATTCGCTCATCAATAATGTATTGACACTAATTGCAAATTCTGATTATTTTATAATTGCGTGAATCAATAATCGCAGCGCATCACACCAAGGGACTACTTCAATTATTACGAAAGACGTGTTCATAAATCACAGAACAGATGTCATTGCGCTGCATGCCAGAACAGCCACAAATGACCAGTTGTATATAGGATATTTAACTAGCAGAAACCAGTTTTGGAACGGGTCTATCTGTCCGGTCGTGTCCATTCAGACAACATAGTTATCCAATCTGTGGCCTCGGGCAGAATACGGACGATTTGGAGAGACGCTGTATTTCCCGAAGGACATGCGATAATGCCTGAAACAGCAAAAGTCCCATTATTGACACGCCGTGTTATCATTCTTCGGAGACACAATAAACAAATTACAGGCCTTAAATCGAGAACTGGATTTTAATTTGTCATCGCGGAGCAGTCAGCAAAGAGATTGCGGATAGTGCCTAGTTAACCGTTTCCCTGAAGTTGTAACACATTTGCTGTGGCCTTAATCGTACGTTTGTAACTGCGTATATTTGAAAAAATTTCGTGGTTGGCAACAATCAACCGCGACTGGATTAAAACAAAGGTTACCGGTTTAAACCGCCCCTGTCAATATTCCCAAAGTGGTCAAGAATAGTCGACTAAATGTTTGCAAGAAATGTTCTTTGAAAATGGTAAAACTCTAACATTGTTTTGATATAACCATGATAATGGATTGTTTCGTTTTGCATGGGTATAAACGCATGAAACAGGAAAATCTGATTGTTAAATTATTATAATTATGAATGTTATCATTATTAAACATGAACTGGTCATTTAATATTAAATACGTACACAAATATCAATTCATATTAAAAGTTGTTAATACATATACTGATTTGCAGCTTTGAGCTCTTGAAAAGTGGTGTACTGCTTTATGTGTTGTTATTTTTGTTTTTTAAGCCTTCATCACAATTAATGATTTGATCAGAAACAGACTAGAATAGGTAGTATTTTATTATAATTTCTGACTTTTGATAAAAAAATATTCTTGAGTGGAAAAGAGTGAACAATAAATTTAAATTACCGCTATTGATTAGAATTGACCACTTATGACAAGCCAATTTTAATCAGTATTAACCGCAGATCCGATCAATACTCTATCGACTGGTCAGTTCACCTAAATAAAATGCTGTCATCACAATGATTTATTAAAAATCATGCTGTACAACTATATAAAACCATTCTGAATTATTTGGATTGAAGCTAACATTATTATATTGCGTTGTTTTTAATGATTACTTTTCTATGAAAGAAGACTTTCATGGACTGAAATACTTACGTTGTGTTAGAGTAATTATGTGCAACACATGATACTATTGCGTTTATTTGGTGATAACAATAAAAATCGTCACATAGTGTGTTACAGTTTTCTGTAACATGGCTTTAAATTGATCTTGGTTTATTGATGTTTGAACTAGGAGATTTCTTGGCATTCCGTTTCCTGTGCAAAGCCTGTTCCGGGATTATTATAAATCTTGGTTTGATCCTTGTTAAACAAACAAGTCAATAAAACAAATAACAACCTTGCAATCATGCTATATGCAACGATTTTCCTGAATAACAACGATTTATATTTTTTTCAGTGCTGTCAGCCCCAGCGCCAGTACCAGATCCTGGCGTTGAGGTATGTACCGCATTTGGTAGCATGTAATCATACTGGAATGACATATGTCATCATTTGAAAAGCAATTATAAATGCACACGCATATGGTAATGTATGGTATTTGCACAACAATATATAACATATGTGTATGTATATATTCATACAAAATAGTAAACAAGATAATAAAATGTCAATACAGAGAGCTATTAATGATCGTGATATTGTGTTGGTCTTTTTAAATTAACGTAAAAAAAACCCATAAGATTAATCGGTTTTTAATATCTACTTGGATGAATATCAATCTAGACCTCCTATTAAAAGAATAACATGTACAGTCGAAACGCGATATTATGAATAGTCACTGGAGATAAGCGTTTGTTCAAAGTATCGCATCTTTTCGTTGTATCGCATCTTAATATTGTTACATTAAGTGTTAATGTGCAGGCGTTTGTACGTAAATTAACGCACTTATTAAACTTATTGTATTCGCAAAGACATATTGGTAATTACTAATGTTCTTTAGTCAAACCCAGATAATATCACACTGCACGCCATTTAAAGTGGCTTAAAATGGTAATTACACCCGTTAACAACTATGTTTGTCATGGTGCAAACAAAATGGATTGGTGTCTGACTTGGCAGGGGTGTGAAATCTTCGTCGAGAAGTCTCCGTGACAATCTGATTCGTAGTATCGTGTCAACATTTTATTGCAAACGCTGTGATGGTACCGAAACATTTGTTCGAAGTAACGCAGCTTTCGTTCAATCGCGAATACGTAGTAATGTATTTATATACATGTTAACAAATAGTGCAACGTGGAAACGCATATTGACATAAATCTACCAATCTAGTAAAAAATGATATTAACATTAAGATCTAGTGACATACGAACACGTGTTTAAAGTTTTAAAGATGCCTTCGTGTGTCAAAAAGTGGCCTTGAATATTAACATATATATAGGATTTGACACTCGTTGTCATTTCATAACATATTTAATTAAACGAATTCGGGAATTTTGTCAGTAAGCGAGCCTCTAGCATTTGATAAAAGCACGTTGCACACATCACAAGCGTTCGTTTCCATTTTCGAACAGAGTCACGATGTAGAGGAGGAACTTATCAACCATCTCCATGCCACTGTAGACGATAAGCCTCACAATGCTAACGATGCACGTGATTCTAAAAGCTCAGAAGAATCGCTAGACGAAGAGAGCTGGTATGACATCACGGTTGGTGACGTCATTTTTGACGTGCTATTGACACTACGTCAGCACCCAGAAATAGTGAAAGAGTTGATCACAAGTAAGATACACATTTACTATTTATAGACAATGTGCCAATAGTTTATAAATTAGTATATACATTTTCATATTACTATAGATTGAAATTTTCATCTTACTATAGATTGACAGTTTCATATTACTATAGATAGAAGCAACCTAAAATAACAGGGTTAGTTGTGAATTTCGTCAGCTTCGTGGCAAATTGCTTCTAAGAAATAACAACAAACTGACTTGTAAACAACATAATGTACATGTACAAGAAAACATAGAACACCCGTAATACAATGTTATGTCTGCGTAATAAGTAGGTATATCTATAAAAATAGTGCCATGGAAACATTCAATGTTAGCATGTATTCCCGACAGTTTTTTTCATTATCCTAGAACGTGATGGTACTGAACCTCAAATTAATACTTCGCTAATTCACGATTTTTTATTCACATGAAGGTGAGAAAGAGAAACTAGCCGAGCAGATAGATACGTACAACACATTCCGAGACACCGTGGGTAATCCGGCTGAGTTTCAAGACACCGCGGAGCAATTGAACAGTGTAAGCATGTCAGAAATTAATTAGATCATTTCAACTATCATTGCAAATATTGTTTACACATCACACGAATTTTACTTATTTTGAATGTTATAATCGAAAAAAAACATATTGCTAGCCAATGCAAGAAGTTCCGTTGAGTTACTGTAGTGATTGTTTTCAAGAGCTAGAGAAAACTATAGTTGCCTACATCCTTTTCTCATTATCTATAGTTAACAGGATTATGTTTTGGTAATTTTCGTTAAATATTAAATCTTCTACACAAACCATATATATTACAAAACGTCTTAAAATGAACATCATAGGCTAATTAATATGATCGGTTCTTATGCAGGTTCCCAAAAGTGTTGAGAAAAAAACGGGGCATTCAGGAATGCCTGTATATTCAGGTAGGTGAACAGTTTTTTCTGGTCATTGTATAGATTGTGCTTAGTTATTATTTAAAGATATAAAGGTTTTTATTGTAAACCAAATCGAAACGTGAACTAATTCTTTACGATAAATCCTACAATGACTCAGTGTGTCCAACTAGTTACCGGTAACTCTTATCTGTTTTGTTGCAAAACTGAAATTAACACATTCATGTTACTGTTATGGTATGATATAATATGATGATATATTCAATACGTATTAGAGGATTGTGATATGTGATAAACATGCACGTTTTTAAGGTTTACTTTATAAAATTAAGAAAACAGCAGTTGTTATTTGTGAATGAAACAAGTTTTCATTTTAACAAATCAAATCAATAAATGTTTAGAAGTAATTCCTCGAAAAAATACGTTGACTCCATGATCGTGTCTGCGTGTTTCAGCTGCAATGGCAGGTTTAGAAAACAAACGAGCAGACGAACTTACAAATGATGCGTTAAAGAGCGAAGATTCCGATGCAGACGACACTCAGGAATCGGACGAGTGGCCAGGAGTTATGGAGGACATTAAAGGTAAGATATCATGAAACTGATAAGAGTGATTAGCAAAATGACACAAACTAAATATGCTAGAATTGTATGCTCGTATTTTTAACGAATTAAGGTCCATCCACGACCTAATACACGGCAAGTTTAATATCATATTTAAAAATGGCGTTGTTGGATGTTTTGGTGAGCGGAAAAACAATTTTTAAGTATAGGACAGGAATGAAGTGAAGTCCTAAAATTATTTTTTAAATATTTCAGAAGGTGGACAGGATGATCCCATGTTTAACTACGAAAAGGTTAACAAGGACATGAAATATTCAAATGAACAGGACGACACTTATGGAAATAAGTTCCCTGTAAGGGCAATTCTATATAATACATGTTGGTAGAAGATTAATAGTTCTTTTCCCCTTTATATCGTTATTAATAAAAATTGAAGTATAATAATTTTGATGTGAAATAGTACTTGTAATTGGAAAAAATGTGCAGTATTTGCATTCGATCTAGCTTGGCGATAAGAAATAATAATGAGTAGCCAAATATTTAGTTTTCGCAAAAAATACCTGACACTTTGAAATATTTTGTTCTTAAAAAAATGTATATGTTCTTTTAGTAGCTATTGAGGTTCCTGGAAATGCTAATATAGGATCGTGTTAATGCATATGTACGGTGTGGGAGAATGCCCTCTGAAAACATGTGGGGAAGTAAAATCAATTAATCAGTAAAGACTTAGTACATTATTGTTATATGGTTTTAAAATGCAAATCTTTTATCCATGTTTTGGGGAGCAGACATTTTACGATTCCGGGATCTCGTTTTGTCACAAATATCAATCATAATCCAATATTGTCTGAGTGATTTGTCCATTCATTCAACTTGACTATAATACGATTAACTGTTAACCTATATATTTACAAAATGTGTTTACACATTTACTATCAATGTTTTCAGGGCGCAGACTTTACACAATTCAGGTATCCATATAATATGGTGTTTCCGGCGCTGAATCCTGGATCAACGGGAGTATTGCCTGACGATGATCATGTTTCGGCGTCTGATGACAGCAAATCAGCACACGCAGACAACGCTTCGACGGGTGCAGCAGACGACAAAACGGGCGAGGTAATAGTTTCAAATTCGATTCACCATTGGTTACAGTATTTTTTGCAATGTTAGTTGTAATATGATCAGGCAGGCAGTATTATACTAATTAATAGAATTAATATGATGATTATGATGTATGGATGACCGTTAATCGGCTAAATGATCGATCGCGACACTAGGCTTGCTGACGCAAACGTTTACGTCATTTAAAGTAAAGTAATTTAAATAGGATATACTTTTATTTAGATGTATCGTTATTTTATCACATATAGACAATGCTAGTATTATTTCCTTATCATGCTTTACTAAACAATGAGTGTTGCAACCAAACGGAATTGTTTTATAAATTATATACATGTTTGCCATTAATAGTTAATGTTAAAGACTTAGAACTCGACCCCTGTCGTATATTTTTTTGCATAATTGTATACAGTTATTTGCGTTACTTGTATCATTGAATTTATATTTATGTTTGGTTGATTAATTATTTACAATTGTTTTATAACAAGTTTTTATGTTGTTTATCTAACCGATTCATTGTAAAGTTATTAAAAATCAACGGTATATTTTTTGTATAATTGTTCGTGTAAGTATTTGAATAACTGCATTTTTATTTTATCATTGGTCTTATTATTGTTTTATCATTGTATAATCGTCAAAACGTCCGAAGAATAAACAAGGGAATGTTCATTTTCAGAATGATTCGGAAGAACTGCACGAGCATCCCCTACCCCCCGGGCCAGTGCGTCCGTACCAGGATGAGGACATTGTCAAAATGTAGGATATACCGAGGCGGCCTCATTAGCGCCTCATGTCGTATTGCGATAGACGTGTCTACAAATTAACTTCATAGGCAAATTAATCTAATGTTGTATTCATTCACTGCACTAACGGCGTATTACAATAGACGTGTCCACAAATGAACATCATAGGCAAATTAACCTAATGTTGTATTCATTCACTGCACTAACGGCGGATTGCAATAGTCGCGTCCACAAATGAACATCATAGGCAAATTAATGTAATGTTGTATTCATTCATTGCACTAACGGCGTATTGCAATAGACGTGTCCACAAATGAACATCATAGGCAAATTAATATAATGTTGTATTCATTCACTGCACTAACGGCGTATTCCAATAGACGTGTCCACAAATGAACATCATAGGCTAATTAATATAGTGTTGTATCCATTCATTGCACTTCCGGCGCATTGCAATGAACTTTTCCAGAAAATGAACATCATGGGCAAATGTATTCAATCACTTCACGCGGATTTAGCTGGGACACATGAACATGACATTCATGGCCTCTATTGCTTATATAGCGCGCTTGAACTATTTTCTATATTTATACTCGGTTTTGTACGTGCACGTGTTTCATGCGTTTACGGATACCATAACTGAACTACGCTAACATAGATATAACTCGGTTCCAGTACGGAAACTAATATATTTTTCGTAACGGATTTGTCATTTATTCATGCATAAAGGTCAGTGTCAGGTTAATATGTCTGAGCTATATCAAACGCTTACTATTAATCAAGATTAACTAAAGAACCACGTGTAAAATTGTGTACTGCCTGTGTGAAGCTTGATAAATGGAGAGCAAACCTTTTAATAGACCGATCCGGGTTTTGACACCAATAGGTTAAACTTCTCCCAAGCTACTGTTAAAGGAATAATTTCCATTCATCGAAAATCACAAACATTACCACGTGCTCTTTGGAATATCAAAAACAAATTCCACGTGCTCTTTTGTACAGGGTTCGACCTTAACGCGTGTCAGTCGGTCCTTGACCTGTGATTCTTTGCTTGGACCGGTTGTCTTCGAAGGACGATCGGTCCGGTGACCAGTTGTTTTTGGACTGGTTCCAACTATATAATTCGTGAGTTACCATTTGTGATTAAGAATACCGGGAACCGTCCGAGACGATATTGTTTATTGGCATTTTACCACAAGGTTTCGTGTATAAATCGCCCGTTTTCCGATTCTTCAACTTTCCAATCAGTAGGTTATAACAGCAGGTTACACGTTCTAAAATCAACTTAACACCATTTTGACTAAACAAGTTATATCTGAAGGGCATTTAAGTCGCTTTTAGGGAAGCAATTTCCAATCAAATAACGATAAATATTTACACGAAAGTGCATGGATGTGGACGTCAAAATTATGTCAAGTTCAAGTAGTTTATATATCATCTTTATTTAAGCAACAATGTTTTACAATATTTTGAGCAAAAATATGTTATATAATAAATAATA
Source organism: Congeria kusceri (assembly GCA_027627225.1). NCBI lineage: Eukaryota > Metazoa > Mollusca > Bivalvia > Myida > Dreissenidae > Congeria > Congeria kusceri. The sequence continues at coordinate 69,507,487 of CM051028.1, read as the reverse complement.
TATTTTTATGTGTGCTCAATTATTTTCCAATTTCAAATCTGAGAATCATTTTGATGTTTAAACTAATGTATGCACTATGCAGTTTGATTAACGGGACCAGCTCGTACAGTATCGGACTAGCAGGCTTTGAAGGTAGCCGGTCCTGTGCACCACCACTTCCCAAAAGTTAAGGTCACACCCTGCAAAACTTTTGCATGAAATAGTTTAACCGCTAAACACATGATATCCAAGTACGATGATTGGTTAATGTGAATATGATTGACGTTTGTGGAAGCGTCTACAATAGTTTTGATGAGTTAAAATGTTAGTGGCCAAAACTGGAAAGGCTTTTTGCTACTAGGCAATCTATTGGCTTTCTCATCAGTGTCAATCATTATCCAATTTTCTGAGTGATTTATTAGTCATTGAAATTGACCATCATGGTCCAGTTGCTCAAAGCTTTATCTGACAATTAAGCTAACAGCCGTTAACTTTTGGATGAAGTTTTTTATGTAAAATAAATGTTAAAATTTTAAAATTTGCATTTATTTTAAATAAATAGATATGCTCAAATAATTGTCAAATGCTTCATAAGCGAGTTGCTTGTAATATTAGTTTTATTTACATATAAAGTTAACAGGCAAAGTTTTTAGCAACTTGGCCCATATAATTAACTGTTAACCTATATAGTTACAAAAAAGAGCACATTGTTCAGCGTGGGAAGCACTTGCAAGAACAATAAATGACCATTCGTCCTGTTACAACAGATTTGAGAAGAGCTAAAATTACTGATGACAAATCCTTGAAAGGTCCAATGTTACTATTCATGTATTGCAGCTGTATATACCCTCAGCTATCCCACAGACATGTAGTCACTTCGGGACATCACTTTCACTCCGTCAGATGTCAACTATAGAGTTGACTGGTTGGATGCGATTGCGTTTTTTTTTTAGCTCACTTGATCACGAAGTGATCGGTGAGCTATTGGTAAAGGGGACCTCTCCGGTGTCGTCCATCGTCCGTCGTCTGTATGCCGTCAACAATTTGGACCGTTATCGCGATAAAGACTACATTTTTGATTCAATCTTGACCTAACTCGCACAGTGTGTGTATGACCATAAAATCTCGGATGGGATTGTTATTGGGTCAGATCACACCAGTAACACCAGAGTTATTGCTCCTTGTTCATACAAAAAAGTGCAAAAATGCCCCTTGTCAAACGTATACGCTTTATTTTCCATCGAAGCTTAATTAAACTTTAACAGTTTGTGTATGACCATCAGATCTCAGCAGACGCCCAAAATGGGCCAGATCGTCTTTCAAATACCGGAGTTATTTCCCTTTGTTTATTAAGAATTATGCAAAAATGGACATGATTCAGGATAGAAACTTCATTGTTCATCCAATCTTCACCAATCTTTTTTAGTTTGTTTATTACCCTGAGATTACAGTTGAAATCGAATATAATAAAGATCGGACCAGAAACACTAGAGTTATTGCCCCTTGTTTGTGAAAAATTATGCATAAATGGACATTATTCAGGATAGAGATTTCATTTTTTATTCAATCTTAACCAATCGTGCACAGTTTGTCTATGACCATACGATTAAAGGTGAAGTCGAATATAAGCAAGATCGGACCAGAAATATCAGAGTTATTGCCCTTTGTTTGTGAAAAAATATGCAAAAATGGACATAATTCAGGATAGAGACTTCATTGTTCATCCAATCTTCATAAATCGTGTACAGTTGGTCTATGAACGTAAGACTACAGGAAAAGTCGAATAAAATCATGATCGGGCCAGAAACACCAGAGTTATTGCCCCTTGTGTTTGGAAAAAAACATCAACAAGTTATCAATGATTGGCTTGCACACACGATTTTTGATTCAGTGTTGACCAAACTTATACAGTTTGCGCATGACCACAAAAAATGACCACAAAAAATGATTGATAAACTTTGATTTCCAACAGTTGCAAGACTTTCATGCAGTTATTTGTGCATGCAAAATTGATGTCTTCAGAGCCTGCATTAACATCATTTATAATCATTGGACAGAAAATTATCAAACAAAAAGCAAACTTGACCTTATAGCACAGCCATCGCAATTATCGCATTGCAACTAGTTCTTCAAAGCTATTTTGCGAAAAAGACATCAAAATCTACTGTTTCTGCATTTTCCAGAATTGTCAATGACTTAATGATAAAGGGTAAGGTAAGAATATCGAGAAAAATGATTTGAGAACCATTAGCAAAAAAAAAACGCACATCCACTACCCAACTCGTACTTTAGTAAGCCTATTGCACTAATCGATGTTTTAAATCAAAATTGATCCTATCCCCATCTGCGTATTGTTCAGATACCCTAATTTTGAAACCTGTCACAACAGTATGGTCTTCATCTGTACCAGTTCTCAGGTGAGCGCTTTGGGCCATCATGGCCCTCTTGTTTTAAATTTCAAACAAACAACATTAACAACAACTACTTATCAATAGACTTTTACATTTGTGTGAATAAGTATTAGTGTTAACATCTTGGTACCACATCATTGTGATAATAAACGTTTTTTGTGCCATTCAAATTCATAGTTTTACAACCTTTCGTGGATAATACTATTTTGTCATCCAGCATTTAGTTCTTTTACTAAGGTCAAATATTCTAAATAAATATATATATATATATATATATATATTGTTACAGTGTTTCCCAGTATCATGCTAAGTCATGTTCTATTGTGCATATTTGTTATGAGTTGTATCGGATATTGTTCATTGTTGTGTTCAAGACAACTGAATCTCAAATAGTATGACCACTTACAGGCTGATATAAAATGTATATGTAATTCAGACCATTATGTACCAAGACTAAAGAATAATGGATTTTCTTCTGTAATGCGTTAACAATATGATGCCCACATATCCTTACTTAGTGTTGTTAAGCATTTTAGCAAGATACCTTTATATGGCTATATATACTTAATTTTGACGATGTTGATGATGGCAATGGTGATTCTGATGATGGTCTGATGATTCATCAAGACATGGTGTCTTGATGAAGGTGACGAACAATTCACTCACACAAATGGTTTCTATTTTTGTATATTAATATTTTATAAATTAATATTAAAGGAGATGTCTAATATTATTTAGATGATAAATAATACACCAATTTCAATTTCTGCCATTTGAATTATTCCTTTATTGTGTTGCTATAACTGAACAACCAATAAATTGTTAAATGTTTAAGCTTTGTTTTCTTTTTGTTGCATATTTATTTACATATATATGTGTAACGTAAAGCAGTATATGTAGATCAAAAACGACCATTGAGTCTTGTGCTCAACATTTTAACGGTCAATTAAGCTTACGGCCTTTTTACAACATTACGCAAAATTCGTCCTCAGATGTTCAGTATAGTTGTACCGCTGTAAAATGGTGAAGCGCAAAGACCTAATATTTGAATGGTATAATTATAATAACAGTGTTTTTCTGTCTACTTCGGGAATGGTACTGGTACCGGTCAACATGGGAACATTAGCGTTGTTTTAACCATATTCGGCATTCTTTCACTTTTAGGAAAATGCTAAAAAAGATGTAAACACAATGAGTTACAATAAATAATCCCTAAAACAACTTGGTTAATTGATTCTTCACTTGGACCTTGTTTCGAGGAGGTAACATACAAGTTAAATACAGGTACACTTACATCGTCTATCATTTCGATCATTTCGGGATCTTGTTGGATATTTGTGCAGATATTTATTTTACTTTAAATTGGGAAAATAAGTAGGTTTATCTGATTGGAAATTTAACCGTTTTCCAATACCATTTCACATAGAGGAAAAACTCTGAACTAGCATTGACATTTGTACATAGTTATTGAACGTTGACGCAGCTGGCGTGTAGCGTGTACACTTAGTCCACTCTAACAAGTTAATGTATGGGTCATTTTCGTATAAATGTTTACATTACCAAATTAACCGTTCACATTTATATATTCATAATTGCCAAATGAAAAGAAATTATATGTTCCAACTGGTGGTCTCGTAACTATTTACAAATAACATACTTGTGTACATACACATATGCACGTATCAACATTGGTACCAAATAAATGTTTATAATATCCAGATAAAATAAATACTTCATGATTGTCCAGCTATATAAATATAGTAGAATAGGTTTTAATGCATGGGGTTTGTATTATCACATGTTATAACATTATTAAAATACATACCGCACAAAGGGCAAATATTTAATTGATGTTTCCATCTAGGTGAATGTGGAAAATGGTTACGTAGCTGTTATACATGGACTTTTTACATGTATCAAAGCTGTCGCGTCACAGTCGGACACCGCTATCCTTGAACGAATCACCACCAATACAGGATTTTTGTTACATACGCTGAGGAAACTGTTTGAAATATAGTTTTAACATATTACATAAAACACTGTTGAAATAAACCTTGCTCATCAATTGAACTTACGCTATGGGATTCATAACCACGCCTATTTAGTTCAAACTCCGATAAACACCGTTGACAGTATACGAATGCTTTTACAAGACATCTCCGTCACATTAAGTGCTAGCTTTCTGAATGGCTAAACACATTGTCAATCAAATCTCGTTTTAAGGTCACTTGTATGAGACCGTGACTTTGTAACGTATACACTCATTCCAGTTTTATTTTTAACATGGGTACATGCAGGGTTCGACCTTAAAGCGTGTCAGTCGGTCCGTGAACTGTGAGTTTTTGCTTGGACCGGTTGTCTTCGAAGGACGACCGGTCCGGTGCCCAGTTGTTTTTGGACTGGTTCCAACTGTATAATTCGTGAGTTACCATTGTGATTAAGAATACCGGGAACCGTCCGAGACGACACTGTTTATTGGCATTTTACCACAAGATTTCGTGTATAAATCGCCCGTTTTTCCGATTCTTCAACTTTCCAAGCATTATGTTATAACAGCAGGTTACACGTTCTAAATCAACTTAACACCATTTTGACTTACGAAATTATATCTGACGGGCATTTAAGTCGCTTTTTAGAGAAGCAATTTGTTTCAATGCCATCATTAGCAAAAAAAAGATCTATAAATTTACTAAACACATGTAAAAAAAATCATAAACAATATTATTGCATATCGTTTCTTTATCAACACATTCATATGCATTTTGACAGACGATTTGACACAACCACTTATTATTTCGTAATAAGCACCGTTATATTCCCGTCACTGACGGTCACGTCATGTATTCTACCCATTTGTGTCATTTCGGACAAACCAGATGAACATTCACGATACAAGATACAAGAATCTTTATTTCAAGTCGGATATAATATTACAAATAACATTAGCTCGAAGGCTATTTACCGACATTCTTAATGTTCCTTATTAATACCAGTAGGTCATATTCCGATAATTAGTTATAATTGTGTTAACCAGGGACTCATGAATCGTATAAACTATACAATCTGCAGAACGGACAACATTAACAAACAGCATTTACATATGCCGTTCGAATCTCAATGCATAAATAACAGACGGATTACCAGGATACCGTGTGTAATTAGTCAGCTCGAGGTTTCGAATGACATTTTTGAGGACAGCTTGTCAATAGTGTCTGTGATGTATACATAAGAAAGAAGTGTGTATTACATGGAACGAAATCGTGTCAGTGTTGTTACAGATACGGTCTCAGTATATCGTTTGTTGGGTGCCAGTAGAATATTCGTTCAAGTGCTGCAAGGTTACTATTCACCTACATTTGTCTCTATATTGATTTATTCTTATTACTTCTGGACCAAGGCAATTTATATTACTTAGGTTTATTATATATTTACTTTTTATCGTTAGAATGAAAAAAAAATTAGCTTAACAATGTCGCGAAACATTTTACAAATTTTTGTAATTTACATTTTTTTGTCTGAAATACATTTTAATTAAGCACGTATATCAAACGGTGGTAAATCTGACTACTTAATAATTTACATGTTTTAAAAGCTGTCATCTTAAAAACATACAAACACTTCGTTACATGCGATGATTGCGATCCTTTTTTACAATTCAATTTATTCACTGGAACGTTTTCTCTAAACATAAATATTCCTTCAAATAATCAGTTCATTACCTTGTTTTGACTTTTATAACATAAAAGGCTGTCTGGCTAAAATGAGAAAACATGTTAAGCGACAATTGTTTGAGATATGTGTATTTTGTAACTTCACAGTTTTGTATTTTGACCGAAATGTGAACTGTGTGGGTATGTCATTTGTCGTCAACGTCAGTGTAATAAAAATAGAAACAAAACTATTATGTAACATAGGTCATGGCGATGTGCTTTAACACATTTTTAATATCGTGCATTGACGCTTTTTCATACAATTTCTTGCATGTTTTCCATGACATCTAGAAGGTAACGACAGTTTTAAAATACTCTTTTAATTAAAAATAAACATTGACACCCTAGTAGGATAAATAATTAAGATTTGTCATTCAATGTTTTGCAAACTATATAATGCTATCAGTATGAGTAGTTCCTTTGCAAACTTTCTAGATGCAATACCTATATAGTAATAATAATAATGTACTTCAATGTTGTTAAATATACGGATATATACGGATATATCTTATTGGAAGTTAAATACCAAAAGCATTAAGCACTGTTTTATATTACAGTTTATTATCTTTTATTTCATATGTATATAAAATTGTCAATCGGTGTCAGATCAGAAATCTGATGTTGTTTGCTTTGTTGTGTATTAGAACATTATAGCGAACAAAAAAAAACGCAAAATTGTATACGTCGTTAATAAGTGAAAACAATTATGGTAGCCATTAAATGCTCTTTATGGCTATTCTGAAGTTGACATCGTGACAAAAACCTGATGTTGATGAAAAATTGCTATATGCGTACACTGCATTTCGTTATACCTGAAAGTATTTTTTGCAAATATTAATTTAAGTCAACTACAATGTATGAACAAAAATAGCTGGGTCACTTGACATAATTAGGCATCACTAGTATCAGGATTCTCGTCATACTCCTCTGTTACTTCCCCCAAGCGGTATACAATAACCACTGCAACCACAAGTGAAATCCATCCCGATTTAGAAAGATTTTTTTCCGATAATAATAATAATAATAATAATTATTATTATTATTATTATTATTATTATTATTAGTAGTAGTAGTAGTAGTAGTAGTAGTAGTAGTAGTAGTAGTAGTAGTAGTAGTATTTTATAAAACGCCATCTAAAATATTGCATTGTTGGTCTTGCAATATATACTTAGGTTTAAATAAAAAAGAGACAACTAGTAGAAACAGGTAAACTTAACAACGCAGGGATTGTATTGTATCCACATTGTTGTTTTTCTGCTTGTCCACCATTTTAGTTTACACCATTTGTCACAAGAAAGATGGTGCCGGCAGGGATTTAATATAAACTATTTAATATGAGATCCCTGTATGGAGGTAGGATTCTCGTAGGGAAGAAAACTGTGTCGGTGTATCCGTCATATAATACTGTGATTGACGTCCGTTTCTCTAACAGAGACTCGTAAGTTTCGATTTTCTGTAGGCGCCTATGGGGGGGGGGGGGGGGTATAACGTAAAACTTGTTTCATACATTAAATTGGGAAAATAGCACGCTTATTTGTACACTGTAATATTCATCATGTTGAAGAGAAATAACGGAAAGTGAATGTATTTGAACGTATTAAAAAATTCCTAAAATATAATTATCATTATTATGCACATGTTCATGCAATATTTAATCTGCGCAACGATGATTAAAATAGTTAAACACGAAGCATTCGTATATTCAATAATATGACCAAAGCAAGCCTTATACGGAAATACTGCAATAAAATTTAACTGTTCTTTTAAAACAACATAATAACACATAAAGTAAATCCATACTATTTACACCGTAAATACCTACATGTTTATGTTTAATATTGATTTGTACAAAATATGCTATTTTATTTTTGTTTATGTGTGCTTCGTAACAACCGATTGCGTGCGTCACAATGTTACAAAACTGCATTAAATCACGAAGTTACAATCGCTAAGCACACTGAAGCTAATTATATTGAAGTATCTGCGATAATAAACCATTGTACCGGACAGTGTCCTTCATCTACGAATCATTCGCATTTAGCACAATCTTTTGTAGTTGTAACTGCAAATGTCGCATAAGCAGAGTTGACGAATGTTAATGTCATGATATGTAGTTAATTATACTTTCCATTGGTTCGTTTGCAATGTGTTCAGTTAACACCACATAACAATGGCATTGTCGTTCCTATGCTCGTTGTTTATTATTTCTTAGGTCTTGTTGTTATTTTTTTTAGTTGGTTCCTGTGAGAAAAAAAAACAGCATAAATTACGAGCGTTATATTATTTAATGGGCTAAACAAATGTATTTTTCTCCTAAAAAGAAAAGCCGTGTACTCTTGTCTGAAATTTGCTGCTCCTATTAAACCACAACCTTTCAAAAGAACATAAATTATTCTGGGTGTTGTATTTATTGTTCCAAAGTTATATTTAAATCGATATATTTGTCTCTCACATATGTTTTACACCTCGCATTCGTCTTACATATTGAATATACTCGTGACAAATGTAAGCAAGAAATCTTTTAAAGTCATTTACATACACATAAATAAGCACACCTCAGAAATTTCGATTCTACGTGCATACATTGTTGAACGTGTTTGCATTTAAATAAAAAGGTCACTATTGGAGTCTATCACAGATCTACGAGATGAAAAAGTAATTTTAAAATGACACTGGTATTGTATCGTTACATATTAATGACATTAATGATTTGAACAGAAATATGATTCTCTTTAAAGCCAGAAACAAGTGCAATGGGATGTTGCAAAATTAACCGAAAGGAATTGTTTTGTATGTACAACAACCGAAAATAAAAATACAGTGTTATAGTAAAATGAATACTTGATACGCAGATGCTTATTTCTTACTGGCAAAACGAAGGTTGGCATGCAACCAACACTTTATGTTTAACATCTGGCACATTCAACATATTTTTCTAAATAATATCTTATTAATTTCCGTGTATTTTATGTAGGTACGTTATGATTCATTTTAATGATTTTAATGAATATATGCTTCTTTTAACGTTGTTATTTATTTTACCTACATTTAAGAGGACTTCCAGCAGAAAGAGGAAATAACATTTAAATAATCAGACTATTTAAGACCAGTAGGGCTACATAAATTTGAAATATCCTAAACAATTATACATTTGAACAATAACATTTATGACAGAAACGGGGTTTTTCATATCATGTTCACAAAATTAGCGACAGCACCGACTGACATTTATGGTTACATAATGGGCATTGCGCTAAAAAGCATACGGTTTCATCAAGAATATTTATGCTTAAATTTTGGTGAAATAATACTGTGAAATAAATAGGTGAAATAATAAACAAGCTATAAAAGAAACATGTACAGCAAACAAAATTGTGCACAGCCATTGTAAAAAGTACAAGGTACATCACTACAATATTCAATGTTAACGTTTTAGTAAGATAAAATAGATTCTTGTTTTTTAAACACAATCAACTGTATAAATTCCCAAACCTGTGGTTGGATTATTTGCCATACACAATATGGTTTCTCTTTTCAGTCAAGTAGTATTTACATTACATAGATACATTGGTATATATAATTAGATACAAAACTTGAAGCTTCAAGTTCCATTTCTATTTCTGACATTTGATATTTCTTGGAAGAGGAATTAACAGATGAGAACGCCTAATTAATTAACTGGGTCTATACATTGCAATTTAAATTCACAGTAGAACTTAATTCTTCCTGAAATAGAAACGTTCTTTCTTCCTGCTTTTTATGAGAGCTAAGATAAGCAGACCATTTCTAAATGGCGATTTCCCGTGTTTGTATTACATAGTAGGAAAAAAATTTCAATTTCACCAGTCTGACTCTACACACTGGCTTACAGTCTGACTCTTGCTTACTACAAGACAAATATCGAGCATTGATACGAGACACGCATCGAATATTGACAGTATGTCTTATTCTTACAGTTGTAAGACACTAAAGGTGTTTCGCCTTATAAGGGTACTGCAGTATTCATTTCACAATCAAAGCATAATATTGTATTATACCTCACTTGACTAGGCATGAGATTTTAATAGAAAGCGTGTTCTAAATCGAAAATGTCGAAATCAGAATGATATCCATATCATTTTATAAGAAAGTAAGCACAATTCTAAGTGTTATGCCAATAATATTTAAAAGGGTATTTGATAATTCATATTGATCGTTGGTTTTAAATTGATCTTGATAATATCACATTACTTACATTGCTATTGTGTTTGTCCTGTGTTATTTCATTTATTTGTTCTCAACGAAGTAATCCATTTCTGTTATAAAGCTTAAATAGGCTAACATTTATGGATTTGATATTATTTACCACCACGTTCTCATCCACGTGTTATTCACATATTGTCTGTTGCTAACACAACCATTTTAAACGTGCCTTCATAAGTGCTTTAGAATTGTCATCGAACCTTAATAGTAACTTAACAACTCGAATCATTGACATACGAAGCAAAGCATTTGCCAAGTTTGGAGTTTCTACCGTGAATTTGTCGCACATTCTTACAGATCTAGATTTGTGTCAATATTCACCAGTGCAAGTGATTTTTAACTACAGGTTCAATAAGTTGAATCAATGTGCAGTTATTGCGTACTGAAGTATCAATTAACAGCGTTTCAACAGCCTCGTTGCCTCGTGTATTGGTGTCAGTAATCTTTGTGATACACTGATGAGGGTTGTTGAGGAGCTGGAAAACGTTCGAAAGGTTTTCCAAATTCAGCTTCGAAAATGGTTTATTCTGTATATTCGTATTTATGCCTATGCCAATATTGTTCAATGTACAATTTCACGGATTTGGGATTTACATTATGTGGCAAATAAATGTATGACAATACTTGCATATCTTTGCCTTACGTATTTTAGCTGTAGAAAAACAATAATTTAGAAACGTCAGTGTTCTCCAAAAACAACAGAGCCTTTTATCATAATTATGACGACGTGGAATCATCAATCATAGTTGTCTTGCTGTACAATAGCAAGAACTAAATGACACTTATTTAATCGACACGAAGCAATGTGTTTGCTTCCTATGTATTAGCCATAATAATGAACTGAAACAAGCATATGGGGTAATAGACGCAAGTACATGATACAAAAAGCATCAATTGCCAGGACTATAGCGGTATGATTATAGTTATATCATGGCACACTTATGATGTTTTCCAGCTCGTATGTATAAGTTGTTATTCTCCACGGTGCAATATTTGCCATCGTTAGACAAAAATAACAAAAATAAATAAATATTATACGACGCATTTCGATAATTGTCATTACAGTCTAATAGTTACGTAATAACACAATTATTTAGTGCAATATTATTGTCTAATAACAAGCAATGCCATAACTGACTGTAACACCTTATGCTTTGGTTTAAATAATACATTTGCATTACCAGGCATTTTTTCTGCTGGTATTTATAAAGTGGATTGCTTCAATGAACATGAACGCTTCTCGATCATTATTACGTAATACTCACATCGACAACCATTGCTACAGCGTTTCTACTTATGTTGGTCAACACATACCTTTGGCTCCTCAAACTGTTTATGTGATGTTGAATACAATAATTGACTGTCTTCAATGACCTGCATTTTGCAGAATAGGACGTTCAGCTTAATATTTATGTCGATAATTTTTATGCTTCCATTTCAACACTAACTTTATATTCTAAGATAACTCTGTCTCTCAGAAACAGACTGATTTAATCATTTTTTATAAAAGAAACAATATGCTGACGAATGACGTCAGAACAATTACATATTTAGCAAATTGTAAAACAACACAACATGATGACAAGCACTAAAGCGAGGTTCTCGAAAGCGGCTTTCTGTTTCAAACAAATAATTGACTTTGATCATCCCAGAAGTATCATAATCAGAGACATTGCATAGAAATACATAATTATTGGCTAAAGTTGTACAATGTAGAGAACGATGTACTATATAAAACAAACATTAATAAGAGATAATGTTAACATTGTGAAATATGATACTTTATAATTTGATTTTTTTTCTAAAATAGTTTTTACATCCTTAACTTGACATTAATGAATCGTTATGCTAATGGAATATGTAGGCTCTTTTTCTTCTTCAGCTGTTAATACAAAATGATGCTGTTTTTTACATACTTAAATAGTTTGGATTTTACAGAAATCAATGTGTGGTTATGCCAACAGCATTTTATGCAATTTAATAATAGGATGTCGTTGAAACGTCTGATCTAATTGTAATTTCAATACATGTTTAAATGGAAGTTTGATTTTTCCGATTATTTATGACACGTTAATATTCATATCAATCGTGCGTTGTAAATAGATTTTGATAAAAATTAACAGCATATCACATTATTTACATCATTATTTTCCATTCGTCATAGATTCTGTTCCCAATGAAGTATTCAATTTATTTCTATTATAAAGATAAATTAACAAATACAAGTTACAGTGTTGATATTATTTACCATCACGTTCTCATTCACGTGCTATTCTTATAACGTCAGGATTTAGCATAACAAATTCACAAGTTCTTACAAATTAAAGCCGTAGTCCACAGAATACAATTTTAATACATTTTAAATTGGCATTTATTATAATGAACGTTAATGACGTTTATTCGACTGAAAATTGTTTCTTATTTACGAAAGGCATTTTATATATGTCTATGTGCGAAAACGCTTGGTACGAACGGAATATACACTAATGTGCATGCTGATTTACTCCAGAGGCATCACTAGCCATCGCGTACAGAAACTATACGATACAAAAGTTAACAAAACGTTATTATTTCAACGATTTAAATGCGTTTTTTGTATTTTGATCGATAAGATGTCCATTAGATACGATTTCTGCAAAGTTTAATTTTTATTGACACATGTATGGACTGCTGCTTTAACATCGACAGGTAACTTGACAACCCGAATACATAGATCTGCTTTCATTGACAAACGAATCAAAGCATTTGCAAATGTGGAATTTCTACCGTTCACGTGTCACACATTCTAACAGTTTGAAGCAATATCCAGTTATTGCATTCTAAAGTGTCAATTAGCAGCTTTCAACGACCTCGCTGCCTCGTTTATTGGTGTCTAAAATGCTTGTGATACATTGATGAGGGCTGTTGATAAACGGGGAAAAACGTCGAAACGTTTTGCAACTACAACGTCGCAAATTGTTTATATAGCATAATCGTATTTATGTTCAACGTATGACTGCATAGATTTGGAATTTGTGCTTCAGTGCAAATAAAAGTATGTCAAGACATGCACACCTTATATTACGTATTGCCATATAGACAAACTATAACTGTGAAGTACCAGCGTTCTCCATCCAAAACAAAACAGTGTTCTATCATAATTACTGACAAATGGGCAATCTTAGATCACTTGTTCGAACATACCAACGATTCGTAGGTACCTATCTTGCTTACTCGACCTGAACCAATGTTTGTGTCATTTGGATTTGCCACAACAATAGACGAAAACAAACATTTGGGTAGTGGATGTACTTATATTAAGTTACAACTTTTAGGACTAATGTAGAATGATATGTTTACTTAATAACACACTTATTTAGTGTTCACGTCCATCTACAAATGTGAGTGTTATTCAAGGTGTAATACTTGTGGAATCTCATTCTTAGAAAAAACTTAGCTTAAACACAAGTTACTTTATACGACGCCCATTGATGTTTTGCATCAATGCGTTCCGTATAATAGTAAAATTACAACATTACTTTTAGTTAAATGAATCTGTCTAACGACATAAATGGATTATGAACCTTAGTCTCGAGTATTATATTTCCGGTAAAACTACTAAAATTACATTGCAATTCGATTGTTTGATTCTTATTTATGAGGTCAACTGCATACACGTACATCGAACACTATTACATAAATCGCGTTATTCGAGTAATATAAATTTCTTTAATGGACATGATATCCTGAAGTCAAGTACCCTCGATAAACCATTACGCTAGGGACGTTCCTAGCAATATAATAACTTTGCGTTTTTCTTCTGCCAACATGACAAAACCAAAAATCATTAAGCCTTCTGCACACCACTGACTATATTTATTAAATGAAAATAAATCGAATTAATTCTCTATTGAAGTATGAAATTACTTGTGTAAACATAAAACAAATGTACAGTCGAAAAGTAAACAGTGAGTATAGTTCGTCTAAGAAAAAATAAATCCCTCGTACAAATACGTTGCAGATTCATACGCTGTTTTTGTTGTCGTTTATGTTTGATTTCAGGATGTATGTTTCAATATCTGTGTATAAACTAATACAAAATTATTACATGTATTTGGAGTGAAAAAAAACGGTAGTGTGCAGCTAAAAACTTTTTGTTTCAATTGTATCCTCACGAGTCAGCAATTTAGCATGTAATGTTTTCTTATTCAATGTATTCCAACTATAAACCCAACGTTACACAGATCAGTTGCTTTATATCGGGTACTATTCCGACATGTCCAATGCCCAACTGCCGTATACGTACATATGTATATACGAAATCGTAAATGTAGTGTGTTATACGTAGTACGATTTGATGCATATTGTTGGTGCGTAATAAATAATTGAAACGGTAAAAAAAATCACAGCGATACCGTTACTATGACACAGAACAAGTCAATGGTATTAGCAAGTATTGAAGTTTCATATAAGCAATAATTTCGGCATATGTTTGTGTTATATGCTAATTTTCTTCACATCTTTGGAAAACATGTTATACACACTAAAGGACGTCCCTGCACTTTAAGGGTATTGTGTTTTGTCTACGGTAGATGCCGTTTCTCCGTAAAACGTTCGATATATATTAACCATATATCATCGACATATTCTGATTTAGTCATTTTTATAAAAGAAACAAGAATGCCGACGAATGACGTCAGAACAATTAAATTTCTAACAAATTGTACAACAAAAAACAGGATGACAAGCAATAAAACGAGGTTCTCAAACGTGGTTTTATATTTCAAACAAATGATTGACTTTGATCATCCCAGAAGTATCAATTGCGTGAATTATAATCAGAGACATTTCCTACATAATTACTGGGCAAAGATGTGCTATTAAAACAAACATTAATATTAATACTGTTGCTTTATGAAAGAGAAAATAATTAATAATTTGAAATTTGTTCTCGATATTTAAACATCATGAATTTGACATTCAGAAATCCGAATGCCAACGGAATATGTAGGTTTATTTCCTCTGCAGCTGTTGATACAATATTCTGCAGTTCTTTACATACTTAAATACGTTGGATTCTACAGAAGCCAAGATGCGTTTAAAACAACAGTTGGCTACTGGATGCGTGGCGACGTTTGTTATTATCATTTCAGACAGTTTCTTAATGAATCATATATATACAATAAGACATGTTGTTCAAAAGCAAAGCAAAAACAAAGATCGCCAAACAATATTGTTGATATTTAGCCTTAATTATTGTAGCGGTGAAATAGCTCCATACACAATATTAACATTCGTATTATCAACATAGACCATTTCCATGATATACATGTAACTAGTGGTATATACATTTACACAAAATGCAGAGCATTTTCAAAATACATTACCTTTCATTTAATCAAATGTCATCATGCAAACCACTGACATTATTTTGCCTCGTAGTACGACAATAACACGAGAAATGTTACTCAAAGATTATCGACTTAAAACACTTACAAAATAAGCTAATGCTTATAACTTTGCAAAGAGTGTTCAGCGTTCTATAAATGTAATACAGCAACCCCATTCGCCTACAAAATGTGCACTATGTGGTCCTTTTGTAGCATGTAATTATTTTCTAACCAGTTTACGGTTACTAATTCTAATAATCTATTCTTTAAAAACACCTTTTGCATCGTCAATTGAGTCTGATTGAGGAAGCGTAAATATTTCTCTGTTTTTCAAAATAACAAAATAACTAAAATAAAAGAACTAAAGGAACCAACTTTGCAAAGTATACTGTCTTTAACTGGAATCTAAAGCGTAGTGAGTGGGTATGAACAGAGTTTTCGTGTTTGTTTGTTAAAATTTCTTCAAAATAAAAGTCATAGTAAATGATTAACACCCCGATAAAATTACATTTAAGAATCGCCCAAGGTACACATTAAATGCATTTCCTAATATGGGTATAATCCAGCTCTCTTCCAAATGTGTATGCAAAACTGAAGAACCGTTGTTAAAAAGGCATAACATACTAGTATTGTTTTTAAATGTATAGTCATCAACTCCATATTGAAACTGTATGTAGGTATATACATGAATGCTTGCTCGATAATTCGTTTGGCTACACAAGACCGACAAAAGTTACAAAAATGTCGGAACAAATGCTTATTTATTAGACATTTTATTGTTTTCGTCGTCATTATTAGACATTTAAGTGTTTTCGTGTCTGGCTGATGTCACGTAATTTGTCATGTTTATACGTGTGATCTATAGCGATACGTCTCATTCGTCGCAAATTGTATTAGATTAAACGTGATAACGCTTATGACAAATACCTCAATCGCCAATGCCCTATTGAAATGATTAATAATGATAAATACAACGTCTGAATTGCCAACTAGGTCTTAATAGTGGTGTCGTTTATACAGTTCTTTTTCAACAATAGTCAAGCACGCAATATAATAATGAGCATAGTATGGAGGTCCGGTTTCCACCAATGCTTGTCGTGTACGATACAAATGCCACGCACGTAACCTAACGATTAATAACCTTTCTGTACTGTTGGACGACATACTGATAATTACATTACAGTTTGTTTACAAAATACAAAACGACGTAAGAAAATACACCAATAACGTTTACAAGAAATAAACTAATGAACACTTTAAATTTAAATAAAAGCGCAATAACTGTTCTCATAGCTTCAGACATTTCTCATACTTATATTTGTCTGTGATAAAATCAAACTTATTGAAACTGTTCTTACTAATTAGCATTTTTAATCCTTTATTGGTATTAATAATAACCATACGATAGGAATTAAATACATATCTGACCAAGCAGTAGTATTTTGCTTACGAGTGCCCCCCCCCCCCCCCCCACACACACAAAGAAATAAATCGGATTTCAAAAACGAAAAAAAAAACGCCACAAAATGCCATGAGGACAATATGAAACCCATAAACAACAATGCAAACTCGACTTTATTTCTCCTGTATTTTATTCACCCGACTGTCTTGGCGACGCTTGCCAGCTACAAACAAGAGAGGAAAGCGCCGTCAAGACAAACAAGATAAATCTTCACCATGTTTCATCAAGATAGAGATAGTGTGTGACGGCAAAATGTCACGTTTCAAAGCGTCCGATGAACGATTTTGCACGTTGACATATAACAATAACATATTACTTTCTGTCTTACCTCATAATTCTTCTCAGTTGAGATTAAGATTTGACATTCAAGTTTTGTATTATACATTGTAGTCATCCAACAGTCTTGTTGACATTAGGCAGGCAAAACACTGCAATGTATTGTATGATCGCGACAAACGATGACATTATAAAATGCCACAAACAATAATGCCAACAGCAAAGATAACCAAGGTAAATCTACACTATCTTTCATATTAGTCAAAACACTGAGATCGTGTGTGACAGCAACAGGTTACGTTTAAAATCATCCTATTTGGGATTTAGCACATCGGCTTAATTTTGTTTGTATTAAAACACCCAACATATCAATTGTGTGTCAGCCTCTTTTGTGCGTAGATACGCGAAAATGTTATTATGTAAGCTAAACTGTTATTATGTAAGCCAAAATGTTATTATGTAAGCCAACATGTTATTATGTAAGCCAAAATGTTATTATGTAAGCCGAAATGTTATTATGTAAGCCAATAACGTTACTATGTAAGTCCTTATATCGCATGCACTGCCCAATAGCAATTGATGCAGAGTACTGTTGACAACGATTATTTAGCACATAATTTCTAAATTGAACATAATGGATGAAATATCCAAATTAATTACTTGTGCAAATGCGAAACACCATGTTGCATGTAATAGGCGATAAATACATCCCGCACAGTTCCAACAAGTAAAAAGGATAATTTACACAATTGTCATTAAAACATCCAGAGAACAGTTGTACTCAAGAGATACGACGGCATGTTGAACAACTGATATCAAGTTTTACAGACAAAAAGATATATTTCGAACAGAGAAAATGGATAGGAATACAAAACTTCTGGCATTTGAAACACGTATAACACTTCGATTTAATATTATCAGGTTTTAAATTGAACTGAATCCCACTGTGATTAAAAGAACATGTCATTCAGTGGAATGCTGCTTGTATTGTATTAATAGTTCCGTCGAAAATGTCAGCACGTTGTGCATACAACAATGCAATCTGATATGATGTCGAGGACTGCACAACCTTGCTTGTTTTGCATTGTCTGTTGGCAATTCAAGATACACATTTACAAGAATATTCCGCCTTGAATATAATGTCTGTTTAACTTTATTATCACCTACCAAACCGTTCAAAAGCTGGGAGATGTATAAAATGTATATCAAATAGAACAGTTGTACTAAAGTGATACGACGGCATGTTGAACAACATATATCAAGTTTTACAGACAAAAAGATGTATTTCGAACAGAGAAAATGGATAGGAATACAAAACTTCTGGCATTTGAAACACGTATAACACTTCGATTTAATATTATCAGGTTTTAAATTGAACTGAATCCCACTGTGATTAAAAGAACATGTCATTCAGTGGAATGCCGCTTGTATTGTATTAATAGTTCCGTCGAAAATGTCAGCACATTGTGCATACAACAATACAATCTGATATGATGTCGAGGACTGCACAACCTTGCTTGTTTTGCATTGTCTGTTGGCATTTCAAGATACACATTTACAATATTCCACCTTGAATAGAATGTCTGTTTAACTTTATTATCACCTACCAAACCGTTCAAAAGCTGGGAGATGTATAAAATGTATTTCAAAATAAAATTTGACGATTTGTTCAAATCGAATAAGAAATGCATTCTCCCATAACTTCAGCAATATATATGCGCTTTAAATGGACGACATCAATACATTATTTAACGTTTCCTGTATCTTTGGTGACGGAAATAAACTCAAACTTACGTTAAGTAGCATGCATCTTACTGTATAATTGAAATGTCTTAAACGAAATAACAGCACGACAATATCATTATAATAACATGCACAAGTCCAAAGGAAATGCAATTAATTAAAACGGGTGGATGCAATCATTCTTTGAAATATCTTATGTTAAGACACGTGTTCGCATAATTATTTTAGTGCTTTAAAGAAACGCAGTAATCCTGAAATCGGTTCACTTTTAAACATTGAAATAATATACGTTTCACATTTGGGGAGAAGTGACAAGGGACTAGTTGCAATCAGCATACTCAACCAACTGAATATGTGAAACGTCACATTATCACAGCAATAAATGACATTCTGTCCCCAAAGAGAACTCTTGGCAGTTTAAATTCAGGCAAATATCTGCAGTTGATACATCACTCGTGTATCACTTCTTGCACATATGTAACGTGTTTATTTACTGTAAATATGTTTAGATAAATATTGTTTTTGCATTCGAACTTATTTCAATCGCTCACATCAGTCATCTTACCTTTGCATTGAGCAAAGATTTGCTGTAATATTCAGTTTTTAAGTCTGTTAGGATCTGGTATTTTCAGAAAAGATTAACCAAATCTCCTGTCATTACCTGTCAGACGTGTGCCTATGTCAGCAATTAAACAGTAGGGAAAGCATTGCACAAAGACATTGCTTCGTATTAGTAAATAATTTTCTATTAATTGAAATATTTCACGATCTTTTCATTATTCATTATTACATGGAAATAATGACTCCAATCTCCTCAATCACTACTTGACAGACTCGTGACTATGTCAGCACTTAATTAATAATAGAATCATTTCAGAGAAAACATGTATCCCATCATCACGCCTGCATTGACGAAATAACAGCCCGTGGGATTAACTTACTGTAGCTGTATTCCACCTTGTTGAATACCACAAACACGCGCATTATAATGACGTCTTATTGTTTATTTCCGTGACGTCATTTGATGCTTGTCGTGTTATTCAGCTATTTTCTTCCGTTTATTTTTTATTTTTTTTAAAAGACAGAAAATGATGGGATAAATAGAATACCAGGTAAGTGTTGAATACGTTTAAATTTGCTCGGCACGAAAACCTAAACCACTCACCAAGGCTCGCTAAGCCTCGCTAAAATATCTTATCTGTATTAACCACTAACCTAGTATTCTCTATCGTACTAGTTACGCTTTCTTAAATCGAAACTTAATGGTATACTTTATTTTGTATACTTTAATTGCATACGCTTAAGCTCAATAAAACGTGTCGTAACAAATAAACTGAGAAGTGAGAACCCAATAATAAGATATTATATATAATACATCAGAATCTAGCCAGAACCGCTCGCAACTACGTCAAATGTTAAAAGAACATTATATGGTAATAAAACATTGGTACACCCATCTCTTATCGATTTCTGCATTTTGCAGACAGTTTGCTCATATGCGTTTTTTATTGTTGAACAGTTTATATGTTTTACTTTAAAATAGATCTACCAGGAGAAATAAAAACTAAGGCTTCTTCTATGTAACGTCGTCAACATGTTTATTAGGGACAAATATTTATGTTTATATATTAGTGTATTGTTTTAAGCCCCTCACTAAGAACTTATAAATAACCTTTTATGACCGTTTTTTGTTTGAAATGAAGCAAGATGAAAAGTATAATGTTCATGGGTAAATTTTTTCGAAAGTCAACGAAATTCCAAAATGTTCATAACATTTTCAGTTACGAAATCTTGGTTTTTGGTTCAGTAACACACATAAGAAATGTCACTAATTTCAAACGTGTCAAACGTGTCATTCATTTGAGATGCAAATATAGATATTCCATTAACTGTTACATTTACTGCACATCTGTCGGTGACACATTTCCTGATAAATATAGGCTTTACCATACTTACATACATTAATTGCTTATTTCATCCTCTGTAACCCACGTCTGATTCATTGCGTACACTATATTTATCGTACATGTTTGTAGAGTGACAACAGTAGATAACCCGTGGGTATTCGACGACGTGCTTATTT
Organism: Congeria kusceri; assembly: GCA_027627225.1. NCBI lineage: Eukaryota > Metazoa > Mollusca > Bivalvia > Myida > Dreissenidae > Congeria > Congeria kusceri. The sequence goes on along the minus strand of CM051028.1, from coordinate 69,486,212 downwards.
GCGAACCTACTTAAAATGAATTGCTAAGCAATTGTGGTCATGATATGACACACATAATTACAACTACTAATGCATTTAGTGACCATTAACAACGCACTGAGAATGTGTAAATGTTTATGTGTTAGAGCAAAAAATAGAACTGGACAGAAATGTTTGTGTTAATTTCTCTGAGAAAAAAGCTGAAACATACCAATAATAATAAGATGTCAACATAAGCAATGTTAGGGACACTTTCGCCAAATTCAGCCATAAAAAGAGAAATGTTTTGGCTGAAAGTTTGTATGTCTTTCTTAGAAACGGAAGGTCTAAATGGCTGAATCCCTCGTACACAATATGCCAACCAGATATAATATCCTGATTTCAGATCAGTCTTCACAATGTTTATTTCTTAATGATTTAATAATGTTCTATGTACAATGGAGTTTTTATATGTACAGTACATTAGGTTAAGATCCATAAAGTGCACGTGTAATTTATAACCAGTTTAGTTGGTAATCAAAATATTGCACAATTTCAAAACTGAGCTTATCGGGAATAATGACTGGGTATCACAAAACGACAGGAAAATGTAACATATTTATTGTTTAATAAATAATTGTCACTGCAATAACATAGTCACATAAATTATTATAAAGCATATGCTTAACTTTCCAAAGAATGTTAATTTTAGCAGCATTCGTTTTCGACTTATCTTAAACACGTTACTTTAATTGACGACATAATTATTTAAAAACACAACATTTCAACAATGCATATCCAGAAATCGAGGAAAACATATTTAAAATAACGGTGATTTCTGTATCTGTATCCATGATTTATTAAACTCAATATGAAAATCGTTCGTTACACATAGTATCATCGATATGAATCAGAGTTTCTTTATATTTATCCACAGGGAATTGAAGATGCTCTGCGACAAATTTGCCCAGAAGAAACACTCGGCACTACAAGCTGATAAATGTCTAAGAAAATGACGGGGTATAAAGAAAGACTTGAAATTGTTTTGTATTTCCTTAACAATTGCGAACTATTTAAAGACGTTCGCAACCATGCTTTTTCAACGACAGATTTTCTTTAAAAAATGGCACAAACATGCATCCGAAAACTAAACCAGTCTTAAAAAATAGGGGTAACCGGCCATGTATATTGGGTTTGGAATATGGTACCCTTTTTTCAGTTTGTGTGATCAGCAATGTGAAATTATATAAAGCGTTCATTTTCAAAAAAGGATGGAGATTTTTTAAAGCATCTTTTTTTAAATGTTTCGTTTGGCAATATACAAGTGCAGTTTAATGATAAAATGCGCTTTATCTACAGTTACCATTAAAAAATTACTTTAAATGGATTCTTAATTAGGTTAATTGTTCATTTAATATGCCTGTAAAAACATCGATAAATAATCAAATATACGAATGTCTTTTGTTGCAAACGACATATTTTGTTACAAGATCCCATATACATGCGTCAGTGTTTACTAAAACTAAAACAGAAAATATTGGGTTTCGAATACGGTACTTGTCGAAGCGCCTTTTCTTTAGTTTGGATTTTTATCAATGTTTTAAAAATACAGGATATCTTTTTTCAATCAAGGTTGTGATTCTTTCAACTGATATGTGTTTACATGCTTTGTTTGGCAATATACCAGTGTATGTTGATAATAAAAACTCTTTACCTACATTTACTGCTAAAATAATGAATTTTTGATTGGACATTTAAGTGTGACTGATGGGAACTAAAAATGCTTTCAGAAACTTCACTTTTTATCAAATGTTCCAAATGACAGATTTTCTTAAAATTTCGCACATACATGCATCAATGTATTAACACTGTTAGACAAGTAAAAATGAAATAGGGTTGCAAAATATGTAAAACACCTCACCTATAAATGAGGTTTGCCATATAATTTCAATATAAATGCATCTTAAATCCTCCAAAAATGATTTCAACCATAAACTTTCTGTAAACGTATATGATTGAGTTATTGAAAAAATGGTATATAATTTTATGGCTTACTATCTTCCCTATGATACTAGTATTATTTGGACAATCGGTAAGCTAGCCAGACTCATGTTGCAAATAACTTGATTTGATAATTGTTGTTACAGTGTTAGATACTCGAAAATACAACTACAAAACCACTTACATATCATTTTTACCTTATACATGTATGTTATGAGAATTGCACGAGAATTTTAGGAGAATACTGAAACGTCAAACTCTGGTACAAAAGTATGGATTGTACTGCACACTTTACAAAACTAGTTATAACTTAGGCTATTATTAAGAAAGTTGCACTACGTTGGAAAATTGGGCAAAACATAGGGCATGTTAAAAACCTGTATATTTCTTATCATATATGGCGAACTGAATTGCATAGGTTACTAATTTGTCTTGAATGAACCAGTTGAAAGAAATTTAGTATGTAACAAAGATAGCCGTGTTCAGCACATGATGTTTCATAAAACATAGGCTGGAATCTATACAGAGAAATGAATGGGGAAAGCTGAGATATGGCAGCATCTGGAAAGTCGTGCCAAATGATAAATATTAGATGTCTACTCAACATCCCTATGCGTTCTCCACAATCTCTCTGTGGATTACTCAAGTCTTCAAATTGTAGTATGCTGCAGCTGTCATGTTTATCACTTCAGAAAGCTAATGCTTCTGTCGAAGAATTGTGTCATTGTTTTATTTACCCATTAATCTTTAGTTGTCCACCTATATTATTGAGACAAGGAAATGACTCAATTAATTAACATTAACTACTGACACTTCTGTGGCTAATTTTTGGGTTGATAGCCATTTGTACAACAAACAATTTATCGAGGCCATGAAACTATGGATACTACTGATACATATTTCAATAATATCGACAACAACGAATATCAAGAGGTCAAGTAACCATGGCTATCAGTAGGCTGGGCTAATATGTACAGTATCGCAAAAGTAAAATAACCATAGCTTTCAGTATAATAGGTCTATAACGACAGCAAATAATGCAAAAAGGTCTAAATGACTGTGTCTAACACCCTATCAACTCAATATATAAACAGAGAGTACTAAATACAGAGAGTACAAAAAACAGAGAGTACTAAATAACGAGTTGCTCGATTCCTAGCGACACTGCAATAAAAGAACGTGGTATTGGCAATATAACATTGCACACAAAACTCGCTAGTTTCCTAACGTTGTTCAGCGATTTAGACTTCTTAAAATGCACCCGATTTGAAAAGATGAGACAATGGTATATGTCTGACAATACATTGTGCATGAACGAACATATCTATATAGTGTGTTTTTGTGAGAATTGAACCGAAAAACATTAGTAATTAATCATATGAGACGTGTCGTGGAAAAAAACGGGCTTAATGCATGTGCGTATAGTGTCGTCCTGGATCAACCTGTGCAGTCCGCACAGGCTAATCCAGGACGGCACTTTCCGCCTTCAGTGGATTTATGTTTAGAAGAGACTTCCTTCAAACAGAAAATACCATAAAAGCGGAAAGTGCCGTCCTGGATTAGCCTGTGCGGACTGCACAGGCTGATCCGGGACGACAATTTACGCACATGCATTAAGCCCGGTTTTCCCACGATACGCCTCAAATAAAGTATTTAATATAAATTATTGTCAACGAGGTTGTTATCAATTTTTTTTTATTTCACGCTGACAAAATAGTAAATAATATAATCATTTATTATAGTGGTCAAAGTGTTTTTAACGTCAAGTACGGTCCACAATTCAGATAAACTTTCAATCCCGAAATAGTGGACGTCGTTGTTGGCATTAACCAACGCTTAAATGAAACCTTAATGAGTAAAATTTAACAGAAGAACAATTGTGAATAAAAAGCCTATAAATAAAGTACTTGGCAGAAATTGTCTCTGTTGAATTCTCTGCTAGAACAACCGTAAAACTAGACTTATAAAATAAGATAATGTCAACATAAGCAACGTTTTGGTTTATTCGCCAAGGTGATTAATATGCAACGTTTTGCAGACAGTTTGTATTTCCTTGTCAGCAGTGGCAGATTTCAAGGTCGCAATTCTTCATATGCACAGCAGAACAATCCTGTAAGAAATAATAACATCATTTTGATCAGTTAGGACAACACATAGACCTTTTGCATTCTCTTCGCAATGTTGTTTTAATCAAAAATCTAGATAATTACAGATGCAAATGTTTCTTCTGCAAAATACAAACGGTAATGCAACTTAAAAGTAAGACTGTATATAGAAAGCAAAGTCAATGAAAGTAAAATAACAAATTTATCCAATAACATCTAAAGAACTATGTCAAGTAATTAATTCTCACGGTCTGCCCTATATCGACACACATCATTCGCAAATTGCTTGGGAAATATTCTTATTTGCATATTGCATTTGTCAAGCATATTTATGCAAATATCGAGGACAAACACGCAGCAGATTCCGGAAACCCACTACGTCTGGGCTGAAAAATACACTGGGCATTACACATGTGAAAACAGTTGTTTCGTAGGAATTTTACTATATACCGATACTAGCAATTTAGTAACCCAACTATCAACTGACGATTCTTGGTCAGTTAATTATATTTTTTATACAATGTGACGAAACACCAGTTTTATTTATAACGCATGCTTCAAGTTGAAACTTGATATGTCCTAAGTCCACACGATTTTATAACAGTTTAAGAATATGAATAAAATATACATCACTTTCAAACGGCATATACATGTATATTCATCGAGGAAAACATTCACAATTGACGATCAGCAAAGGGTTACCGCATTGCATAAAATATCAAAAAAGCTTCATTTATCAGGACAGCCGAACAATGCAGAACCAATAAATAACTGATGAAATAAGCACCGGATTGTGGGTGGGTGGCTGAGCCGAGTAAAGGTTAACTGAGAGCTTATATTCCCTAGTAAATTTTAATAATGTTGCATACATCATCAAAGAAGACAACATAGAGCCTCACGTACAATTAGCTCACTGGATCATTCTGGATGGTAATGATTGGGCGAGTACTTCCCATTGCAGTACTTTGCATTTTAGAATTACTCCATAGTTGTTAATAAAGATTCATTAATAGATATATAAGTGTACACTGAGGGGTTTTAATAGAATAAAGAACTGCCCTTATGAAAGACCTATCATTTATGATTAAAGAGCATCAAGATCTATCCTAAGGAAAGTAATTTCCATTCTTTTCTTTAAAAAATGTATCATAAAAGAGTACGATGAGCGCATCTGCGCAAATTACGGAATCAGTTTATCGGGCGAAAGTTTGTGGATTGAATAATTTACTTAGATAATTTGAATATGATTAACAGTTGAAGGAAACCTCCGTTGTAGCGCTTTCTTAGTTTCTATGATGATCCACGTTTGTAGGATACTAATGTACTGAACTGTCAAATGCTGATCCTATACACATGTGAAGCTAAGTTGTTTGCTGTAGTAAACTGTGGATTTAAATAGTGCATTTCAAACGTAATAATGCAGTTTCATGTTCAATTCCAAATACCCATGAATTGGTTGCGTTATTGTATCATGCTGTATATTATTATATTTTGTTATTTAGCATTAGTGTACATACACATATATATGATAAATATAAGATATTGTTTGTGAAAATGACCCACGAAATCCTTCAATAAAAGTCAATCAGCAATCAAGTAAGAAGCTCTAAGTTTCAGCACGGCTGACTGCAAAATACTTAAAATTTCAATGGAAATATTACTGGACGTTGTATGTAGAACACGTAGATGAGGTTTGGCTGAATCATAATAAATGCGCTAAATGAAATACTCCTGAATGTCTAACAAATAACTAAATGAATGCTTATTGGAAGTGTGTTTGTAATCTACGCACGGCATTTTATAAGAGTAATAATGGAGACTTCAAAATCGAAAACACAACAGAAAGCAGCTGCTCTTTCACTGAATCATAATACACACAATATTTTTGTTATATTTCACATCTGTTTATAGTATGTTTCTAATTTAACTTAAAGTAATTATGTAGGGCATGCATTGAATTTGAAACAAGCAATATATGACACTAAATGTTGCCTTAGTAGTAGTTGTCTGTTGTCAATATCAACATATGTATCTGTACATCTCAAGCAGCAGACGCAGTTTGCGATACCGAACATTGGGTCTCGAGAATTTCAGTGCAGTCTATGTTATATTTCAAAAGCATTTGGCTAAAATAATGCATCTTAGAAACAGTATATTTAGGTGCTGTTTGCAAACTGGGTATGAACTAAGAACCTTTACACAATAACCTGCAAGAACCATTGGTTAGTCACCTTCAAGAATCATTGGGCGTTCACGCTTAAGAATCATTGGATATTCACATTAAAAAACCATTGGATATTCACCCTCAAGAACCAGGAGATAATAACCTTCAAAAACATTGGCTAGTCACCTTCAAGAACCAGAGGATATTCACCTTCAAGAATCATTGGATATTCACTTTCAATAACTATTTTATATTCACCTTCAAGAACCAGGGGATATTTGCATTAAAAAAAACATTGGATACTCACCTTCAAGAACCATTGGATATTCACCAACAAGAACCATTGAATTTTCACTTACCAGAACCATTAACTATTCACTTACAAGAACCGTTGACCTTTCACTTTAAAGAACCATTGAAATATTCACTTTCAAGAATCATTGAATATCTACATTCAAGAATCATTGGTTATTCACCAACAAGAACCATTAAATTTTCATTAACAAGAACCATTAAATATTCGCTTAAAAGAATCATTGAATTGTCACTTACAAGCTTAAAACCATTGGATATTCACTTACAAGAACCATTAGATGTCCACATTCAAGAATCATTGGCTATTTTCCAATAAGAACCAGCGAATATTCTACTTCAAGAAGCATTGCATATTCACTTACAAGAATCGTTGGATATGCACATTCAAGAATAATTGAGTATCAACCTACAAGGATCATTGGATATTTATATGCAAGAATCATTGGATATTCACATTTAATAACCGTTGAATATCAACCGAAAAGAACGATTATGGTTATTCACATTAAAGAACCACTGTATATTTACATTCAAGAACCATCGGATATTGACATACAAAACTCATTGAATATTCATCTACAATAAGCATTACGAGAATCACAACATGTTCATCATCTACAATACTTTGATTCCACCTTTATTGTCACTATACATGATTACCAGACAATTTCTTTAAAATATGGAGTAAGAATTATCACACGATAGTTCGGCATTTATTATACGTACTACTTGATACACAATTAATAATAAATGATAATTAAACATCCAACAGTAAGCCTAGTGACATGTTCATGACATACATACGTGAAATAATTTGGTTACCTTTAAATAAAGTTAAATCAAACTTACGTACATGCTATTGCAAAATTGGATTTTACCAAAGACAAAAAGCCAAATACATAAATATATTCGTTAAAGAACAGTTGCACAATATTGACCAAACCAGCCTGCAAAATACAGAGATATGTTCATGGAAGGACAGTGCCATACTTGTGTCCAAGCCAAGCCGTTGTTGACTACAGTTCGGTGTGGTGGACTGTGCTAAGTTTAATACTCAAACTGCACGTAATCATGTATTTCATACGATATCAAAATTATCAATCTTTCTGTGTGCAGACAATTAAGTATGCAACAACAAAATTCTACAGAACAAAATAACGACCAATAAGTGTGATTTGGTTATCTATTCATAAAACACAATATGAAAATTACTTGTCATACAGAAAACATCAAATTGAATCAGAGTGTCTTTATATTTGTCCACAGGGAAGACATGTTTCTGTTTGACAATTTCCTCTGCAGGATCGCTGAACACTAAGACCAATAAATGTCTAAGAATATAACAGCGCAAGCACTGATTAATGTGCTTCCGTTGTGGGACATAATATAGAAAGTATCGCTAAAAGATTATGTTTCCATAACAACATCTTGACTAATGACTAAGATGATTCCTGAAATTGTTATTAGTCACTTCCATAAGAGGACAGCAATCATAACAGTTCTTTCAATATTTCTATTAACACGTATAGATATAGAAACAATCCAAATGGGTTAATATGTTAAGCATGATTCGGGAATAACAACCTAAAGGCAGGTAATCAAGACTGTAGCACAAAGCAGGAACATTGTGAAGACCTGTAGAGAGTATTGTTAAAATATCGTGCCAAAATGTTTTCTTCAGATATGCACACATAAATAATATGCCTTGTATACAGAAGCGGAAATAAATATATCTGCTACAACGATAGCCTTACGAAACACATAACATTTCAAAACAGCACAGACTGAAGACAATCGCGAAATAAGGTAAGCCTTGATGGGCAGCATCCGGAGAATCTAGATAAGTGATTAATTTTAAATGTCTACCCAACGTCCCCACACATTTTCCGCAATCTCTCATGCAGCAAATGAAAGCAATTTCAATTTATGTAACAGCAGAAAACTTATGTTGACATTCAAGAGGGGTATTACATAAACTATATTGACAGTTTATTTTAAAAATAATTTAGCTGTTGTATACATATTATTTAAAACAAAAATGTAACAACTGATATAATAATGTTCGGTCATTTGTTCACCAAATTATCCACAAAGGTCAACAAATTGTAAATACACGATGTAGACCTTTATGTTGCGCTTATAACATATAATTCACAAGTTGGAGCAATTTCTACCGCAAAGAAATGCTAAGGTCAAATAACCATGACTACCATTCTGTTTGGAAGATTTTCACAACAACGCAAGCAAAACGTTAAATGACCACTTCGACCATAATGATGGGCCAATATCCCCATTAGCACATAAATATACAGTACATAATGATACGCTGCTAAACTCCTAACGGCAATATAAATAACCCGAGAAACGTGTAAATTAAAACTGATGCATGGGTATTATGCCGGTTGTGGCAAAACGTTCGCTTGATTGATAAATGTTGTTCAACAATATACGACAAGCGGACTTCAGAAATTGGTCACAGTGTGAAAGGAGAATAACATGTCAATATTGTGGCGGATCCGTGGTCTAGTGGTAACGCCCTGGCTTCACATCCCAGGTGTCGCAGGTTCGAGCCCCCGCTTCACCCTAACCTACTAACTCGTCGTTTGCATGAGACGTTAAACCGAGGTGCAGTGTACTAGGTGCTTCTAGGATATCTTGCACTATCCCCCGTAACCCAACTAACCAGTCTTCTGGGGGCGATGGCCATATGGGAGAGAATCCCGGTGCACTCGATAAAAATGTACTACACACACATGTTAATACATTGTGAAGAAATAAACTTGTGCATTACGTTTGATTTATTGTTTACAGTATTGCAGTCTACATTTCACATTAATATACAACTTGCAGTTTTGTGAAACTACGCAATGTTACGATTTAATCATAACATTTAAAGTTTTCAATATAAAATACATTGAACAACCCTGTCTGCGACTATGATATTGTTAGTTTCATGTTGAATTTAATAAATGCGACATCTAAAGTAAAATGTCGAATGTACACAAGTTGCATTAAATTTCAATTATGAAATGTTGGATTCCGTTGTTTAAAGCATACATCAAAATCGAAACAAAATTTCGTATGTGTGAATTTTGTAAATGATCATTATCAAAAAGGAGACATTAACATATGGACTTGGCCTTACTTACAAAACTTGCTCTTTTTTCAAACACGAACATGGGTCCCTAAACACATGTAGCAACCATAAAATAACACAAATAACCACAACGACTTTATCTAAAATATCGTTTTGTTACCATTACCGAATCACATGGGGGAATATTATTTAAGGCTTAGCCATTTTATAGATGAACAATTTTGGACAAAAGAGTATAAGTATTTGACATAAATTATCTTAGTTAATTTCTGTGCCAGAAACAGTAAACGAACCCACTAGCATAAATAAGATTAGGACAACATACGCAAAGATGTGCATGGTTTCGCAATGGTAATATGCAGAGAAGTTTAGCTGAAAACTGGCATTTCGTTGTCAGTAGTGGAATATTTAAATGTTTGAATGTCGCGTTTGTTCATATGCACAGCGGACCCACCTGGAATAATAATATCATTTGAATCTGGCTGGACAATACATGGAACTTATCAACACGCCTGTAATTGTTGTTTTAGATAATTGTTAAAACTATAATTGTTTATATCATTAATTAAACATAATTTTATAGGGAACGTTGTATAAATATTTTTATCACAATTTCATTTGCTGAGCAAATCGAATTATTAATGTTAATTTTGCTTTTCTTTTGTAAATGCACTTCTGCAAAAGTCATTGAATATTCAAGAACCGTACCGATTTAAAGATATACTTATGTAGAAACCAAAGTCAATGAAAGCTTGTTTTATCTAACAGCATATAGAGGACTTTGCCGAATAAATACTTCTAAAGTTCTGGTCAACATTGACACACATTCGTCCGTGAATCTCCTATGAAATATACCTATTTGCATATTGCATTTTTCAAATTATCGAGATATAGAGATATATCACGCAGCAGAACCCCATTACGTCTTGTCTGTATGACACAATTGCTGTTGCACGTGTACCGGTAGTTGCTCTGTCTATTTAAGTATATTGTCTGTATTATATCAAATTTGAATGAGCCTATTTATTTGAAAATACACATGCTTCTTATATGAATGGTTGTGTTCGATATACAACATAATCGAGCATTCATAATTAATTGCTTGGTGTACATTCAAGCATTATAATGCACCACGATACAAATGAGATTAACATAATAATAACTTTAATAAAACATTTAATAAATTTAATTGTTTAAGGATTGTTTTTATTACAGGGATAACCTCACAAGTGTCATTTTGTATTCACAACAGCACACTCAACATTTTTAATGAAGAAAGACAATGCACTAACGAGAATTGTATATAATTAAGATCAAGGTATAAACCAGTGTTATGGTGTCAAGCATGGATACTTGGTTGATAAGATACTTGCCAAAATACTTATAGTTGATACGATATTGGCAAATTAGTAACACGCCAAATAATTTACGATATTTGCTAAAACGGCAAATAAACTGAGGTTATATTTCTCAACATGCAATTCAATTCTTACGCAGGATATACCAGATTTATATATTACGTGTATTTGAAGATTTAACGTGTTTCTTTAACATCTATCTATGACAGTGCGCTGTGTGTCATGTAATGCGATTTATGAAATCTACACAGTTGTAAGCGTGTTAAAGGATTATACATGAAGACATACACGCAGAATTGACCAATCGTCATAAGGTTTCCACAGTCAATAAATGTCTCGGTTTTCAATTGCATGTGCTAAACAAGAATGGCAAAAAAAACAACATAAGATTTGCAAAAGCACGATACAAAACCTAAAACAAAAGTCATAGAATTGTGGTTTTGATGGTGAGCGCCTTTAAGTTGTCTGAAGGCAAGAACAGCTGAAAGTATTTACCAGAACAACGAACAATTCGACCAATAAATGTGTATGCAACCGACAGAATAAAAACACTGGTTTGTGTGTGCATTGATAGGAGGTGACAAAACACCTATAAAGGTTCGCTGAAAGCTTATATTTCCTTGTAAAGGTTTATGTGGTTTATGCATCTATAAAGATGACAACACAGACGGGGCCTACAGCAGAAATAATTCCATGGGGTTATTATAAATGGTCATGATTTGACACGTTTTTCCTTATGCAGCAATTTTGCTCATAAGAGAAATACTTAGTAGCTAGTTATAATTTATAAAGAAACATGTGAGTCAATAAATGGTTTTAACTAGAGAGAGACTTTTCAGATTTTACTACAACTGTTTGTATTAACTTCGTAACAAGTTACAGTTCAATGATTACTTTCCATTTATTGATTATTTTTTTTTGCAATCGCATAAAGAGCTTTACCGGGCGCCATAGTGTTTAAAATGAGTTATCCATTACTCAGCTAAAAATAAAGTGCGATAATTGTTTATTTACCCAGTTAATTTAAATATGAATGCCAGTTGTGGACACTTACATTTCTATTCTTTCTACGAATAATAATCTACGGAGATCATCAATCGCATTCAAAACATATCCCTATATTTCCAAGATAGTATTGTTCAAACGCACATAATACTAAGTTATTATTTATAGTTTTATGTTGTATATTGATTGTTTATTAAAGGTTTAACACACAACAAATAGAAATTATTAAGGTTATTGCTTTATGAACCTCTCTTCGTTCTATATGAAATGATTACAAAAACAAACAAAAATTCACTGGAAATGTTACTGGACGTTGTAATTACAAAACACCCTATCAAGGATATATGCACTATCATTAATTCTGGGCGAAACTGTGAGGTTTGCCGTGCCTATTAACCGGTTTAACCCACACCCCCACCCCATTCATGCTTTACATTGACTTTCAAATGATTTGACAAATGATTACAAAAACAGTCACACTTCCATATTTCTAAGAATGCTTTTGCAAAGGACCGTTTAAATTTCACTGTAAATGTTACTGGTCGTTGTAATTACAAAACGCCCTATAAGGGCACATAAGATGAGGTTTACAGGTACTATGATTATTTCTGGGCTAAACTTCGAGGTTTGCGGCGTCTTTACACCGGTTTAAACCCCAAATACTTTACATTGACCGTTCAAATGCTAGGTCCCATTTTTATCATATTTGTGTTTGGGCTTATTTTGTGTTGTTCGTATTGCGTTGTGACGTGTTGACAATTTGTCACTTACATAAACAAGAGGGCCACTATGGCCCTAGGTCGCTCACCTGATATCAATGTATGAAGTTTCATTAAAAGATCTCAATAGGTTTTCAAGTTATTGAGCGAAAACTGATTTTCTATTTTTAGTAACAGTGACCTTGACCTTGACCCCACCCATCACATAGGTAAAGCAAGGTCTCGATATAAGGTATCGACGTATGACGTTTCATTAAAATAGCTCAATGCGTTCTTAAGTTATTGAGCTTAAACCGTTTTTCTACTTTTAATAACAGTGACCTTGACCCCACCCACCCCATAAGAAAACCCAAGTGAGGTCTCGATATAAGATATGTGTATTAAGTTTCATTAAAATATCGCAATGCTTTCTCAAGTTATTGAGCGGAAACTGTTTTTCTATTTTCAGTAAAGTGACCTTGACCCCACCCACCCCATATACAATCCCAAGCAATGTGTTTATATACGGTACTTATGCATTAAGTTTCATTAAAATAGCTCAATGCGTTCTCAAAATATTTAGCGGAAACCATTGTTCTATATTTAATAACGGTTACTTGACCTTGACCCCACCCACCCCATGTGCAATCCCAATCGAGGTCTCAAAGATAATGTATTCATGTATTAAGTTTCATTAAAATATCTCAATGCGTTCTCAAGATATTGAGCGGAAACCGTTTTCTATTTTTAGTAACAGTGACCTTGACCTTGACCCCTCCCAAGCCCATATGCAATCCCATGCCAGGTGTCAATATAAGGTATCTATGATTTAAGGGTCATTAAAATATCTCAATGCGTTCTAAAGTTAGTAACAGTGACCTTGACCTTGACCCCACCCATCCCATATGCAATCCCAATCGAGGTTTCCATATAATGTTTTAACCAAATATGAAACCTCTGGGCCTTGTGGTTTCAGAGACGAATGTTTAAATCATTTTGCCATTTACGTCTATATAAACCATGTGAGCCCCGGGGTGTGCCCAGCTCTGACCCCAGGGCGTCATTTGAACAATCTTTATAGAGGACCACTACACAATGTTACATACCAAATATAAAACCTCTAGGCCTTGAACTTTCAGAGGAGAACATTTTTAAAGTCATTTTGCTATTTAAGTCTATATAAACCATTTGACCCCCGGGGTGTGGCCAGTTTGGACTCCAAGGGCATCACTTGAACAATCTTTGTAGAGGACCACTATACAATGTTACATACCAAATATGAAACCTCTTGGCCTTGCGGTTTCAGAGGAGAAGATTTTAAAATTCATTTTGCTATTTAAGTCTATAACAACAATGTGGCCCCCGAGATGTGGCCAGTTTTGACCCCAGGGGCATTATTTGAACAATCTGTGTAGAGGACCACTATACAATGTAACATACCAAATATGAAACCTCTAGGCCTTGCAATTTGAGAAAAGAAGATTTTTAAAGTCAATTTGCTATATAAGTCTTTATAAACCATGTGAGCCACGGGGTGTGGCCAGTTTTGACCCCAGGGGCATTATTTGAACTATCTTTGTAGAGGACCAATATACAATGTTACATACCAAATATGAAACCTCTGGGCCTTGCAGTTACAGAGGAGAACATTTTTAAAGTCATTTTGCTATTTAAGTCTATATAAACCATGTGACCCACGGGGTGTGGCCAGTTTTGACCCCAGGGGCATCATTTGAACAATCTTTGTTGAGGACCACTATACAATTTTACATACCAAATATGAAACCTCTGGGCCTTGCGGTTTCAGAGGAGAAGATTTTTAAAGTCATTTTGCCATTCAAGTCTATATAAAACATGTGGCCCCCGGTGTGTGCCCAGTTTTGACCCCAGGGGCATCATTTGAACAATCTTTGTAGAGGACCACTAAACAATGTTACATACCAAATATGAAACCTCTGGGCCTTGCGGTTTCAGACAAGAAGATTTTTATAGTCATTTTGCTATTCAATTCATATAAACCATGTGACCCCCAGGGTGTGGCCTGTTTTCACCCCAGGGGCATCATTTGAACAATCTTTGTAGAGGACCACTATACAATGTTACATACCAATATCAAACCTCTGGGCCTTGCGGTTTCAGAGGAGAAGATTTTTAAAGTGAATTTGCCATTCAAGTCTATATAAACCATGTGACCAGTTTTGACCCCAGGGGCATCATTGAACAATCTTTGTATAGGACTACTATGCAATGTTACATACCAAATACGAAACCTCTAGGCCTTGCGGTTTCTGAGAATAAGATTTTTAAAGTCATTTTGCTATTTAAGTCTATATAAACCATGTGAGCCACGGGGTGTGGCCAGTTTTGACCCCAGGGGCATCATTTGAACAATCTTTGTAAACCACCACTATACAATGTTACATACCACATATGAAACCTCTGGGCCTTGCGGTTTCAGAGAAGAAGATTGTTTATAGTTATTTTGCTATTTAAGTCTATATAAACCATGTGAGCCACGGGGTGTGCCCAGTTTTGACCCCAGGGGCATCATCTGAACAATCTTTGTAGATTACCACTATACAATGTTACACATCAAATATGAAACCTCTGGGCCTTGCGGTTTCAGAGAAGAAGATTTTTAAAGTCATTTTGCTATTTAAGTCTATATAAACCATGTGTGCCCCAGGGTGTGGCCAGTTTTGACCCCAAGGGGCATCATTTGAACAATCTTTGTAGAGGACCACTATACAATGTTACATACCAATATGAAACCTCTGGGCCTTGCGGTTTCAGAGGAGAAAATTGTTAAAGTCATTTTGAAGTTCAAGTCTATATAAACCATGTGACCCCGGGGGGGTGGCCAGTTTTGACCTCAGGGGCATCATTTGAACAATCATTGCAGAGGACCACTTTGAACTGTTACATACCACATACGAAATATCTGGGCCTTGCGGTTTCAGAGAAGATTTTAAAAGTCATTTTGCTATTCAAGTCTATATAAACCATGTGACCCCCGGGGTGTGGCCAGTTTTGACCCCAGGGGAATCATTTGAACAGTCTTTGTAGAGGACTACTATATAAACCTCAGGGCCTTGTGGTTTTAGAGAAGTAGATTTTTCAAGTCATTTTGCTATACAATTCCGTATAAACCATGTGACCCCCGGTATGTGGCCAGTTTTGACCCCAGGGGCATAATTTGAACATTCTTTGTAGAGAACCACTAGAGGCTGTCAGATATCAAATATGAAAGCTCCAAGCCTTGTGGTTTCAGAGAAGATTTTTTAAAGTGTTCAGTGTTTAAATCTATTTTTAGCTCCGGTGACCTACATATGCAGCGGACCGAAACGATTTGAACAACTTTGAAAGAGAGTCACCCAAGGATCATTCCTGTGAAGTTTCGTGAAAATCTGCCAAGCGGTTTAGGAGGAGATGTCGATTATATGAAATGTTGACGCACGACGCACGACGGACAAAAGGCGATCACAAAAGCTCACCATGAGCACGTTGTGCTCAGGTGAGCTCAAAAGACTGTATGATGCTGATGCAGATGACGTTTCACATATTGTTTAATTACATTTGGCTGCATCATAATAACTGTGCCAAGTGAGCTAGTCCGACAACATTGACCTTGCACTCATGCATATTCCGTTTGTTTCCGTAACCTTTAATCGGAAAAATGTTTACAAGCGATCGCTCGTAACAGGTTAAATATGCTAAACGTGAGTTTAAGTTAGTTTAGCTTTTAATTGTCGTCGTAGAATTCAATGGTAAAGAGGTAAAGGCCGTAGCTTAAGGATCGTGGGACTGCGGGTTCAAATCCGTGTTCGGTCATATTTTTTAAATGTTAGCACAATACTTTTTAGCACGCATTTCACGTTTTTTGTTTCGCATACTTGTCTTCTACAATGTAACTGTATTGTACAAATAAAATATTAAATAATGTTTGAAACATACAAATATAACAGAAGAAGATGGGTATTTCTCAAAAGAAAAAAAACGCATTAAAAAAAACAACAACAAATGAAATGCTGCTAGATTTGAACACAATAACCTCTGAACAATAAGCGGGCTCTCTGCCATTAGGCTATCATTCCAGATGAATAATGCATGCCTAGATACCGCCTAAAAATTATCGTTGTTTTCACAATACATACCCGAATACAACGACGGAAATCTACGAAACATTACGGAAACAAATGAGTGCCAGGTCAATTTTGTCGGACTATAAATGCCTAATTGTCGAACCAATATCGACGAAAATTTTGTTTAAGAGTCCATAAACATGGATATCGAAAAATTGCAGAAATCAACTGAATTATAAACTCAACATTGGAATAGTGTGTAGTTGTTTAGAGATTGTTTCCAAAAACACTGAATAAGAAAGAGCGCCTTTAAAGCAAGTTATTAAAGATGTATATTTTACCCAAAACAATGACGTTTACTCAAAGAACACATTTATTTAACATACAAGGGTTAAACCGCATTCCATAGTTCGGGATTTATGCATATCAATGCACTGTTATTACATCTCAAATCCATTGAACTACAATAAAATAATAACACTAACAATATTTATACAATTGGATATTGACTAACAAGGACGTCTGGATATTCACCTTGAACATCAATTCAATATTCCTATGCAAGACCCTATGAATATTCATCTGTAAGACTCTATGAATATTCATCTGTAAGACTCTATGAATATTCATCTGCAAGAATCATTGAATCTTCTACTGCAAGACACATGTACAAGAAACATTGAATATTCATCTTGTATTAAATACTCATCTACAAGAACTATTATACTACCACTTGCATTCACCAAAAGGAATCATTTTGATAAGCTTGCAGGAACCAGTTTATTTACGCCTGAAAGATCCACTTGGTATTCAACCGCAAGAAAGGTATATTCACACGCAAAATCGACCGAGTATTCAACTACACGTACAGGTGTGCATAGCCTAATACAAAATACATACATCTATGAAAGGTAATTAAGGTACAGACACCAAAGTGACCACTCCATGACACCAGAGACTGTTAATTAATTAAGCTTGTACATATTAATAAAGTAAACATAATATAACAAATCGGCTTATATTCGAGGTCAAATCCATGCTTCAAACACATGCTACCAGATAATTAATTAACTGATTATCACATGAGCTAAAACTTACTAAAGACCTTAGCTTAGGGACATATATATAACTAAGACAAATTAACAGTACACTGCCTTTTATGCATGAATATAATGCAACTCTGTTACAATGAATAGATTACTTTCCATACTGGAATTTATTTAAATCGATGTAAGAAAATGCAGCAACTGTATCATTAAAAACAATAAACTCGTGCACGAACAAATTTTGACAATTTTCTTTTAATAAGTCGCATTATTTATAACCATGTGTATGCCTAAATATTGCTACAATTAATACATATAATATTGCACAGTGCCAAGATGTATGTGGTGGGCAAGGGATACAGTGCATCAATGAACTAGATGTATTCCAATTGATACAGTTGGTCTCTGTATACTATGTGTAACTTTAATGGTATTTTTTTGCAGTCTAAAGATATTTACTTCTTTCTGCATTCATATGCAACAGTATTCAATTTCGATTTAAACGCAATTAAAGATATAAACTATAAAGTATTCAAAAACACTATTGAACAATTAATGCCCAGAATGCAAACAACATAACATTACAAACACAGCTTTATAGTTATGTACCAATTTGTAAATGAGCTGTTGAAAGCAGTAAAAGAAAATCCATATACAGTATCACAGCACGTTTGCTAGTACACTCATGTAATACATACTGTAATAAATGTACACATCTTGACGGCAAAATGGAAATACTTTGTACTGGACCTCTAATGTAATCAAAACGGCGTATTGGCGGCAGGTCAACAATAAATAGAATTAGTGTTGAATCATGTTTAAATACGACGATCTTGTTGATATTAACGATTGACAAACATATCTTATTTTATTATATACACTGTTTTTAATTGAGGACACTTTCGCAGGAGCAGGAATATGTAGTAGTAGTAAATTCATTATGAATGTATGTACCGAACTGTGCATCCAAAATCTGTTCTGCCTTTGTGTATACTTGTTCTTATCGATTCCATCAATATATTGGCGCTACATGGTAATCGAAATATGTGATAATAGACTGGTAACGTTAATACATATAATATAAAGTTAGCTAAAACTAATGAGAAATTTGCATCACTGAAATGTTTCGGAAGTGGTTAATTTGCGTTTTCTTAAGTACATTCACAAGCTACCTGTAAATATACAGTTTTATTACATGTGTGTTGCTAATTTGGCTGTCTTGTAGTCAGCTCGCAGTTGCACGAAGGACAGTAACACAATCTTGTCCAAGCCAGCCTGGAAAATACAGAAACGGGTTCACTGTTAACGTCAATACACAAAACAAAATGGGATATGTTTAAAAACCCAAGTTAAACCGTGATAAAAAATATATTGTGAGTGTTTCAAGCACTGGCCTGATGATAACGAACTTCTTAATCTCAAATGTAATCTATAAATTCTAAGCAAAAGGAAATTATTATCGGAACATTATTTTCTTTTGTGCAATATCATGTTAGTAGCATGCTCAGGCCAATGAAGCTATTTTATTTTTCCCCTCAAACCTTCATCAAATCAAAAAGTGTGTTTGTACTTAAGTAATATATACATTGCATGTAAATGCATGCATGTAATCAGTTATTGATAAATCAATTTGATTAATTAAATCAGGAAAACAGATTTCTGTTATCATAATTTTAACTTATAAGCGCTGTAACTTAACATGCAAATAGCATGTTTGCTTTGAAGTTTTACGTCACGACGGTTCATCATTGTAGATCTTATTCTAACCTCACAGAACAATATTTTGTGTGGAATAAAACGTGTCAGTGCTTCTATGTGCTTAAATAACTGTGAAGTGTGAAAACCCAAATGGCAAGCCAAAACACACAATGACTACTAAATAACCACCAGAAGTGTGATTAAATTATCCATTCATAAAAAAACAATAAGAAAGTTGCATGTTATACATAAACCATTAATATAATCATCAAATTTTGAATTAGCGTGTTTACAGTCTGCCTTTATATTTGTCCTAAGGGAAGAAAATACTTTCTGTGACAATTTCCCCTGCAGGAAAGCTAAACACTACAGACCAATAAATGCCTAAGAATATGACAGAGTAAGCACTGGTTTGTGTGCTGCCATGTTTTATTATATATACGAGTATATCGGAAAGACTTGCTGAGATACAATTAAAGTCTTTCAGAAATATTGACAGACGACTGACTTAGGCGTTTCCTGAAATTATTGTATAATTGGCTTATAAATAGCTGTACGAAAAACTCATGTGCGAATACAGATTCTTATTCAACTTGTTACAGAACTCATCAATCATAAGTACGTATGATCCGACAACCAGATAAGGAGCATGCATGCGTTATTTACGCACAAAAATCAAAATATGCAAATGAAATAAAATCAAGAGTACATATACGTATATTTTTAATTTTAGCATGCAGATTGAAATGAAAAACGGACCCGTACGTGGTATCCGACTGTTAAAAGAGTGACTGTCTTTATTTAAAATATGGTATCGTCTTGAAATGTTTACTACATTAGTCAAGGTTCCTTCTTTGACTTCTTTTGTAGTTTTAATCTTACAAATAAACGAGTTTCACTATTACATCCGACTGAAAGCCCTGTACATTTCGATGTGTACATTTACCATGTACACACACTTATCCGAAGCTCTGTATAATTTCTTTTATGTTTAAAAAAATGAGTAGCCAAAGGGATTTCAATATCTACTTCACAAACGTTTTAAAATGACGTAATGAATTATGAATTCAAAAAAGATGATCTTTATTCAAATTATTTGCCTTTAAAATTCTGTTTTTTTTTTCATGTTTTGTACTAAATATTTTCCATTGATGTATAAGTATATAAACATTTTCCAAATTCCAGGATAATATATTTCATACCATATAAAATGTACAATATGACAGTTTAATTTGCATATCAGGAGAGTAGTTTACCATGTCACTCTAATTCTCGAAACGTTAATTATTTGAGAAACTTCAATGATGTTGTAAGAAATTTAAATTTCCTATAGCTGTTGAGACAATGGTATAACCAATAAATCCACTTCTTTATTTACGCAACATGTATCTACCTGTGAAATTATCCACATCAAAGAATTGCTAATGGCATGTTTTTTGATTGAAATTAAGGTTTATGACTATTTTTGACTACATAAATATCAAATTATACACCGACTAAATATTATTTGACATTTATGAATATATGTTTTAAATTGTTTTAAATGTTGCCTGCACAATTTGAAACAAACAAATTACATTCCAAAGGCAGACTTACGAAACTTCTTCCATTGTATAAAGCATAGACTGGGAAATATCAAGTCAAATAAAGGAGGTAAGGCAAGAGGAAGCAGCATCGAGAGAATCGTGCCGAATGATAAATTCTAAATGTGTACCCAACATCTCCATGCAGTGTCCTCAATAGATCCGGTGATTATACAGTATAGTCTGTAAACTGAACTTTTTCCGTTTGCACTGTGCTTCAGTTTAGATGAAACTCACAGCAGGAAACTTACACTTCTCTGGGTGGTTGTTTCAAATAGTTTTACAGAAAGTATATTGTTATAATTAATTTACCAGTTCGTGTTTAGTTATCCAACATTAAGTAGATAATTTGATACGATGATGTGACTCGATTGTTTAACATTTTCGACTGGTACGCATGGGGATGATCCTTTGGCATTTGGCCTTTTGCAAAGCAATGAATTCGCTGAGGCCAACAAACTCTGAGAATTGCAATGTTAGGCTAATATGCGTAGAATGGGCTTATACTAGTATACAAAACAATAAAATCACGTAAGTCAACTAGTCATGTTGACCATTGTGTTGGATAAATAAATACAAAAAAGAATCCAAAAATATCAGTAAGAATAAGAATAAACAAGAATTGTGTAAAGACAAACGTTTATAATATAAAGTATTAATTATAAATTGATTTTAAAGAGGATGTTAGTAGGTAGATTTATGAGTAGTTCAAGTTGACGTTTGATATACGTTTCAAAAAATCACATTTCAATCACGAAATAATGGATTTCTTTGTTGCCATTAACCAACGCATAGAGAAAATGTAAATATGTAAGGTAAATATTTACAGAAGAACCATTGTGGATAAAACGTACTAGTACATAAGATGAAGTTCTTGGCATAAGTATCTGTCTGTTAAATTTTCTAACAGAAACTCCGCACAAACTGACCAATGAACGTGAAGTAATGACAGCAAAAGCACTGTTTTGCATGTATTTGCAACTGGGAGTCATACACAGAAACGTTTTGCTAACAGTTTGTATTTTCTTGCCAGCAGTGGAAGATTACATGTCGCAATCCTTCACAGCAAACAGACGGCCTATCTTTAATACTAGTTTTAATAGTCTAGACAACAACTATACTTTTTGCACTGGCTTTTCGTAGTTGTTTAAGATAACAGATGATTAGTAAAATTAACATTAATTAAACATAATTATATTCGGCATATTACAGTTATTATTATATAATCATATCACTATTATATACAATTTGCTGAGCGAAGCTAATTGTTTATTGTTACCTTTTTAATACTAGTAATTGTAAATGTACTTCTGCATTTGATACTAGTAATTGTAAATGTACTTCTGCAAAATTGCTGTCCAGAAACGAAACTGCTGCGTAAAACATGAAGGTATAT
Source organism: Congeria kusceri (assembly GCA_027627225.1). Taxonomy (NCBI): domain Eukaryota; kingdom Metazoa; phylum Mollusca; class Bivalvia; order Myida; family Dreissenidae; genus Congeria; species Congeria kusceri. Next base: position 69,463,706 of record CM051028.1, on the reverse strand, counting down.
AGAAACAAAATCCACAGACAGTAAAATAACCTTTATCCAACAACATCTAGAGTACTGTGCCAAATAATGACTTCCGAAGGTCTGTTCTATATTAACACATATCATCCGTAAATCTCTGGGGAAATATTCTTATTTGCATATTGCATTTTTTAAATTATCGAGATATATCACGCAGCAGCAACCTACTACGTCTATACTGAATGACGCTATTGGTATGGCACGTGTGTAGCCAGCTGCAATGTCTATTTTAGTGTTTGTAGCCAGCTGCAATGTCTATTTTAGTGTACTGAACTTATTGTGTACGAACCTATTTTCAACTAGTTATTCTTAAAGACACATGTTTCTTATTTTATAGAATATTCGCCTGCAAGACCCACAGAACATTCGCCGCCAGGACTCATTAATCTGCAAATCTATTGAATGTTGGTCTACAAGAACCATGGAATATTTATCTGCAAGAACCATTGACTACTCATCTTCAAGACCCAATGAATATTTGTCTGCAGGAACAGTTGAATATTCATCTGCAAGAACCATTGAATATTCATCTGCAAGAACCATTGAATATTCATCTGCAAAATCTATGGACTACTCATCTGCAAGAACCGTTGAATATTCATCTGCAAGAACCATTGAATATTCATCTGCTAAAATCTATGGACTGCTCATCCGCAAGACCAATTGAATATTCATCTGCAAGAACCATCGAATATTCATCTGCAAAATCTATGGACTACTCATCCGCAAGACCAAATGAATATTCGTCTGCAAGACCCATTAAATAATCGTCTGCACGAGCCATGATCGAAATATTCGTCTGCAAGAAGCATTGCATATTCGTCTGCAAGAAGCATTGCGTATTTGTCTGCAAGAAGCATTGCATATTCGTCTGCAAAAATTATGCAACAATTATGGCCTACTCATGCGCAATACCCATTGAATATTCATGTAAAAGACCCATAGAATATTCAACGGCTAGAACCATGGAATATTCATCTGCAAGAACCATTTAATACTCAAACATTGAAAACTCATCTTCTATTGAATGCTCATCTACAAGAAATCTTATACTACCACTTGCATTCACCTAAATGAATCATTTTGATTTGCGGCAAGCACCAGTATATATACGCCTGAAATATCCATCGGGTATTCATCTGCGAGAAACGTATCTAGTTACCTGCAAACTCCACCGAGTATTCGACTAAAGAACGATTATGCATAGCATAATACAAAAATATATATGATACATACATGTATATAAATATAATTATTGTACACACAGCCTAGTCACCATTTCATGAGTAGAGAAACAGTTAATTAATTAGCTTGTACCTATTAATAAGGTAAACATAATATAACAAATCGGCTTATATTAAAGGCCAAATCCATGCTTCAAACACATGTTACCAGATAATTCATTAACTGATTATCACAGAAGCCGAAACTTACTAAAGACTTATTAGGGACATGCATAGTTTAGACAATTGAACATGACATTGACTTTTATATATTACAACTCTGTTAAGATCAATAGATATAATAAGTTTTACATACTGGAATCGATTTAAATGGACGTAAGAATATTCAACAGAAAAAACAACTATTGTATCAATACACACGACAACCACGTGCACAACAAATCTGAGTATTAATATTTGATGCAATTAACGCACGTTATTATTCGAACAGAGTTCATTAGTGTCCGGTTAATGTATCCGAGCTAATAAAACAATAAAACACTCGAGAGTAAGGGAATGCTATTTTTGATAATTTTATTTGCATAATTCACATTATTTATAACCGTGTTTATAACGAAATATTGGTATAACTAAAACATCTAATATTGCACAATGCCATGCTTTCTGTGATGGGCAAGGAATACAGTGCATCAAGAGACTTGTTCCAATCTATCAGTTTCACTCTGTATAATATGTGCATCTCCAATCAGATTTCCTGGTCTCAAAGTATTTCTTCTTTCTGCATTCATATGTAGCAGTATTCAATTTCGATTTAAACGCAATTAAAGATCTAAACAGGTAAGTATACAAGAACACTATAGAACAATGAATACCCAGAAAGCTAACAACTAAACGTACAAATACATCTTTATAGTTAAGTACCAATTTTTTATCAAGTTGGTGAAAGCAGGTCAACAAAAACCATAGAAATAATGTTGAATCATGTTTAAATATGATGATCTTGTTGATACAAACAATTGACAAACATATATTATTTTATTATATATACAGTTTTCATTGAGGACACTTGCGGGAGCAGGAATATTTAGTAGTAGTAAATCTATTACGAATGAAATGTACCGAACTGTGCATCCAAACTCTTTTTTGCCATTGTGTATATTTGTTTTAAATCGATTCCATCAATATATTGTCACTAACGGGTACTTGATATTTGTGATAATTAGGGCAATATACTTGTTTTAATACGCGTCCATATTTCTGTTAAATACCATTAATATGCCTCTTCAATTATCACGATACTTTTTATCTAAATCCATGGTAACACTTGAAAACATAATTTACACATATGGGTAACATAAATATTTATAAAATATATTCAACTAAAATTAATCAGAAATTTGCTTCACTGAAATGTTTCTAAAGATTCTTTTGGCCTATACATGTTTGTTTGTTGTGGTTAATTTGCATCTTGTTAAGTAAATTCACAAGCTACTGGAAAAAAATACAGTAAACTGTTTTATTTCATGAGTGTTGCTAATTTGGCTGTCTTGTAGTCAGCTCGCAACTGCACGAAGGAGAGTAACACACTCTTGTCCAAGCCAGCCTGGAAAATACAGAAACGGGTTCACTGTTAATGTCAATAAACAAAAAAAGGAATATGTTTGAAAAACCAAGTTAAACAGTGATAAAAATATTATGAGTGTTTCAAGCACTGGCCAGATGATAACAAACTTCTTTATCTCAAATGTAGTCAAGATTATAAATTCTGGTCAAATGAAATTATTATTGGAACATTATTTTCTTTTGTGCCCAATTATTATGTTAATTGCATTCTGAGGCCAATGAAGCTATTTTCTTTTCCCCATCAAACGTTTATCAAATCTGCATGTGTACTTAACTAATGTGTATATTGTGTACATGCATACATGTAATCAGTTATTGATAAATCAATTTGATTAATTAAATCATGTAAAGAGATGTCAATGATCATAATTTTAATTGACAAGCACTGTTACTTAGCATGCAAATATCATGTTTGGTTTGAAGTTTTACGTTTTAGACAGTTCATCATTTTAGAAATTATTTTAACCTCACACAAAGAAGTGTTAACAAGAGCTGTCGCAGGACAGCGTGCTCGGCTTTTTTTGTGCTTGTCAGAGTTTCTGGATTGTTTTTCTATAACAAACTGTATAGTAGGGGCCAATTAAACAAAATTAATTTCTTTCTCGAGTTATTGAAGGGAAGCATTTTTCTAAATTTTAAAACAGTGACCTTGACCTTGACCCAACTTACCCCATATGCATTATCATGCAATGTCTCATTATACAGTATCTATAAATTGAATGTTATTAAAATATTCCAATTTGTTCTCGAGTTATAAAGCAGAATATTTTTTTCTATTTTTAGGAACAGTGACCTTGACGTTGACCCCACCCAACCCACCACAAATGCAATTCTGAGAAAAATGTTGCTTTAGGGCATTTATGTATGATGATGGATTCTCAAGGTAGAGAGTGGAAATCAAAAGCTGACGCCGTCATTCCACCCACTTAAAAATTTTTAATTGCAAAAAGGCCCATAATTTTGACAATTTTCAAACTAGAGTTATCAAAATTGGCAAATGAGTTCATTTTAATATAGGGAATAAATGTTTTAAGTTTGAATGAAATCTATTAAGCCATTCCTGAGAAACCAGCTTACCAAAAAACTTTAACCTGTCCATATAGCTAATTTGTAAAATTTCCATGTGTAAAAAGGCCCATATTAATTTTGACAATTGCCAAATTTCAAACTAGAGTAACCAAACTTTGCCTATCAGTTCATTTTAATGTGGGGAATAAATGTTTTAAGTTTGAATGAAATCCCTCAAGCCATTCCTGACATACTAGCTTACCGAAAAACTTTAACCTAGCTCCGACGCCGACGCCAACACCTTGGTGAGTAGAATAGCTTGCCTTTTCTTCGAAAAGTCAAGCAAATAATGTCTTTTTGTATGAAATAAAACGACTCAATGCTTCTATGTGCACTTATAATTGTGCTGTGTGAAAACATAAATGAAATGCAAAAACACACGATTACAAAATAACCACCAGAAGTGTGATTTAGTTATCCATGCATAAAACACAATAAGAAAGGTGCTTGTTATTCATAAACCATTATTAGAATCATCAAATTGAATCAGCGTGTCTATCAGACTGCCTTTATATTTGTCCTCAGGGAAGAAAATTATACTCTCTGTGACAATTTCCCCTGCAGGAAAGCTGAACATTACAGACCAATACATGTCTAAGAATATGACAGCGTAAGCACAGGTTTGTGTGCTGTCATGGTTGAACATATAATAGGCAAGACTTGCTAAGAATATGACAGCGTAAGCACTGGTTTGTGTGCTGCCATGGTTGAACATATAATACGGAAGACTTGCTGAGAAATTATATTTCTGTAACAACAGGATACAATTTAAGTGTTTGATAAATATTGACAGACGACAGATGTTGAGAAGTTTCCTTGAATTATTTAATAATATGGGTTATTTATGGTTCTGATAATGTATACATATTGGTATGCGAAGACAAATGAAGACAATTTATATCTGTTGCACAATAGGACTCCAACAAACATATTTTTTCTGTCAATGAAATCTTAAAATAATAAATGGTACGTATCAGGCATTGAAATGGTTTTGCAAAATTTATTTCACACATTATGTTTGATGTGCTATATGCATCAGAAAAGGCATAATGAATGCAAAGCAAAATATGAATGTTCTTGAAATTAATTGCCATGAAAATTATGCTATTATCATTATGTTTTAAACTAACTAATTTCCGTTGGTATATACGTACAGAAACATTTTTCCAGGATAACATAGTTTATACCATTATACTTGTATAGATAACAGTTACACTTGCATATCTGGAGAATATTTTACCATATTACACTTATTATGGAAATATATATCATTTGAGCAACTTTAATCACCGTATATGAATATTAAATTACTATAGTGGTTTAGACAATGGTATTACAATACAATCCATTCCTTTGTTTATGTAACTCAGCATGTACATGTAAAATCATCCAATTCAAAGCATTGCTAACTGTTTGCCCTTTTAATTGAAAACAATGTTAATTATTATTTCGCCTACATAAATATTGTTAATTATACATGCCAAACATGCAACATTTAGGAATAATTATTTGAAATATTGAAGAAAAATCTTAAACAAACATATTATATTCCAAAGTCTGGCATGCTACGTGTATTATGCACAGACTGGAAATTATCAAGTGAAATAATCGAGGTAAGCTGAGATGCACAGCATGTGGAGAATCTTGCCAAACGATTAATACTCAATGTCTACCCATCATCCCATACAAAGGAAAACATTCTTGGCAATCTCTCTGGGGATCATTCAAAATCTGCTTACTGCTCTTCTTGCATGTTGTAATATGCAACAAGTGAGATGTTAATCACACTAGAAACTGTTGCAAAGTATAATACATTTTGTTTAGTAAATTGTATGGGGCCAATTTTTACAGCAAAGAATTCGCAAAGGCCCAGTAACTATGACTACTATGAATTTAGGCCTATATGCATATACATAGAAAAGAGTTCACAAATGTAAAGTCATTTGTAAGGATGACAACCTGTATCCTAACATAAGCAAATAATGTCAAAATGGTAAGTAACCATGATTACCAATATGTTGGTAAACAAACAATTCACAAAGCTAAAGTAACTGTTTTTTGAACTTATTCCACTACTTCTTAAGTTACTTTCTTCTCAAATTCAGACAAATGAAGTGGTTCAGAATATAGCACAATTACATTTCAATTCCTAATTTTTTACTTTGAGACCAGGTGTAGCAATCTTCAACATAATCTTAGTCTTAATTTTAAATATTTGCCAATCTTCAACTTAACCTTAGTCTTAATTTTAAATATTTGCCAATCTTCAAGTTAACCTTAGTCTTAATTTTAAATATTTGCCAATCTTCAACTTAACCTAAGTCTTAATTTTAAATATTTGCCAATCTTCAAGTTAATGATAGTCTATATTTTAAATATCTGCCAATCGTCAAGTTAATCATAGTCTATATTTTAAATATTTGCCAATCTTCAAGTTAATCATAGTCTATATTTTAAATATTTGCCAATCTTCAAGTTAATCATAGTCTATATTTTAAATATTTGCCAAACTTCAACTTTACCTTAGTCTGAATGTTAAATATTTGCCAATCTTCAACTTAACCTTAGTCTTAATTTTAAATATTTCCAATCTTCAATTTAATCTTTGTCTAAAGTTTAAATATTACCAAAATCAAAGCTCATATATAACAAACTGACAATCACTTGCAGCTGTCAATATTTTAAGTGGAAACTAAATTTGTGATTGAGAACCTTCGTAGTCAAGGGCCCAGAGATTAGTTCCACATTTTTAATAAGAAAAATTTCAATGCAAGTCATTATTAAGTAAAAGGTGACAATGAGATTTTATATTTGAAATATTGTATCTGTTGTTTCTTTACTAGAATTATACCATTTAAGACCATAACATGTTAAATGAACCAGCCACAGACTTGAGAAATTTTGTACAATTTTTAGAATTTACTTAAATTTTTACTGAGGAGATTTGTGGATACGGACCCAGATGGACCAATGGAAATCAAAGCTACAATGTTACAAGCATTCTCACTAGTCAATATTTTAAGGTGAGACCAAGTTTGAGATTGAGAACTTTCATAGTGATGGAACCCTACTCACCAGAACTTTCATAGACCTGAAACCCTACTCACCAGAACTTTCATAGTCATGAAACCCTACTCCTTACTTACCAGAACTTTCATAGTCATGGAACCCTACTCCTTACTCACCAGCTGTTCTCCCCCACAGACTTGCTTCAGGTTCTCTGGAACCACAACCAGCAGGTTGCACAGTGCATGGAGCTTCTCAAATAACTGCGAGATCAACGGAATTCCAAACTCCTTGACACATTTGCGGTACTCGTTTACATCGCAAATCACTAGCATTGCACCTGGAATAGCAGTTGTTGTTTATTGTAATAATGTGTACAGATAATCTTCATGATGATGATGACGATGATGATGATGGGGAAGATGAGAAAGATGAGGAGTAAGAGGAGGAGGAAAAACATGATGAGCAGGAGAGTTGTGGTGACAATGACAATACATTGTTCAAAATGCTGCTTCAAATTATTATGGAATAAAAACAGAACAGTAAATAATGATACAGGTGTTCTTTGCAGCAACACTGACAGCAAAGTCATAAATGTCCATGAGCAGATTCTGCTTAAACAACAATTTGTGAGAGACTTGATATCTGATTGCTTACATGAAATGGTGATATATGGTGACAATACAGATATATATTCCCAATAGAGGACACATCTCGATTTCTCAGTAATAGACTATGTCAATGAGCAGACAATGTGTACCGAAAGAATTGTACGTGAACTGACACAATACAGAGATGTGTGTGGAGAAGAACGTTGTATTGAAAGAATTTAAACTAAAATGCATCAGAAACTTTGCAATGGTTGGCAATAAGAGCAGACAGTGTGTACCGAGAGAATTGTACGTGAACTGACACAATACAGAGATGTGTGTGGAGAAGAACGTTGTATTGAAAGAATTTAAACTAAAATGCATCAGAAACTTTGCAATGGTTGGCAATAAGAGCAGACAGTGTGTACCGAGAGAATTGTACGTGAACTGGCACAGATGGTCGTAGAGGATCCTGTGTAGCCTGGTCCCCAGTTCAAGCAGCACGGCCTCCACGTTCTTCCCATCCATGTTGTCTCTGACAGTCTGGTGCTGCTGCGATACGAACTTCACCACCTTGGCTGCAGCCTACAGGGAAAACAAGCCAATAATTCATTCCGTTTTAAATAATCAATCGTCTCTTTATATGGTGAAAAAGGTTTTTGCTAATAAACATCCTGCAAAAAATAAGTTTCCCAAACATAGAATCCATTCTTTACACATTCAGACTCTCTGAAAAGTAGTGACTTAAAGCTACAAGGCAACGAAAATATTTTGCCTCTGTATAGACTGTATAATTTATACAGGGTAGGGGGACGGAATAACAAGGGGTCTTCAACAGGCAAAATTTCTATAAAACTTTTCCCCAAAAGTTGACTTTACACCCCAATTTTTTATCCCATTTATCAAACTTATTGCAGAATTTTCACCTTGGCCTTCCCCTACCTCAGAAACAAGGCTTTCTGTGATGAAAATTTTGATTTTGGAAGAATTAAAGATAGATTGAATGATTTATAACAACATTGTGTAACAGACAGGATGCTATTGGATTTAAGACCATGCCCAATCGGGTCAATCTCAGACAACAACCATTTACAGAATACAGAAAATGAATGTTTTCACATGACATATCCGTCAAACTATTCAGTCCTTGTTTCTTGAACAGCTTAATGCAATGTCAATTTAATCTTGCTCAATTACCAGTGTACCGTTCTGTGCCAATATAAATAACGCCATGTCTAATTATTAGCACAGCTATCTTTGCTGATAAAACAAACATTGCCCTATTACCGGTGTAACCATCTGGGCCAACACAGAGTCATCATCAGGCTTGAAGTCATTCTTCTTCTGCTCCGTGGAGAGTATGTATCGCACCCAGCCGCAGATCGAGGTCACCGCTCGGTCAAGACCGGTGTCGATCTTCGCCTCAAGGTTGTCCCGCAGGTCTCGTTTCTTGTGCAGGCAATCTGCGTACAACGGAGTTGACCTGGAAACGAGAAAACGATTTTTAATATTTTTAATGTATTGAAGAACTGGTCCCATGACAATATAATAATCATTCTTACATTTTTAAAAAGTCTTAATTTTAAATATTAGGCAATTACATTGTAGTAACTGGGTATAATTTTTAAAATATTAAAACAACAAAAAACAAATATCATCAACGTGTGTAGTAGCCGTTTTCATTGGTCAATGTGCTGTTTGGGAATAAAAAAAAACAAGAGATGTTTGTAAAACATGTATGCCCCCCCCCCCTTGAAGCCAAAATGTGAATATGTGCAATTGTTAAGAAATTTTTTTAATATGCAATCCCAAGCGAGGTCTCGATATATGGTATCTATGTATAAAGTTTCATTAAAATATCTCGATGCGTTCTCAAGCCATTGAGTGGAAACCGTTTTTCTATTTTTAGTAATGGTGACCTTGACCCCACCCTCATTAAAATATCTCGATGCATTCTCAAGCTATTGAGCGGAAACCGTTTTTCTATTTTTAGCAACGGTGACCTTGACTCCACCCACCCCACATGCAATCCCAACGAGGTCTCGATATAAGGTATATATGTATTAAGTTTCATTGAAATATCTCGATGCGTTCTCAAGTAATTGTGCTGAAACAGTTTTTTATATTTTAAGTAACAGTGACCTTGACCTTGACCCCACCCACCCCATATGCAATCCCAAGCGAGGTCTCGATGTAAGGTATCTATGTATAAAGTTTCATTAAAATATCTCAATGTGATCTCAAGTTATTGAGCGGAAACCGTTTTTCTATTTTTTGTAATGGTGACCTTGACCTTGACCCCACCAACCCCATATGCAATCCCAAGTGGGGTCTCAATATAAGGTGTCTATGTATGAAGTTTCATTAAAATATCTCAATGCGTTCTCAAGTTATTGAGCAGAGACCGTTGTTCTATTTTTGGTAATGGTGACCTTGACCTTGACCCCACCCACCCCATATGCAATCCCAGGCGAGGTCTCAATATAGGGTATCTATGTATGAAGTTTCATTAAAATATCTTGATGCGTTCTCAAGTTATTGAGCGGAAACCATTTTTCTATTTTTAGTAACGGTGACCTTGACCTTGATCCCACCCACCCCATATGCAATCCCAAGCGAGGTCTTGATGTAAGGTATCTACGTATAAAGTTTCATTAAAATATCTCAATGCGTTCTTAAGTTATTGAGCGGAAACCGTTTTTCTATTTTTAGCAACGGTGACATTGACCTTTGACCTGTTGACCTGAAAATTTATAGGCTTCTTCCTTTCCTCCCAAGTAACCAGCGTACCAACTTTCATAATCATAGGTCAAGGTGTTCTCAAGATCTCGTGCGGAAACAAAATGGTCTACGGTCAGATCGACCGGCCGACCGTCAGGTGCAAAGCAAGATACCCAGACTTCTTCGAAGGGGGGCATAATTATGTTTGTTTCAGGTTGCCCGACATACCCTAAAAAATGCTCCGACCCTAGACCATTTTATTGAGTGGGTCAGATATTTTTTGTTTATTTTACTTTTTTCCAATAATTATATCTTATTTGGATAAATAAGAGTTTTGTTTTGATAGCATCCTCTTCAAAACAATGTTTTATGATATTAGAAACATGTTTTGAATTTTCATACAGTTTTATAATCTTCAAGTTGACCATTTACCAAATAACAAAAATTGTTTAAAAGAATAATTCCCTACCTACCTAACCTAATTTTTTGGGGCATGTAACCTGAAACGAACATAATTTGAAGCGCGTCATGGGAAAACCGGACTTAATGCATGTGCGTATTGTCATCCCGGATTGGCCTGTGCAGTCCACACAGGCTAATACGGGACAGCACTTTCCACTTTTATGGTATTTCCTTTTTCAAGGAAGTCTCTTCTAACCATAAATCCACTTTAGGCAGAAAGTGCCATCCCGGATTAGCCTGTGCGGACTGCACAGGCTAAACTGGGACGACACTTTACGCACATACATTAAGCCCGGTTTTCCCACGACACGCCTCATATTTTTTTTTACACCTAAGATAGCTAAGTTTGAGATTGAGAATGTTTGTAGTCAAGGAGTCCAATGTAAAATGATTTGAGTCAAAGAGATGTGACAACCGTTACTTTATGTTTAATATCTGTTTATCATCTTCAAATATGGATCTAGAACAAAACTTACTTTTTGGCAATATACTGTACAATTCGTGTTAATTCTTTTGGAACCAAGCTGTTTTAAAATTATGTTTTACATTATTGTTATATATTCTTAAGGAATTACTTTCAAAAGACAAAATTTTAATGCACAGCAATATGTCAATAAATTAGCATATAAATATCATACAACGATATTGTCATGTATACTATATATAATGTATCTATATAATGTTTCATTCATAACAGGCGACAGGGGTGTAACTGGGTATTTTGACAGGTATTTACCTGGCCATGTGTCAAAATCATCCATGTCTTAGCTCTTCCTTTCACAGACCTTATCATGGTGCAGTTTTATAAAACACTGTACAACAGACCTTTGCTAATAAAGTCTTAAGACAGTAATGATACGGTTAACCTAGTTGACACAAAGGAGCAATCAGTTTTAACTGGATATCAAATGATACGGTTAACCTAGTTGACACAAAGGAGCAATCAGTTTTAACTGGATATCAAATGATACGGTTAACCTAGTTGACACAAAGGAGCATGTGGAAATGCTTGCGGTTCACATGCCAATATAATAAATTAAAATTAATCCCCTAACGACAGGGAAGAACATGATTTACAAGTGGCAAAAATGTCTATTAAATTTATGTTTTCAAGTAGACATTTATGATTACTTTGTACTGCTTACCGCAGCAAGGATTCAACATTTTGATATATATTTGGCGCGTCATGAGAAAACCGGTCTTAATGCATGTGCGAAAAGTTTTGTCCCGGATTAGCCTGAGCAGTCCGCACAGGCTAATCCAGGACGGCACTTTCCGCTTTTATGGTATTTTCTATTTCAAGGAAGTCTCTTTTAAACATAAATACACTGTAGGCGGAAAGTGCCGTCCTGGATTAGCCTGTGCGGACTGCACAGGCTAATCCGGGACGACACTTTACGCACATGCATTAAGTCCGGTTTTCCCACGACGTGCCTCATATATATAATGAAGTCAAGTGTCGCTATCTATGAAAGGAATTCGTTAACTGTCTCCTGTAATCATTTCTGCCAAACAAATCTGCAATCATGGCAATTGGTTGCAAAACATGATCATATAACTTGTAACAATATGAACCTCGCATAGCATAGTTAGTCAAAAGCTTCATGTAGTAGATGCAAACATACTAAGCACTACTATTATAACTAACAAGGGTGGTAATTGATTGAAATGTATGAATACTGCAAACTGTCAAGTTATTATGATTTTCGTGAATACATGGAAACACATGATACTGCTATTCTTGTAAACGTGACAAGTTGATAGGATGTTGAAACTTTTGCAGTATGACAACATTTGATCGCTCTGTCAGGTTTTCAAGCAAAAGCAGTGACAGTATTGCACTTGTTGCAACGATAATTGCAAAGTGAGAAACCAAATCCCTACTTTGCACTACAAAACTATTACATACCTGTTCACAGGTGTCTTTTTACAGGTAAACCATGACAAACATAATAACCTGACTGTTTGCAGTATGGCAACTTTCGAATCGACTTCCACCCTTGACTAATGCAATCACAGCAAACAAGCCATGACAAAGATCTCTTCAAAAATGCAAGAAAATGCAGAATGTGTCATTTTGGCAGGAGAAAACCTACCAGAAAAGCTAGCAAAGACAACGAACATGTCTCAGTTTTCTACACTACCAAACATCTGTTTGTAAATGTGTGTCTGTTACAATAATTAACTTTCAAAACTATTACTTATTTTGAGCAAATATGGTACCATACAGAGTCACTCAACTATTTATTTGCTTCTTCTAAATAACATTGTATCGACTTAATGCACTGAACTCAACTGATTCAAACCATTGTAAAATACATATATTAACAACTTAATAAAGACTGCCAGTAAATTTTTCTATTTAGGGCAAGATCCAGAGCAAAATAGCAGGTTGCTGCACCCTTCTCCTACTGGTACATGTATTTGGTTCCTCCATGCTGCCCCTCAGGGCTGGTCAACAGAGAAATATTGAATATATTTTAAAATTCAATATATTTTTGCAAATATTCAATGAAAAAATGAAAAAACTAGGTTTAAAACCCATAAGAAGAAATAGTAAAATGACAGAAACCTTGGATTCAAATTTATTATAAATGTCAAAGAACTAGACCGGCGTACCCCCTGCCACTTTGAGCCAGGGTTGGCACCAATTTACCCCACCCCCATTTTAACCAGCGGTTTTAACTGGTTAAAACTGCCCCGGTCAATACTCCCAAAGTGGTCAATACTGGTAAATATTGGTCAATTTTTCTTGCCGAATTTAAAATTAAATCCATACTTAAACCTTGTTTTTTAAAACCAATACAGTAAATTACTTTTTACTTAATCTGGCAGTAAACATGGCATGAAACACTAGTTGAAAATCTGAATTATCAAGTAAATCATACTCAATATTCCCAATACATGTTTACATGTGTTTATTTAAGACAAGGGCCTTATATCATATTAACACCCAATTTAGGCAGAGCTTGCAAAGTTACAGGAAAAGTAATTCAGACAGTGTTTCCAAATTGTTTTCAATGTGTTGCAGTTATATAACAATAAAATTTGAAGAATTTATTAATTAAAAGAACAATAATTTGTATCATGTAATACTTGCATATTCATTTATGCATCATGGAAAGGGGTTTATATACATTATGTTTATTTTTAGAGTAAGCAAAATTCAATGACCACTATTGACCACTATTGACCAGTATTGACCGGTTAAACTCAATGAACTGGTCAATAAGCCAACCCTGTTTTGAGCAGCATCATGTACCTATTTCACGGTGCAAATGGTCATCGCATACTGCTAAAATAAAATTGGAATTCACAGAATACTTCATGGAAAAAGTCGTTAAACAGGCACGATATATGTGTATCTAAATTCAAATATTGAACCATCCATATACTCTATGATAAAACCACAAGTTGCACGGAACACAATATGATTTAAGCCACACATAAACGTTCAATTTTAGTAAAATGAAGATCCCAGTCAAAAACAAGTACCTGTATTGAATGATATGCATAATTCGCATTTAAATCTTAAGTTTCAATATAAAGTTTATAGTTCCAAACGTATTTTTTCACCAAAAACACAGTGATGAGATCACAGAAACTTAAATGAGCTTCTATCATACGAATTATAGCCAAAATGGAAGAGAAATCTAAAAATATATCTGAAAATTCACTTCATGAATAAAAGACATGGACACTTTTTCACTTCGTCTATGACAAGGGACAAATTCAGGAAAATATGTTGTAAGAATATTTAGTAGCGATATCCACTGTGTTCCGTAGAACTAAAATTATTGTCATATAATGATGAAAACCCGGAGAAATTAACATTTTCTTGTCCTGCACTATGATTGTTTTGTCCATAAGTATGCGGTGCCCATCCATTCATTATAAAAGTAACGTAGTTGTATTTCATCAGTATACGGTGACCATATACACCGTGTATTTTGATCCTAGATCTTTCCCTACCATTGTAATTAACAATAACTGCAAACTGTTTAGAGGCACCATCAAGTTGGATTTAAATAATTCGAACTCAAAATGCATCAGAAACTTGCAATGTGTTGGCAACAAGCAAATGGCTGACACGCACATCCAAATACACAATAATGTGTCACTCCTTAATTTTGCAAGGCACTATAGAAGTAATAGTAATAAAGTTTCATTTAACTTAATGCTCATTGGTTTGCATAAGATGCTAATAATATGTATGTAGAATTATCAATATATATTAAAGAAAATTCCTGTTAAAACTAATATGTACTGGTAAAATAACATATTTAAAATACATATGTAATTACTATTATGTAAAATACTAAATAATGCTAATATATAAACACATATTTAGTGATATAATGGGGTAAACTGGTATGCTGAAACTGTGATTTTCTTTTTTTTCACAAACTTGTAAGCAAGAATGTTCATTTTATACCTTATTTGATATAAAATAAAGATTGTTTATTGCAACAAATGCTCGTTGCACACAGAAACAGTTTTAAACTTACGACTTTTCTTTTCCTTTTTCTTTTTTGCTGACAGCTAAACTGATAAATTATAATTTATGATTTAAACACACAAAAAAGCTTGACACATATATAATTAGATGCAGTAAAGGCTTTTAGCATTAATTAAGTAAATATTTAATTACACAAAACTAAATTACACACTTTATAAGTCAAAATTGAAAACTGTTTTAAACAATTGAGCAATAAATACTTTTTTTTAATAGAAAAGACCACAAAACAAGTTTAATGACAACTAACAGTAGGTGTTTATTTATATGTTATTATGACATACATAATATAATATATCTCAACATATAACTGTTATGTATGTAAAAGTAATTATTTCAGGGTATTCGTAAATGAACGAAAATTTCTACAATGCTGGTTGATGTATGGTCTAATGACTTGCAGCCTAGGATTAAACTGCATGTAACACACAGTGTAAGTGTTGCAACTTACGGTTGTTCTGTTCCCTTCATACTGATTGAAAAACATCAAAGAATACATTCAATATACATGCTGTTATCACCTACAATTTGTACAAAAAAACAACAACATATTATTTCTACAAATAAAACATGCCATTTTCTTGGTATATCTATTAACCAAAACATCAAACAATGCTTACAGTAAAATACCACACTATTTGTCCAACAACTAGTGAAACAAATTGATAACAATCAAACCATTCAAATTATCAACATATGCATAATATACATGACACTACCTGTATGCCCTGCATATTTTATGCAGTAAAGAGTTCAGTTGAAATCTGTGTCTTACTTTTTACAACAGTTCAGAGTTCAAAACAGAAGCTTTTTCAGAGTTGAAAACAGAAGCTTTTTCAATCACCCGACTGAGGCACTTTCAATCATTCAACGCAGGACCTTTCAAGCAATCAACTCAAGAAGTTTCAACAATTTAAACTGGGAACTTTCAATCATTAAACCCAGCAATTTTTAATCATTCAACATAGGTACTTTTAATTTCTGAAAACAAGAACTCTCAACCCAGGAACTTTCAACTATCAGATTTTTTCAACTATTAAACCCATGAACTTTCACTCACTCAACCCAGGAATTGTATTTATTCAACCCTGAAATTTTCATTTATTCAACCCAAGAACTTTCAATCATTAAATCCTGATATTTTAATAATGCCATCCAGGAAATTGTAAATAATTCAACTAAGAACATTTCAATCATTCAACCTAGGAACTTTCAATCATTCAACCCAGAAACTTTCAATCATTCAACCTAGGAAATTTCAATCAGTCAACCCAGAAACATTCAATCAGTCAACCTAGGAAGTTTCAATCAGTCAACCCAGAAACTTTCAATCAGTCACCTAGGAACTTTCAATCAGTCAACCCAGAAACTTTCAATCAGTCAACCCAGAAACTTTCAATCAGTCAACCTAGGAACTTTCATTCAGTCAACCTAGGAACTTTCAATCATTCAACCCAGAAACTTTTAATCAGGCAACCCAGAAACTTTCAATCATTCAACCCAGAAACTTTCAATCAGTCAACACAGACACTTTCAATCATTCAACCCAGAAAATTTCAATCAGTCAACCCAGAAACTTTCAATTAGTCAGCCCAGAAACTTTCAATCATTCAACCTAGGAACTTTCAATCAGTCAACCTAGGAACTTTCAATCATTCAACCAAGAAACTTTCAATCAGTCAAACTAGGAAATTTCAATCAGTCAACCCAGAAACTTTCAATCAGTCAACCTAGGAACTTTCAATCAGTCAACCCAGAAACTTTCAATCAGTCAACCCAGAATCTTTCAATCAGTCAACCCAGACACTTTCAATCAATTAACCCAGAAACTTTTAATCAGTCAACCTGGGAACTTTCAATCAGTCAACCTAGGAACTTTCAATCAGTCAACCTAGGAACTTTCAATTAGTCAACCCAGAAACTTGCAATCAGTCAACCCTGAAACTTTCAATCAGTCAACCTAGGAACCAATCAGTCAATCTAGGAACTGTCAATCATTCAACTTAGGAACTTTCAAACATTCAAAATTAGAACTGTTAATCATTCAATTCAGGAACTTTCAATGACACAACACAGGAATTTTCAATCAAACAACCCAGAAAAGTTAAATCATGCAGCCCAGGAATTTCAATTTTTCAATCCTAACAACGTTATTTATTCAACCCAAAGAACTTTTAATCATTAAACCCTGGTATGTTTAATCAATCAACCCAGGAACTTTCAATCATTCAACCCAGGACACTTTCAATTATTGAACCCAGGAACTTCCAGTCAATCAACCCAGGACACTTTAATTATTCAACCCAGGACACTTTCAATCACTCAACCCAGGAAACTTTAATCCTTCAACCCAGGACACTTTAATCTTTCAACCCTGGACACTTTCAATCACTGAACCCAGGACACTTTAATCATTCAACCCAGGACACTTTCAATCATTCAACCCAGGACACTTTCAATCATTCAACCCAGGACACTTTCAACCTTTCAAACCAGGACACTTTCAATCATTCAACCCAGGACACTTTCAACCATTCAAACCAGGACACTTTCAACCATTCAACCCAGGACACTTTCAATCATTCAACCCAGGACACTTTCAACCATTCAACCCAGGACACTTTCAATCATTCAACCCAGGACACTTTCAATCATTCAAACCAGGACACTTTCAATCATTCAACCCAGGACACTTTCAATCATTCAACCCAGGACACTTTCAACCATTCAAACCAGGACACTTTCAATCATTCAACCCAGGACACTTTCAATCATTCAACCCAGGACAATTTGAGCCATTCAAACCAGGACACTTTCAATCATTCAACCCAGGACACTTTCAACCATTCAAACCAGGACACTTTCAATCATTCAACCCAGGACACTTTCAATCATTCAACCCAGGACACTTTCAATCATTCAACCCAGGACAATTTCAATCATTCAACCCAGGACACTTTCAATCATCAGCCCAGGACACTTTTAGTCATTAAACCCAAATACTGTTGAACACAATTACTTTCTACCATTCAACAATGGAACTTGGATCTTGGCAGATGGCATCCTGTTTTCTTTACAGCAATAACAATACCTGTTGCATGACTTTATGCATATTTGAAATCTAACTCATACAGTTTCATGACCTGCAGTAGTGCTCAATACAAAAGAGAATGATACAACTTTCGCCTTAATTAACAATGGAAGGTCCACATGCACCAACTTGCCCGCTAGTTTTACAATAAAAACTGTTTAAGATACAAAACAACACAATTATGGATGATGAAGCCAGCTAGAAATACAAGCAAATTTTCAGCTACAGTGATAATTACAGGATGACTGGGTTCAAACCAGTTCAGACATGAAACACATTTCAGGTAAACAAATTGGCGCTTCGTGGAAATTTCTCGGCTGCAGATGGTGATAACTGGCCAAAATGGGACAAAACACAACCTGCATGTATATGCAACGGTAAGTTCACATATCTGAAACGCAATCATACTATTCCAAATTTCTAGCCAGTTTAGAACATGATAAACTTTTCCTGTAAACTGTACAAACTGGCACTACATGGAAATTTCTCAACTTCAAAAGGTGAAAATTGGCACACAAAAGGTCAGGACAAAACATGTATATGGACTGTTAATTTCACATTTCCGGAAAACAATCATACCATTCCGAGCTTCTTACAAGTCCACAGGTGTGTTTTGAAAGAGAATTTTTTACAAACAAGGACAGTCTTAACAAAGAAACAATATACCAGTATTAAATTTCACACAACAAATACTTCGAAAATGTTATAAAATACCCTAGAGAGAAATATTCTTTCCTATAATTATGTTACAAGTTTACATATATTTTCATCTAAGAGCTAAAGCAAAAATTCCTGCTGACTATAGCTGATAATTGTTAAACAAAAGTAAAAAGAGTAACACATATTCCGTGTACCTAATGAACACGCAAGAGTGGACACCATTACAATAGTAGAAGGGAGATAACTATTGTCAATAAGTGATACTAGACTCATATGGACACAACTATCAGTTAAAGAACCGGAATCTTTATGCTTGACATCCAGACAAGACAACTTAACACATAAATGCATAGGCATAAACAAGATCTCAATTGCACAACACAACACAGTTCTAAGCTACATGATGTACTTTTGCCAAACTGACAATCTCTGTAGATTTCAACAAAACAAAACTAAACAAGAGATGTTTGTAAAACATGTATGCCCCCCCCCGACTTGCAGGCAAAATGTGAATATGTGCAATTGTTAAGAATTTTTTTTAATATGCAATCCCAAGCGAGGTCTCGATGTATGGTATCTATGTATAAAGTTTCATTAAAATATCTCTATGCGTTCTCAAGTTAGTGAGCGGAAACCGTTTTTCTATTTTTAGTATAGGTCACCTTGACCTAGACCCCACCCATCCCATATGAAATCCCAAGAGAGGTCTCAATATAAGGTATCTATGTATGAAGTTTCATTAAAATATCTCAATGTGTTTTCCAGTTATTGAGCGGAAACCGTTTTTTCTATTTTTAACAAGATGACCATGACCCCACCCAACCCATATGCAATCCCAAGCGAGGTCTCGATATAAGGTATATATGTATCAAGTTTCATTAAAATATCTCAATGCTTGTCAAGTTATTGAGCAAAAAGCGTTTTTCTATTTTAAGTACCGGTGACCTTGACCTTGACCCCACCCACCACATATGCAATCCCAACAGAGGTCTTAATATAAGATATCCATGTATGAAGTTTCATTAAAATATCTTGATGCGTTCTCAATTGATTAAGTGGAAACCATTTTCTATTTTTAGTAACTGTCACATTGACCTTGACCGCACCCACCCCATATGCAATCTAAAGCAAGGCTTTGATATAAGGTATATAATGTATGAAGTTTCATTAAAATATCTCAATGCGTTCTCAAGTTATTGAGCATAAACCGTTTTTCTATTTTTAGTTATGGTGACCTTGATCTTGACCCCACCCACCCATATGAAATCCCAAGCTAGATCTCGATATATGGTATCTACTTATGAAGTTTCATTAAAATATCTTTAAGGATTCTAAAGTTATTGAGCGGAAACGTTTTTTCTATTTTTAGTAACGGTGACCTAGACCCACCCAACCCATATGCAATCCCAAGCGAGGTCTCGATATAAGGTATATATGTATGAAGTTTCATTTAAATATCTCGATGCGTTCTCATGTTATTGAGCGGAAACCGTTTTTGAGCGGAAACCGCTTTTTCTATTTTTATTAACGGTGACCCTGACCTTGACCCCACCCACCCTATATGCAATCCCAAGCGAGGACTCAATATAAGGTATCTATGTATGAAGTTTCATTAAAATATCTCGATGCGTTCTCAAGTTATTGAGCAGAGATAGTTTTTCTATTTTTAGTAACAGTTACCTTGACCTTGACCACACCCTCCCCATATGCAATCTCAAGCAAGGCTTCGATATAAGGTATATATGTATGAAGTTTCATTAAAATATCTCAATGCGTTCTCAAGTTATTGAGCAGAAACCGTTTTTCTATTTTTAGTTATGGTGACCTTGATCTTGACCCAACCCACCCCCTATGCAATCCCAAGCGAGGTCTCGATACATGGTATCCAAGTATGCAGTTTCATTAAAATATCTTTATGGATTCTAAAGTTATTGAGTGGAAACCATTTTTCTATTTTTAGTAACGGTGACCTAGACCCACCCAACCAATATGCAATCCCAAGCGAGGTCTCGATATAAGGTATATATGTATGAAGTTTCATTGAAATATCTCGATGCGTTCTCAAGTTATTGAGCGGAAACCGTTTTTTCTATTTTTATTAACGGTGACCCTGACCGTGACCCCACCCACTCTATATGCAATCCCAAGCGAGGTCTCAATATAAGGTATCTATGTATGAAATTTCATTAAAATATCTCGATGCGTTCTCAAGTTATTGAGCAGAGACCGTTTTTCTATTTTTAGTAACAGTTACCTTGACCTTGACCACACCCACCCCATATGCAATCCCAAGCGAGGTCTCAATATAAGGTATCTATGTATGAAGTTTCATTAAAATATCTCTATGCGTTCTCAAGTTATTGAGCGGAATCCGTTTTTCTATATTTAGTAACGGTGACCTTAACCTTGAGCCCACCCACCCCATATGCAATTCCAAGCGAGGTCTCGATATAAGGTATCTATGTATAAAGTTTCATTAAAGTATCTCGATGCGTTCCCAAGTCATTGTTTGTTTTTTGTTGTTTTTTTGTTTGGATTTTTCGCCGTATTCAACAGTATTTCAGTCATATAACGGCGGTCAGTTAACCTACTCACACTTTTCGTGGGTAAGCTGGTTTACCAGTACTAAGTGCACATACTTATGCCAGTAACTGACAACTGCCCTACTTGAATCAGAGGTAGGGGGAGAATGGCCATAGAAATAATTTCATGACCAATCCCCACACAAGTTATGTGGCCGGGCTGGAAATCGAACCCTCGGATTTGTAGTCCAGCGCTTTACCAACTGAGCTAGCCGTTTTTCTATTTTTAGCAATGATGACCTTGACCTTTGACCTGTTGACCTCAAAATGTATAGGAGTCTTCCTTTCCTCCCAAGTAACCAGCATACCAACTTTCATGATCGTAGGTCAAAGCGTTCTCCAGATATCGTGCGGTTTCGAAATGGTCTATACGGACAGACTGACCATCCGACCATCCGGCCGACCGACATACCGACCGACTGACCGACAGGTGCAAAGCAAGATACCCCCACTTCTTCGAAGGGGGGCATAATAAGTTATGTGAAACCTTTAGCTCATAAGTGACAAAAACTGACATGTTACGAGCATTTCCTGGGTAAAAACATTACAATAGTATGCCCCAGAATGATCATCTGAATGCCCCTTAAGCAGGAAAAAAACTCCAGTTTTCCCTTTTGAAAAGTTGCAATGGTGTTATGGATATGGTGCCTGCTTTGCGATCGGGCGATCATGAACTTTGGTGAGTGCTCAAATTATCATTCGCAAAAAGACACCGAATACCGATTCCACATAGGAAATGGACTTGAAAGTGTCTCAATAGGCTTCTAGATAAATCTAGCTAAACAAAACATGTTTAAACTATAAGACGGGCACCATTTCCCATTATCCATTGCATACCTTAGACCTAAAATAGACAAAAAACGACATTCAAACAATTGGACAACATTTAAGATTAATTTAACCTTTGTACATCATAATTTCAACATGCTAAAACAGGCCACACAACTTACAGGAATAGAGGGACAGCGCAGTCCATGAACTGTTTCTCGAACAGGTGGAAGAGAGTGTTAGCCTGCTGGACCGTGTCAAAGAAGTAGATCTGGGGAGGAGTCTTGGGTTCACCCACCGGTATGCCTAAAACATGATAATTGTCACAGTTAGAAATGCAAGACAGAGTTGCTACTGCCACAATATGGTCTTGTCATAAAACTATGGTATCCATTTGAAAGAAGTGGACTCAAAGGGAATGCTTTATTTCATGATGTTACACTTATGTACCTGAAATAATTTAAATATATGAAGCCTTTCAGGAGATATTGTCCGGAAATCGTGTTTTTAGGGATTTTAAGTCAAAAAGGGGCCATAACTCTGTCAACATTTGGTGGTTTGTAACTCGACGTGTATTTTATGATGTTAAACCTGCCTAGTAAAAATTATTTGAATATGTCAAGCCTTTTATGAGTTATCATCTGTAAACAGTGTATTTGGGAAAAATTAAGTTCTAATTATGCCCCTTACATATGACTTTTGTAAGTTTAGGCAGGAATTCAAAAGAAATGCAACATTCCATTGATGACAAGCCCAGGCTGGCCGAGAGAGACAGCAGGCAGGGGGAACCAAAAGAAGCCGGTTGCAGCACACTTCTATTTGGATTTTGATCTTTTCCTAGCAATGAGTCAGGTATGCTAACATCAATAAGAGGTCCATCAGCACAGTCATTTCTGTTTAGTTATGAGTAGTGCAGGATCAGCAGGGCCTGTATTCACCAACCTATTCTAAGACTTAAGACTAAGAACTAGAAATGTCACATGAGTGACGGATATACCCCCACAATATGGCCTTGTCACAAAACTATGGCATCCATTCGAAGAAATAGACACAGAGAGAATGCTTCAATTTGTGAATGTTTAACAGTGTATTTGGAAAAATTTAATTTCAGCAGGAGCCATAACTCTGTCAACATTTAGTAGTTTGTAACTGAAGTTGAACTTGATCTGTATTTTATGATGTTACACCTATGCACCAAATATAATTTAACAAGAAATGTGGAAATTCCATGAAAACCAAATTTTTTTTACGAAATGCATAAGTCAGCACAATAATGAAATTAATTTCTGGCAGCGTTGTTTCTCACCACTTTGGGATTGGTACCGGTACCCCTCCTATTGGGAAAATTTGCGGCGTTTTCAGCCAAATTAGGAATTTTACCAGTTTCATTAAAAAGTTAAAAACTGTCAAAAAGGATGTGAAAACAGTAAGTTACAATAAATAAACACTTAAACAATTTATTCCATTAATTCTTTAACTTGCATTTAAGTCTGTGCATGGTTTTAAATGCCGTGCTGGTGGGTATCAACCTTCACAACTTGCCCCAGAGACACAAGTTTGCTCTCGGACTCGACACTGACAATGTCTGTGTCAATGGTTGACAGAACATAAACAAAATTACTATTATCTTCCGCCATTAATGACAGTTGTCAATCGATACTTTCTGCTTTGCCATTAAAGCCATAGCTAGATAAAGGATTGCAACCCTGAATGTTTTTTTTTTTTGGTAGTATTTAGTTTAATGAATTGCCATGTCCCATCAATGAAATTCGCAAAAACGTGTTCCCATTCTTACACGCAATGTATAACTGATAACAGAAACCAATCAATACAGCGCCACCAAACCTTGCAGCGGTTACTTCCCCTAGCCGTTAACAGTAATTGATTTGAGCTGTGTGCGGAGGTTTACGCTTGGGTAAAACAAAAATAAAATACAGGAACATCGTCGATCTTTTCAAGGTCTTTTTGGATTTTTTTCTTACACTTGGGAATTTTGTAACTTTAAATTGGGAAAAATGGTCAGAAAATCGGATTGGGAATAGTATTGTTTTCCGGTACCGACTTTATATAGAGGAAAAACACTGTCTGGGTGCAAGAAGAAGGTCATACACCTATGGCTAAGAAATGGTGACCTTGACCTTGCAATCCAAAGCGAGGTCTCAATATAAGGTATCTACATATGAAGTTTCATTAAAATATCTAAATAAGTTCTTAAGTTACTGAGTGCAAACCTTTTTTTTTATTTTTAGTAAAGGTGACCTTGACCCCACCCACTCCATATGCAATCACAAGAGAGGTCTAGATATAAGGTATCTACATATGAAGTTTTAAAATATCTCAATTCGTTCTCTAGGTATTGAGTGAAAACTTTTTATCTTTTTTTAGAAGTAATGACCTGGACACCATCCACCCCATATGCAATCCCAAGCAAGATCTCAATATGAGGTATCCACATATGAACTTTCATTAAAATATCTCAAAGCTTTCTCAATGTATTGAGAGGAACCTGTTTTTCTATTTTCAGTAATGGTGATCTTGACTCTGACACCACCCACCCCTTATGCAATCCCAAGCAAGGTCTAAATATAAGGTATCTATGTATGAAGTTTCATTAAAATATCTCAGTGCGTTCTCAAGTTAATGAGTGGAAACTGTTTTTCTATTTTTGGTAATGGTGACCTTGACCCAACCCACCCGAAATGCAATCCCAAGCGAGGTCTCGATATAAGGTATCTATGTATGAAGTTTCATTAAAATATCTCAATGCATTGTCAAGTTATTGAGCGGAAACTATTTTTCTATTTTAAAAATAACGGTTACTTTGTTTTTGACACCATATGCAATCCCAAGCGAGGTCTTGATATAACATATCTATGTATGAAGTTGGTTACTTTGACCTTGATCCCATATGCAATCCCAAGGAAAGTCTTGATATAACGTATCTATGTATGAAGTTTCATTACAATAGCTCAATTCGTTCTCGAGTTTGAGAGCGGAAACAAAAAGTTGACACCGCCACTGAAGTCGAACTTAACCCATATTTTATGATGCTACACATGTTTGAATATGTCAAGCCATTGTTGAGTTATCGTCAGGAAACCATGTTTTTAGGAAATTTAAGTCAAAAAGGGGCCATAAATATGTCAAAATTTAGTGGTTTGTAACCAAAGTCGAACTTGACCCGTATTTTGTGATGCTACACATGTACATCAAAAATTATTTGAATATGTCAAGCCATTCTCGAGGTATTGTCCGGAAACCATGTTTTCAGGGAATTTATGTCAAAAAGGGGCCATAAATTTAGTGGTTTTTAACCAAAGTCGAACCTGACCTGTATTTTATGATGTTACACATGTGTACCAAAAAATATTTGAATATGTCAAGCCATTCTTGAGTTATCGTCCGGAAACCATGTTTTAAGGAATTTCAGTCCAAAAGGGGCAATAACTCTGTCAAAATTTAGTGGTTTGTAACCAAAGGCGAACTTGACCTGTATTTTATGATGTTACACGTGTGCCAAAAATTATTAGAATATGTCAAGCCCTTCTACAGTTATCATCCGGAAACTTAAAAACCGACAGACATACAGACCAACAAACCGACAAGCTCACTCCTATATACGCCCCCTAAACTTTGTTTGTGGAGGTATAATAAAGAATACACTTGAAACTGTACTTTTCCAAGAGTGCCCTGATGTTGAATCAATCTTGGTATTCACCATCTCTTATTTCATCATTCTATATTTAGAATGATTTGTTAATGACAGCAACATTGGTACCTAGTATATGCCACTGCAATCAGGTTTTCTACACAGCAACTTCGAAATAATACAGTTTTAGTGATTGGAAAATTAGTGAAAACATTATACAAATGTGGCGCGTCGTGAGAAAACCGGTCTTAATGCATGTGCGCAAAGTGTCGTCCCGGATTAGCCTGTGCAGTCCGCACAGGCTAATCTGGGACGGCACTTTCCGCCTACAGTGGATTTATGTTTAGAAGAGACTGCCATGAAACAGAAAATAACACAAAAGCAGAAAGTGCCGTCCCGGATTAGCCTGTGCAGACACTTTACGCACATGCATTAAGTCCGGTTTTCCAACGACGCGCTTCAAATCTGAAATAGTCCTATTTCAGATATTCAGTCGATCTTATAGCCATGCAACAGGTTCATGTTTGCTTAATCAATTGTTTTTATTTGAAAACTACGATAACACTTGTTAATTTAAGAAGCAATGGTTAAGAGGTCATGGAACAAAAGACGTACCTTGTAAGCCCACCTCCACGGCATAGTCAATGTGTTCTACTACCAGGTACTTGATAAGGGTATCTAGAATCTTCACAGCATTGACCGGAACATCTGAACTCCCAGACAACTGGAAGATAAATCGAGGGTTTAGAGTAAAACTGTTGTACCTGCTCAACTTTTCCATAACTGATACAATAATATGATGACATTTTTACAAAGTTGTGATTTCAAAAACACCTGAGGTGGAATAAACTCCATCTCACTCAAAGGGTTTATCACTCATTATTTCCAAACTGATCTAGGAAATTTAAGCATTAATTTTCAAACAAAGTTTTAGGTTCAAAAGGAACCTGATTTTACTTTCATAAAACAATTTGATTGTCATCAATATCCAAGAGGCTTAAAGCGGGAATATGCAGTGCCCATTATATGGCACCATCGAAAGGCCAGTTTTGTTGCTGTTTTGGTCTGTTTTATTGTTGTTGTTGTTTTGTTGTTGTTGTTTGTTGGGGGGGGGGGGCAGGCATTACAAAGAGACTATATGGTACACATCATCTGGGACTGTTTGAAGCCAAGTTAGGGTTGGAACATTAAGTAGAGAATATATGGTACACAAAATCTGGCATCATTCAAAGGTCAGTTTGGATGGAGGCTTCTATAGGAAATATAATGTACACATCATCTGGTATTGTTTAGAGTCAAGTTAAGGTGAAAGCATTAAATGTGGAATTTATACAGTTCACATCATCTGGTATTGTTTAAAGATTAGTTAGAGTAAGAGCATTAGATAGGGAATATATGGTACAAAAAATCTGGCATCGTTCAAAGGCCAGTTTGGATGAAGGCTTCAATAGAAAATATACGATACACACCATCAGGCATTATTGAGAGTCAATTAAGGGTGGGAGCGTTAAATAGGGAATATAAGGTACCCACTATTTGGCATCGTTTGGAAGCTTGTTGGGTGGGGCATTAAATAGGGAAATATGGTACGCACCATCTGGCATCGTTTGAAGGCCAGTTTTGTCTCCTGAAGAATGTTGATGGAGACCTCCTGTGAGAGGAACGTCTCCCCGCCGTAGTTCTCCACCGTGGGACCAATGTTAATGTTCATGTTCACCGTGGCCATTTTGGCCTGCAGGTGGCTGCGCAACTCTGAAAGCCTGTGTAGTATATGGATGTGCAAGATTAGCGCTAAGAAATAACAAGACCATTCTCCGGACAGCTAAACTGCAGGTCAGAGCAATATGCCTTTGTCGGTGACCATACATAATGACCCCGAAAACATGTGAAAGTTTCCGTTGAATATCTGTAGTAGTTACACAGATATGTACTGGTTGCACACATACATTAACCTGAATTTTCTCTTGCAGGCAAACCTTAACCTGACTTATCTAACTTCCAAAGGGGGGCATAATTCTGCTCAAATGGTGGTCACAGTTATGGGCCTTGACCAGTGACCCTGAAGACATGTGTGAAGTTTTAATTGAATATGTGTAGTAGATATAAAGATATGGAGCTGTTGCACGCATACTTTAACAAAGATTTTCTAAGTACAAAACGGGGCATAATTCTGCTAAATAGCAGGTCAGAGTTATAGGCCTTGGTCAGTGACCTCACATAATGACCCCGAAGACATGTGTGAATTTTCAATTGAATATCTGTAGTAGTTAAAGAGATATGTACTAGTTGCACGCAAACCTGAACCAGAGCATTACGCCGACGCCGACAGAGAAGGCGACGCTTACGAACAGGTGAGTAGTATTGCTCAAACTATTCAGTGAACAGTCAAGCTAAAAATTAGAAGCCAAATTTTTAGATTTTGCAAAAATAGCTGACATTTTGAAATATTTTTCCAATACATTGTGAAAATATACCTAATTTTCAAATAATTTACAAAACTTAAGTAGCCATTGGCTATTTTAGCTACTGGAAACGGGAACATAGAAGTGATATTTTATGTGTTTACGTTACTCACTATTTAAATGATTCATCTTTAGTTTCCACTGTTTCTCATAAAATATATGAAGTGTGTTGTGGAAAAACCGGGCTAAATGCATGTACGTAAAGTGTCATCCCAGATCAGCCCGTGCGGACAGTATGGCAATTTCCGCCTACAGCGGATTTATGTTTAGAAGAGACTTCCTTGAAACAGAAAATACCATAAAAGCGGAAAGTGTCGTCCCAAATCAGCCCGTGTGAACTACAGATGCTGATACAGGGCGACACTACGCACGTGCATAAAGTCCAGTTTTCCCACGGCACGCCTCATACATGTAATAATCAAGGTGTGAAACGTGTTCAACATTATTTCAGGACTAAAACTAAAGACACCATTCTTACCCGCCTGACTGGATCTGTTTCTTGTGGTGGTCCTTACCCTCATAATAGCGCTGTAGAATCGCCCCACACCTCTCATTCAGGTACTTAATCTCAAAGCTGGAATAGTAAGAAAAAATTCATTTGAGGCGTGTCATGGGAAAACCGGTCTTGATGCATCTGCGTAAAGTGTCGTCCCAGATTAGCCTGTGCAGTACGCACAGGCTAATCCGGGACGGCACTTGCCGCCTACAGGGGATTTATGTTTAGAAGAGACCTCCTTGAAACAAAAAATACCATAAAAGCGGAAAGTGCCGTCCTGGATTAGCCTGTGCGGACTGCACAGGCTAATCCGGGACGACACTTTACGCACATTCATTAAGACCGGTTTTCTCACGATGCACCACATTTACACTAGGTTTACATTACTGATCTGTTTTTGTCTTAAATATTTATATGGCTGAATAAGAGGCAGTTCGTACTTGAAAGATTAGCATGCTGGTCAACGATTTCTAAAAGCTTAATATTCTACCTGATATAGTTGTCTAGATGATTTTGGAAGATGACTTTTATAAGTTTAAGCAGGAATGAACTGTCATTACCAATCTTGAACTGTGCCAAGTCGCTTGACAGCTTGGTGGTCCTGCAACATAAAGTAGTACATTACAAAATACCTTAATATACATGCAAAATATATTTCAGCTGAGGCACTGTTAATGTTACAGTCTAACATGATACATTTCTACAGACAAAGAACAAAATTATCATTGTTAAACTACCCAATAAACAACACAAAAAGAAGTCCCGATTCTGAGAGGAGTATAGTAAAAAGTAGTTCCAATTACAATTGCAAATATATATGTCAAATCATGTTAGAATTGAAATAATTTTCGCATTATCATTGTTTATCAGAGAATAAACAACTCTTTGTCGTTCTGATGCATGGCTATCTCACAACTCGGGCTAACGCAATCGTGGTTTAATACCTACTCATCAGAACTCCAAATCGATGTGTAATGCAGGGCTTTCATTAACTTGTGAAATCTGGAAGTTTGAACTTCCTAGCCTCTGATTTTGGAAGTTTTGCTCATAATATTTCGAAGTTTTGACAGTATTGTGTGACACAAGTCCTGAGCATTGCAGAAATGTAATTAGGTATAAGATTCAAGGTTTGTTTAATATCATTCTTTTTCATCAGGTGTTTATAATATGCCAATTTATTCAGTTAAAGAGGTAGACATTGAGATGAATCACTAATTTTTCTTCCAAATAATTCATCCATACATGATGAAACTTCCATGGCTGCAATTTTGGACATTCTGAACTTCAATGGCTGCAATTTTGGAAGTTCTGAAACTTAAATGGCTGCAATTTTGGAAGTCCTGTGACAAAAACTGGGAGTAAATTACTCCTAAACTTCCCTAAATGCAAGCCCTGATTTAAAGGCCGATAAACAACGATAAATCGAAAAATAGTTTTTTAAATGTCCAAAATATGTGAAAAATACATAGATCCCCAAATACGTTAATTGCAGAAACCTTTATGTTTACCATTTATGACCATTTATACCATGTATTTACCATATCCAAATCCAGACAAGGGTGAAAGAGTTATGGGATAGTAAGCCCACCTTTTTGTTTACCATTTATGACAATTGATAACATGTGCTTACCAAATCCAAATCCAGACAAGGGTGAAAGTTTTGTGACTGACAAAAAGTTGGACAGACAGACAACCAGATCAGAAGTTACCAGAAAGAAAACACAATAAATTCTTTTAAATACTACTCCCAAATAAATAATTATAAATTAACTGCAATTTGAAATATATCAGGTATTTTTATGTTGTAAAAATTCTAATGGGCCATTATGTTAAGAAATGTGTATGGAGATTATTAATATTCCAGGGTCCAATAATATGTCTCTTCATCCTGAAAACTGCCCCGCTACCTAGTGACCATGTTTTTCAATGGAGCAAAACCATTTTCAAACTCGACAGAGATATCATAAGAAAAATTGTTCTGAGCAAGTTTCATGTTGATTGGGCAAAAAATGTGGCCTCAAGAGTGTTCACAAGCTTTTTAAAGTTTTCAATACAGCCATATAAGGAAAACTGCCAAGCCCCCTGGTGGCCATGTTTTTCAACGGAGCAGAACCACAAAAGCACACCATAAGCATGTTGTGCTCAGGAAAGCTGAAAAGGTAAATGTTTACTAAACAAACACTGGGTAATAAATGTGTTCTATGCACAGTTAATTAAACTAACCTAGTCTTATAAAATTAATGAAATTAATGAAGTCCTTAATGAAATGAGGCGCGTCGTGGGAAAACCGGTCTTAATGCATGTGCGTAAAGTGTCGTCCCAGATTAGCCTGTGCAGTCCGCACAGGCTAATCCTGTGCGGACTGCACAGGCTAATCCGGGACGACACTTTACGCACATGCATTAAGACCGGTTTTCCAACGACACGCCTCAAATTATGAATACATAAAGAATACAAATACATGATCACAAACCTAGTATAAATATCAAAGAAGTCCTTCAGGTATTGTTCAGGGTCGTCTTTCTTGTTCAATTTACTCTGTACAAACACCTGAAAACAAGATAACGTAATCAAACAAGGATATCAGTAAAACTGATGGATGCTCCCCAATGTGCTTTGTCAAGCAATATAAATGCAATGAGAAAGGCAAAGATATTAAAATGACTAAAAATCAATAGAAATTTTCAAAGTCACATAACTCTGAGACAAATCATTGAACCAGAACGTACTGGTAGTATGCATGCACACCTCCCCTTGGTAATGAAGCTTCCCATAAAGTTTTGTTAAATTCCAGCAAGCAGTTGCTGAGAAATAGCACGGACAAGAAAGTAAAGAATAGTGCACTATATACTGATTTCAGAAATCTTCAAAGTCCCATAACTCTGAGACAAATCATTGAAGCGTACCATCCTGTAGTATGCACACCTCTTTTTTGTAATGAAGCTTCCCATAAAGTTTTGTTGAATTCCAGCAAGTAGTTGCTGAGAAATAGCCCAGAAAGAAAGTCAAGATTTGTCCAGTAAATACTGATTTCATAAATCTTCAAAGTCCCATAACTCTGGGAAAAATTACTAAAGCGGAACGTCCTGGTAATATGCACACCTCCTCTTGGTAATAAAGCTTCCCATGAAGTTTTGTTGAATTCCAGCCAGAAGTTGCTGAGAAATACTCCAGACAAGAAAGTCAAGAATTGTGCACTATATACTAATTTCAGAAATATTCCAAATCCCATAACTCTAAGAAAAATCATTGAAGCAGAACGTCCTGGTAATATGAACACCTCCTCTCGGTAATAAAGCTTCCCATGAAGTTTCGTTGAATTCCGGCCAGTAGTTGCTGAGAAATACTCCGGACAAGAAAGTGTGCAGGAAGGAGAGACGGACGGACGGAAGGATGGACAGACAAATCGGCGACTATATGCTCCCCCAAAATATTTCGGGGAGCATAATTAATAGTTAGAACAGTAAAATGGATCATATACTAAATACACATAAAGTAATTCCTTTGAAACAAGGATAAAGGATATCACTGAACTGCATGCTGGATGCTCCCCAATGCGCTTTGCCAAGTAACGGGAATCAAAGTCCCATAACTTCATAGAAAATCACTGAAAGGGAACGCCCTGTACTGCGCACACCTCATTTTGATAATGAAGCATCACACACAGTTTCATTTGTATTCTGGCCAGTAATTGAAATAGCCCGGACAAAAATCGTGTACTAAATACTTACTTCAGAAATCGTCAAAGTCCCATAACTCTAAGAAAAATCATTTAAGCAGAACATCCTGGTTCAGTGCACACCTCCTCTCAGCAATGAAGCTTCCTATAAAGTTTCATTGAATTCTGGCAAATAGTTGCATAGATAGACCAGACAGAAATTGTGCACTAAACGCTTATTGCGGAAAACTTCAAACTCCCATAACTCTAAGAAAAATAATTGAAGCCGAATGTCCTTGTTCAGTGCACACCTCCCCTTGATAATAAAGTTTCCCATAAAGTTTCATTGGATTCTGGGTGCATAAAAGAGCCCGTTCATCGAGGCATATATATCTCCACAAACAAGCCCCCAATCAACAATCCTTGAGATAAATTCATGCCTGGCCAACTGCCTAAATCTATGTATTCTACATTCAAACACAGATATATGCACTAGCTCAGCTTACTTAATAATGTTCAGCATCCAATTTCTCAATTACAAGTAAGAGTTTACTTGCTCTGGTCTTTAGGACTAGTACCGTAGACAAGTGAGCACACACAACAATCTGCCTTCACATACACTGAACTCATACCAGTCCCTGAAAAAGTCCGAAATATATCACTGGCCACAAGGCCAACATTAAAATTATCTTTGTTTGCCATTGCCCACCTACCCCCCGAAAAAGTCCTGACCCAAAAGTTTTTTCTTTGTTAAATCAAACCAGTTTTTTTTTAATTCCGAATATTATATTTTTCTTTGGTTAAATGAAAGCTCGCTCTTCTTGCATTTTGGTTGTTTTCCATTGGGTTAATAAATTAAGTGTATCAGCTAGACCTTTGCTTATAAAAGGCCATATCAAAATGCAATTCTTATCATGTTTTATCAAACTTGTGAAAACAACGTGCCATATCTCAGCATTCATTGTCTAATTAAAGATGATTGCTAGCAAGCTCCTGTTATATCAACAGAAACTTAATTATATTATCAAAAGCAATGTCTGTTTTATACGCTATATTTTGACACTTAAAGGATCATTACTAATTTGCTTTAAAAAAAAATGCAGAGGCTACCTTCTAACCCATTACCAGCAACCTTGGGTAGGCAATGGTAAACAAACAATTTTTTAAGGTTGGCCCAAGGTCTTGAAATCAGCTAATTGTTACTGGCCCAGACCCAACATTACCAGCCACTCACAAACAATTAGCTTATTGTTACTGGCCCAGACCCAACATTACCAGCCACTCACAAACAATCAGCTTATTGTTACTGGCCCCGACCCAACATTACCAGCCACTCACAAACAATTAGCTAATTGTTACTGGCCCCGATCCAACATTACCAGCCACTCACAAACAATTAGCTAATTGTTACTGGCCCTGACCCAACATTACCAGCCACTCACAAACAATTAGCTAATTGTTACTGGCCCTGACCCAACATTACCAGCCACTCACAAACAATCAGCTAATTGTTACTGGCCCTGACCCAACATTACCAGCCACTCACAAACAATTAGCTAATTGTTACTGGCCCCGACCCAACATTACCAGCCACTCACAAACAATCAGCTAATTGTTACTGGCCCTGACCCAACATTACCAGCCACTCACAAACAATTAGCTAATTGTTACTGGCCCCGACCCAACATTACCAGCCACTCACAAACAATTAGCTAATTGTTACTGGCCCCGACCCAACATTACCAGCCACTCACAAACAATTACCTAATTGTTACTGGCCCAGACCCAACATTACCAGCCACTCACAAACAATTAGCTAATTGTTACTGGCCCCGACCCAACATTACCAGCCACTCACAAACAATTACCTCATTGTTACTGGCCCAGACCCAACATTACCAGCCACTCACAAACAATTAGCTAATTGTTACTGGCCCCGATCCAACATTACCAGCCACTCACAAACAATCAGCTTATTGTTACTGGCCCCGATCCAACATTACCAGCCACTCACAAACAATCAGCTTATTGTTACTGGCCCTGACCCAACATTACCAGCCACTCACAAACAATTAGCTAATTGTTACTGGCCCCGACCCAACAT
Source organism: Congeria kusceri (assembly GCA_027627225.1). NCBI lineage: Eukaryota > Metazoa > Mollusca > Bivalvia > Myida > Dreissenidae > Congeria > Congeria kusceri. Next base: position 69,429,048 of record CM051028.1, on the reverse strand, counting down.
TACCAGCCACTCACAAACAATTAGCTAATTGTTACTGGCCCCGACCCAACATTACCAGCCACTCACAAACAATTAGCTAATTGTTACTGGCCCAGACCCAACATTACCAGCCACTCACAAACAATTAGCTAATTGTTACTGGCCCCGACCCAACATTACCAGCCACTCACAAACAATTAGCATGAATGAAGGAACTTACCAGCCATGAGAGCCAGTGTTATGATTACTTTTCATGGACCTTTTACATATTTACTGCTTATGTCAGATGTCTAACAGACTTTTACGGAGACTCAGACTATAAAATAATCCCTGACCTGCAGTTTGGTCATGTATATATTCTGTACCAGCTTCCCCATCACCACCTCCGGGTTAGTGAACACCTCCTGTATGAGGTCGTTGCTACGACTACACAGGGGTAACACCTCACTGAATGGGTCGGAGCTCAAGAAGCTTTGCTGGAAACAAACGACACCATAAAGTGGCTCATGATCATTATTAAATCTGAATAAACAGGTTGCAAACAAAAGACACCATAAAGTGGCTCATGATCATTATTAAATCTGAATAAACAGAATTCAATAACATTCCTACTTAACCAGTTGTATTAAAAAAAAGAACGGAGGAAAAACTGACATATTCAATATATGAAGTAATTAGATTTAGCAGTTATTATGAATGCATCTTCGCAAGACAGACTGCATTACCAGCCGTAAATCTTTTTGAATCAGCATGGTATCAAAACATTTCAGAGCATCTAACAATCCATAAACCAAAATTTTACACCTGTAGGGGATTTTGTGTCTAAATATTCAAAATGGAAAGCTCTGCGATACATTAAGTGCCATAAAGTCTGTTTTAGCATAACGTACATACTTTAACAACATTAGATTCATCAAATTCAATTTGTAAAGTCAATATAAACTACAATATAAAGTATCACACACAACTAAGTGTGTAAAACTACATAATTACCTTTTGTGTTTCTTCAATGAAAGTGTCAATGCACTTTCCAAGTCCCTGAAATGAGCAAGTAGATCGGGTCAAAGGAAAGATCATGATTTTATCCCATACTAAAAAATGTAAAACACTAAAAAATTGTATATGATATAAAATCAAACAATATAATGTATTGTCTTTATACTATATTTGTATATATAATTATACAAATATTTGTAGTACTATATTATATAATACTATATTATAGTACTGGTAAACCAGCTTACCCAGGAAAATTATGCGCAGTTAAATGAATATGGGACCACATATAACTGAACGAGAGGGCCATGATGGCCCAAAGCGCTCATCTGAGAACTGGTACAGATGAAGACCATACTGTTGTGACAGGTTTGAAAATTAAGATATCTGAACAATACGCAAAGGGGGATAGGATCGATTTGACTTAAAACATCGGTAAGTGCAATGGGCTAACTAAATTACGAATTGGGTAGTGTATGTGCGGTGTTTTTGCTAATGGTTCTCAAATCATTTTTCTCAATATTCTTACCTTACCCTTTTTCATTAAGTCAGTGACAATTCTGGAAAATGCAGACACAGTAGATTTTGATGTCTTTTTCACAGACAGTTTTGGAGAACAAGTTGCAATGCGATAATTGCGATGGCTGTGCACAAGGGGCAAATACTTTGGTGTTTCTGGCCCGAACATGCTTACGAGGGCTGTTTCATAAAATTTGCGGAATTACTCTATTTCTTCTACCTTAGGTGATTTATTGAAAAACAAAATACATCTCGAAATATATTTACTTATGACTGACTTTCAGACCAAAAATTATAGTGATACATAGAACAGTTAATTTTATATGTAACATTGAACAATAGTACTGTGTAGTACTTGAAGCACGCCGACGTCAATTTAACGTCACCTTAACGTCAAACTGAAGAGTGTGGTTCACTTTCTCGACGCAGTCACCACCTGTAGCCACACATTTTCTATGTCTATGTAACCATTGGTCAACTGTAACCTTAAACCAATCCTTATTGAATGATGAAATAATGTGTATCGATTTGTTGCGTAGTTCTTTCGATTTTTCAAAGTGTTGTCCTCTCAGTTCATTCTCAAGGTCGGGAAATAAACGCAAGTCCATAGGGGCACAGCCTGGAGTGTAATGCGGGTTTCTACTGTCCCTAAATCGCGCATACCATTTGTAAACAAATGTCTTTCAACACTTAGGTAATGTATCAGAGTTTTTTAGTTGTTTAAGTGTTTCCGCCAAAGATAGTTTGAGTCCAACGCCAAATTTGACAACGGAACATAATTCAACATTGTCCGTTGACGTCAAGCGATTAAGCGACGTCATGGCTATAATATGCTGCTGGGAGGTAACCGTTCACCAAAATATTTTCAATCTTACAGGACATGACGTCGGGACGTGATGCTAACATCAGGCGCTTTTGCGCCAAAACTACATAAAGTATGACTGTTTAACAGCACTTTCAGTGCGTTTCAAATGTATAAAAACCGGCGTGCTTCAAGTCGCTATATAGCGGTTGCTATAGATACCACTAAAACTTTCATAAATTAAAGAAAATAAAGACCCATTTTAAAATTTCATATGGGATATGTGTCAATCAACTTGTGCGTGTTTTTACTTAAGTTGTTTGAAAAATAAACTTTTGAGAAGAGAATTCCGCGAATTTATGAAACAGCATTCGTATATTCAACTTCACCTGTAATCATACGTTCAGGGCTGGGCTGCTAGCTCAATTGGTAGAGTGCTGAACTACAAATCCGCGGATCGCGGGTTCGATTCCCAGCCCGGCCACATAACTTGTCTGGGGATAGGTCATGAAATTATTTTGACTGCCATTCTCCCCCTTCTTCTGATTCAAGTAGGGCAGTTGTCAGTTACTGGCATAAGTATGTGCATTTAGTACTGGTAAACCAGCTTACCCAGGAAAAGTGCGAGTAGGTTAACTGACCGCTGTTATATGACTGAAATACTGTTGAATACCGCTAAAAATCCAAACAAACAGTCTTACGTTCATAGACTAACTGTGCACAATTGGTGAAGATTGGATGAAAAATGAAGTCTCTCTCCTGAATAATGTCCATTTTTGTATATTTTTTTCACAAACAAAGGGCTATAATTCCGGTGTTTCTGGCCCGATTTTGCTTATATTCAACTTCACCTTCAATTTTATGATCATAGACAAACTGTGCAAGATTGGTGAAGATTCGATGAAATATGAAGTCTCTATCCTGAATAATGTCCATGTTTGTAATATTTTTGTTCACAAACAAAGGGCAATAACTCCTGTGTTTCTGGTCCGATCTTGCTTATATTCGAAATCAACTGTAATCTCATGGTCATAGACAAGCTGTGCAAGATGGTGAAGATTGGATGAAAAATAAAGTCTCTATCCTGAATAATGTCCATTTTTGTATATTTTTACATAAACAAAGGCCAGTAACTCTGTTGTTTGAAACCCGATCTGGCCAATTTTTTGGCGTCTGCTGAGATATGATGGTCATACACAAACTGTGAAGTTTGGTTAAGATTGGATACAAAATAAAGTCAATATGTTGGAAAAGGGCATTTTTGCACTTTTTGGCATGAAAAAGGGGCAATAACTTATAATAATAATATTACTGGGGTGATCTGGCCCAATAACAATTCCAAGTTTGGTTAAGATTTAATGAAAAGTGAAGTCTCCAGCATGAGAACGAAACAAATTGTTGACCGCACACGGAAGACGGACGACGCAGGACAGGTCCCCTATACCAATAGCTCACCAAGCACTTCGAGCTAAGGTGAGCTAACAAGAGCAGTTTGTAAAACACATATGACCCTTCTAGATCTAGAGCAATTTTTAAAATACTAAGATTGGTAAAGATTGGAAGAAAACTGTAGGACTAAGAGAGTGGAATGGCTAAAACGGCCAATTTTAGATAATTCAAGGGCGATTACTCTGCAGTTCATGGGGCGATTTGACTGATTATCAAACTTGGTCAAGATATTATGCCCAAAAAACATTTTTCCACAAGTCTGGTGAAGATCGGACGAAAACTGTTGGATTTTGCAGAAAAGCATGTGGTCTACCAACAGACTGATGGACCAACTGAGAATGTGGTCTACCAACAGAATGACGGACCGACTGATGGACTGATCGACCAACAGCTGCAAACAAATGTATCCTGCCATCTTTGAATGGGAAGGCATACTGGTAATAACATTGCAAAGACAGCTGAATTTCAAAGTTAACCAATATAAATAAGAAATAAGACACAACTAAGTAGCAACATGTAATCAGTAAGTCACAAAACTAAACTGTGATCACAGACCTTGAAGTTGGAGAGAACCGAGGCACACCTCTTCATCTTCCGCTTGTCCCCTGCATGGTGAGCTATCCGGAACTCTTCTATCAACTCGTTCTCTATCTGATCATACTTGTCTGCAAGAAAAAAAGGATTTCAGTATTTGAGAAAAAATGGCATGATTGGTATTACTATGCTAGTATAGCCAGTAAATTTTGGAAATAATTTGAAAATGATGCAAGTTTTCACATTTTCTGGGATAAATATTCCAAAATGATAAGTATTTGTGCAGTTTTGAAACTAGAAATGTGTCCATAGGATGCGAATTCCCCCGCTGATTGGGATTGGTCACAGAATTGTATAAGCAGTTAAAATTTAATGTTCATCACAAGTGAGTGTATTTAGTAAAGCTGAAATAAATTTGCATGCAGAACAATGGGTGGAAATGTGACCTTGACCTTGGAAGTATGGACCTGGCTCTTGCTGGCGACATATAGTCTCATGATGGTGAACATTTCTGCCAAGTAATGTTACATTCCATCCGGAAATGACAAAAGTTATTGACCAGACAAAGAATTGTTTGGACAGACGGACACACGGACGCACGCACTCTTCGAATGGCGGGGGCATACAAATGGCTTCTAACTTTTATTTTTTAGCCCAACTTAGTATTATTAACTTTAAAGTGCTTTTAAAACATGCATTTGAACATTGGCAGATATTTTATTTATTTACAGAGTCATAAAAACTGCAGTGTGTAGCATGTTTTCCAAGAATATCTGGATCACAAACACACAAGTATCAAACATCTTATGAAAGTTAAATACCAGGAATAATTGTTCATAAGTAGAATATAAGCTTTAGTTAGAAATCTAATATTTCAAAGTCTGTGTTCAGAAATTTGTGCTACAAATATTGTCCAATAAATTTTTAACACATGAAGAACATTTAGCACATGAAAGCTTGTTTACCTGTATAATGTTAACATTATCATCATGTTTTATAACTCACCTGCTATCTTTTGTCTTCCTGTTGCAAACCTGAAAGTCCAAGTAAATCCAAACCATTAAGACCAACTGAATGTTATATCCACAACGGTAATCGACTAAGCAAAACCTCTAAACCAGCTGTCAGACAAGATGATTTGTAATCTACATGTATGCACCACAGGGCTTTCCTTAGACTTTGAATTTCAAGAGTCAATGACTACTGGGGTCAAATTTTCAAGAGTCAAAATCAAATCTTCAAGAGTTGATGCTTTGTGGGTAGTTTCCATTAATTTTCCTTCTTTTAATTATTATTTGTATTAATTTATTATTTTTATTTTATAATTTAATAATATTATTTTAATTTATTTATTATTATTTTTTATTAATTTATTATTATTTTCTTTTTAATTTATTTAATTTTATTTTCTTATTATTTTATATTATTATTAATAAGACGATTTTAGCATATTCTTTACATACTAAAATTACCGCTGAATGTTTTTTACAAAATCCCATATCATGTACACCAATAAAACATAGGATTTCCTTCCTAAGAAAATATACGTAGTTACGGTCCACAAATATTGTTTTACTGCTACAAAGTATATTAAGTAACTGCAATAAAATAATTATTCAAATGCTAAAGATCGCGAAGTTTTTGCATTACATAAGTTTTATACGAAAAGAAAAAGATTTCAAAGGTCTTGCACTACAAAGTTTTTATTCACAGATGATATGTATATATTTGGTAAAGCACATGGTCGATACACACACGCTTTCCATGCGTGGAACTTGACGTCAGCATTAGTTTTGCGCACTTTTCATGAAAACAAAGGATTTACACAGACTATTAAAAATGTGTTTCTGCTACTCGAACAATAAAATTGGATGTTGGATATTTTGGATATAAGAAATGTTACGTAAAAGTCAGAATTTTCGCTGAAATCGGATTCCAAATTTTGGAAATATATTAATAATTTTACCCGAAGTATAAAGGAAAGTAATTTAAAACCATGCCTTTATATTTAGGAACTACGGTAATTACCCTATGTATTGGGACACTTAAAAATAAATAAAAATTTTATTGTTCCAATATTAAAGGACATAAAAAAATTATTCTCAAAATTGTGTCCCAAAATTTAGGGCAATATGTGATGCAATATATTCTGCATATCTATTCTGCATCAATCTATGTCTTGAACCAATTAATTATTTATATTTCTTTGGGATAATTATCGCTTAATGAAATATATTTAATTATAAATCATTAGAAGGATTTGTTTAGTAGACTGACGCTTAAAAGATCAATTAATTCTTGCTGTGGACTTAATGGTAATTAATTGAGAAGCTTAATTGAGAAGACCATTCTCCAGTAGAGTACACAGTTTCCTTATGGTGTATGGACATTATGGTGAATAGATAAGCGAGCGCAATATACCGTGTCACAAGTCGCCATTCAACCAGCGATAGTGGCAGGGTATGGAATGTTTAAACAGTAACAATGTAAGGTGTTATTTTAGCGTCCCAATACTTAGGTACACGAAATAATTCATCTTTCAAATGTGTCCCAATATTAAGGGGCACAAAAAATAATTATTTTTCAAAAAATTAGAGGTGTCCCAATATTGAGGGTGTCCCAATACTTAGGGTAATTACAGTAAACGAAATGTGGATATTATCAACAACAGAAGCGGTGAGTAAATTGTGTTTTAAACGTTTAATGCTCTGGAATCAACATACTCTAACGGACTCATGTACATTAACTTAAGTGTGGATACATGTATATTACCCCAATAACAAGTACAGTAGATTCCACTTAATTGAATATCGGATAATTGAATATTTCGCTTAATTGAATAAAGATTGAAAACACCAAACCGTTTGCATTCATTCCCATTGTAAAAACACCGCCTAATCTTATAGAAAATATGGTGTCCTCCGAGTAAATTGTGTTTTAAACGTTTAATGCTCTGGAATAAACATACTCTAACGGACTCATGTACATTAACTTAAGTGTGGATACATGTATATTACCCCAATAGGTGGATTGTTCACGTCATTGGAAGCGTATATAACTACGCGTTTTAATTGGTAAACACAGATTTTTCTGAGCGACAAAATTCCCCCTAATGGGCGGATCTACACGGTAACTTGACCGCTGATGGACAGCATCTATTTAAAGATTGACTCCGCCTCCAACCAATAATCGCCTAGTGTGTTATAAACTTTGACATCGCTGTTCGACTCATTGAGATGTAAATAAATCAAAGTAACATGAAATATGCATGAGATAATGTGGATTATAAATTTTGTCAGACATCCACAGTTTTTGTCAGACATGTCTGACTGTCTGACAGGTTTTGCTTTGACTGGGGTAATGTATTTCTTAATTGAGTTAGAAATGAGGCGCGGCGTGCAAAAACCAGGTTTAGTGCATGTGCGTGAAGTGTTGTCCCAGATTAGCCTGCGCAGTCCGCATAGGCTAATCAGGGACGGCACTTTCCGCCTACTATTAATTTATGTCTAGAAGAGACTTCCTTGAAACAGAAAATGTCATAAAAGCTGAAAAAGCCGTAACGGATTAGCCTGTGCAGACTGCACAGGCTAATCCGTGATGACACTTTACGCACATGCACTAAGCCCGGTTTTCCCAGGACACGCCTCAGTCTAAGATTGAAAGCCAACTGCTACAAAATGGGATACACATGCAGTTCTCAACTGTAAATGGGACATAATCAACTAACTTACATTTTTATAAAGAACACAATGAACTATGCCTTGACTCCATGAGCCTTTGATAAGCCATATGGCATTGATTATACTGCTTTCATAACGAATATGCCATTACCAGTAGTGCTTTTTCTTTATGTTGTTTTGTTCCTGTTTTACATAGTGTGAACAATGTACAATAGATGTTTATCCTATATTTTTGATGGAACACATTTTGGGAAAGATCTAGACTCAGAAAAGGTACCAGGGTTCATAGTCTAGAAACATCTTATGTTTATCTTAAAATATTTTCACTTAAGTTGAGATTTTTGTAAGGTAATGTTTTAAAACTACATATAAATTATAGAATCCAAATATAGGTAAGTAAATAGTAGCTAACAATATTTTGATAATTAGTGGAAGCTAATCAGAATTTCATGTACACATGGAATTAAATGCTTGACAAAAATGACAATTTTGAGGCTAAGGTTAAGATTTCACTTAAGATGTTTCTGGAATACAACCCCAGATGTGGTTTGCAGGAATGTGGCAGGGTATTCAGTGTATGCTTACAAGCCCACAAAGGGAAGCGAGGTGGTGGGGACCAAACAGGAGCAGTCGGCTGTACCCTGCTATTTTGCACTAGATCTTTCCCTAACATCAGTATATGTATCAATAATGCCAGTGTGTTTTCAACCATTAGGGAAAAGGGTGGGAGGGGGCATATTCCAGAAACATTTAAGTTGATCTTCAAATCAGGGATTATCCTAGAGGGCGACATGGGCGAAATCGTCGCCCGATGGTGTCTGACTTTGCCCTGTGATTTGATCAAAGCGAAATCAAAATCGCCGAAAATTTTCAATACTTATTGCTTATTCCTCTAATCTTATGCCCACTACTGTCATGGTCTATCTGATTGTGGAGATAACGCTGCTACAATTATCCATAATCGATCTGTAGACAGCGTGAGAAAGTTTGTTACACATCACTGACCTGGCATTGTGTTAATCAATCAACCAATCGGCTAAGGTTATTCCAATTGCGGTTCCCGACTTCGCTTAATTGCTTTCAAAGTAAATCTGTTATTAGCAAAGGCTGTCGGGAACCAAGAAAGCGAGTGCACACTGGGCAACATGATCAACCGGTTTACATTAGAATTTGCAGGCATTCAAAAACATACACTGATCAGCTATTTTCCAATTCCGCAATTAACACAATCGTAACAAACACAGCATGTGAAAAGTAACAGATAATCCAATTCCCATTTTGAAGTAAATGACGTCATCCAAACAAAAGTATTGAAAACAGCTCGCGACACCATTACAACGTTATTTCATTCTCCTTTGGTTTCTTTGTTCTGACGCCGACTAACGGCGGGAAAATTAAGTTGCACGATTTCCATGTGCAGCTTGCTGACAACCAAGTGGTGTACAATACTTGTCTACCTGAGCGATGTTTAACGTAGCGTTATTAGGAGAAATATCAAGGGCGTTAATAATTTACATTGTCACATTTGAGAAAGATGAGAATGGTCTGTGGCACTGCACATTGTGTAGGACTGCCAAGTTTGACAATCCTTACGCACAAGGGCACGAGACACCTGCCAAAACAACAAACCACGATCGTCATGCCTTTTGTAAGTACAAATGTTGAAGATTAAAAGATCTGATTTTAACCACAAATTTTATGGCAATCATAACAATAAAAGTCAATATTTTGATACATTACAGTACACTTATATTTAGACGTATAACTGTGCTTTTTTATTAATTACCAATACCGAGCATGTTTTAAAATGTTAGTGATTTACTAGTTACATACAGGCAGTCTTACATTGCGTTACATCTGATACAATTTTAGTTTATTACTGTACACATAGCAGTAGTCATATATTGCGTTACTACTAAGGCATGAATAGACATTTTGAAACACATATGAAATCCGCTACCCCCTTCAAATCATGGTATTTTTTACAAAGCTCTGACAAAGTTCAACAACATTTCTGATGACCATTCTCATGTCTGAAATTATTATACTTTTTTTGTATGTTTATTAAGTAATATTAGTAACGATTTCCGTCATCACTTATGCAAATGCCGTTGGAGCGGATTATAGTGTCCTCCTGTCAGAAAGTGCAAAGGTTAAATACTGTTGTAACAAAAGTGTAACTGAACTGCAGAGTGCTATCAGTGAGGTCATTTTAGAGGACAGACTTAGTGAAATCAAAAGATCTGGAATATTTTCTTTGGTACTTGATGAAAGTATGGACAATGCCAATAAGAAAAGAGTGTTAATGTATGCCAGAGCGTAGGTGAACATGGACTGCAATATACTTTTTTGTCAAACAAACAGTTGAAAAGTGGTTCTGCATGTGCAGAGAACATAGTGACCTTAGTGCTAGAGGAATTGAAACAGAAAAACCTGGATATTTCCAAAATGGTTGGAATTTGCACAGATGGTGCCAGTGTGATGACTGGAAGGACAGGCGGTGTAGTCGCGATGTTGCGTGAGGATTCCCCAGCACTCGTAGACATACACTGTGTGGCTCACCATGTCGCTCTTGCAACATCTCAGGCAGCCAGAGATGTGCCTGAAATGAACACATACTCCTGGACAATAAGCAATGTGTTCAGATATTTCCACAACTCAGCGCTGCGATCAAACCGTCTGCACGAGATTCAACATATACTGAACCTGCCTGAACTGAAGTTCACAGAACTTCATTCAGTGAGATGGAGAGTGCTGTAGGGGCCATCTACAGGAATTATCCAGCACTTGTCATGTGTCTGGGTCGAGAGGCTGTGACTGACGCTACTGCCAAAGGACTGTACAGCGAAGTGTCACAGTATAAGTTTGTAGCCACAACTCACATGTTGATGGATGTGTTGCCGTTCATGGGCAGGCTGTCCAAGAACTTTCAGCATGGGAGTCTCGACTTCTCCAAGGTACAGCCTCTTGTGTTCAGTACATGTGCAAGCCTGAAGGACTTATGTGATGTGCCCGGGCAATTTGTAACAAAGTTGGACCAGTTTACTGTAAATTGTGATGGAACTGTTGTGTACAGTAGGCCAGTTTCTGAATCCAGTAGTGATGCTGTAAGAGTGGGAATCCAGAACAATTATGTGTTTGAAGGATTTGAAGAGAGTGATGTTGATGACAGTGATAATGAGGACAATGTGGATTTTGAAGAAACAGGATTTAAACCTAATATGAAGTACTATGAACAACAAAAGGAATCAGTCACAAAGACTTTCAGTAAGTACATAGGTAAACTTGTTGAAAACATTGAGGACAGGTTCCAGGATTCTGAAGTTCTGAATGCCATGAATGTTCTGGTGCCCAAATATATCAGTCATTTGAAGTGTGTGGCCAAGTTTGGAAACGAAGATTTGAAGATTTTATTGAATCAGTTCAAAAAACATCTTATCAGTTCAACAGAGTGTATCAGTGAATATCGACAATACAAAAACCTTGTGTCCCGTTCGTACTAAACAGAGACTTTGGAAGACATTACTAGGATATTTATCAACAAATATGCCAGAGAATTTCCGAATATGACAGTTCTCCTGAAATGCTGTGCAGTTGTACCAATGAACAGTGTGACATGTGAACATGGGTTCTCAACCCAAAACAGGATTATGTCCAGACTTCGAACCAGACTGAACAACAAAACCCTTGATGACCTCATGAGGATTTCTGAGGGGCCTGGTTTCAGTGACTTTGACTTCACTCTTGCCTTGGCAAAATGGAAGGCAGAAAAAATCAGAAAGCTGTACAAATAAAATAAAATGTACTTGCCATCCACATGTACATGTAGAGCAACCTTGTTTGGAAACTGTTGAGTTTGCATGCTAATGAAACTTGTTGAGTTATGTTTTCTATATATTTAATTACCAATGTCAGCATGTATTTTAAATTAAATCATTCAGTCCCTTAAGTTATAAAGTTTAAGTATCACCTGTCATTAACATTTACATGAGTGCTTGTTGTTGAAAATATTTTTTGTGCATGATAAAGAAACGTGTTAAGTAAATTGTCTACCTATACCATTACTACTTGACACATTATAATGTATTTGAAAGGAAACCAGTGACTGCCTTATGAAGTGTAAGTATCAATTGTCATCAACATAAACATGAGTGCTTGTTGTTTGAAAATACTGTTTCTAATTCCAATAAAACTTATTAAGCTATTGTGTGTTTATCTTTCATTACTACAGGTTGTAGTCTTTGTAAATAATTAATTATATATAATTCAATTGATTGATTGGCTAAATAGCTGCTTTACGCGCCAGTGTAAGTTATCGATAAACTTCTCCCTGAATTCGGCAAAAGGAGAAGTCACTTCTCCCTAAAAATTTTGGGCTAGGATGATCCCTGCAAATATTTTCACTTAAGTTCCATTTTTTTTTGTATGGTAATATTTTTAAAACTACACAAAAATTAATGGAACCAATTACTGTTAAGTAAATATTAGTTAATAATACGTTGATAATTAATTAAAATTTAGCAGAATTTCATGCATACATGGAATAAAATGCTTAAGAAACATGACGATTTTAAGGCTAAGGATAAGATTTCACTTAAGATGTTCTGGAATACGACCCAAGGTCCTGTTTGATTATGGAACATGACATTGTGTTCGATAAACACACATGCTCCCAATAAGTGCTGGACAGCCCATTTGAATTATTCTAAGTCCAAATTAGATTAAGGTCAAAGTATGGTTGGGTGATATGGGTGGATTGGGAATGGTCACAAGCAACAACTGTGTAAGTATCTAAGTGCTGTAGTAAGCGGTGCTGGTGCTAGACAAAGCGGTAAAATCTAGTCCAAATTAGGTCAAGGTCAAGGTCAAAGTGAGGTTGGGTGATATGGGTGGATTGGGAACGGTCATAAGTAACAACTGTGTAAATATCCAAGTGTTGTAGTAAGCGGTGTTGGTGCTAGACGAAACGGTAAAATATAGTTAACCAAGAAATGGCACTTTTGAATTATTACAAGTCCAAATTAGGTCAAGGTCAAAGTGAGGTTAGGGGATATTGGTGGATTAAGGATGGTCATAAGCAACAACTGTGTAAGTATCCAAGTGTTGTAGCAAGCGATGTTGGTGCTAGACGAAATGGTAAAATCTAGTTAACCAAGAAACAGCCCATTTGAATTATTCTTAGTGCAAATTTGCTCAAGGTCAAGGTCAAAGTGAGGCTGGGTGATATGGATGGATAGGGAATGGTCATAAGCAACAACTGTGTAAGTATCATCCAAGTGTTGCAGAAAGTGGTGTTGGTGCTAGACAAAACGGTAAAATCTACTAAACCTTGTCACGGACGGACAGACGCACGGACGGACGGATGGACGGACGGACAGGACAATCACTATATGCCTCACGCATGAAGATGCCGGGGGCATAAAAACTATTTTGTATGTGGAAATTATGAAAATGTAGATATTATAAAGAAATCTAAGATTTTGTTGGAATTTATTTGATATCACTTTTATCTCCTGATATACAATGTACAAACAATCTAAGAAGCTTTTTTCCAACAGTTTTTACTTGAGAATGCTGATATTTCTGCTAGTTGTAGTATCATGCAACCACTGAAGGAATCAAGGGAGAAAAGTTTTAAATTTTTTGGAGGAATATACGTATACTCCGTCTGCCCCAAGTTCACAAAGGATAAACCTCTAGGGTCAAGATCAATCTTAGATGATCTTGATCTTCTAGCTCAATGAACGGAATCTCACAAATATTTTATTTTCGAAATACCTTTTCTTCTAGATAAAATAACACAATTTTTTTATATTCATCTCAGATAGAAATTCTATGCTGAGCGCAGTTCATAATTATGTAAAATATACATTTGTCCAATTATTTAAATTGATCCAGATATTTCATGAACGTCATAAAAATATCTGGCTCAAGTTCATCTTGAACCTAAAAATGAGGCTAAACTTGTTTTGTAAACACGGGGTCAGAGCTGCATGGGGCCCTATTTTTGTCAAAACTGGCCTTACAAAGCACTGACTGAATACCATAATAACAATCATACATATAATTTTGCAGGTAATACTTACTTGTCATTACTGGGAAGTTCTAGAGCAATCATGTGCAGCTTCTGTATTATTTCTGCAGCCAGTTGCAACTGAAATTAGATACCATAAATTACCATGTATACCGCGCACCCATGTATAATGCGCAGCCGATTTTTGAAGCAAAATTTTGGGGAAAAAAAACACACTAAAAAAACAATTTGCAGCTGTTGTTTGTTAATGTCTGCTGCTGTTATTTTACCAACTTTTGTCCATTTTTGTTGTTGTTGTTGTTGTTCTGGAATAAATACCTCAATTTACTTTCATATAAGACGTAATCCTTATAAATTTCATAAAAGCTTTCATAACTACCTTGTGCATTAAACACTTATGAATCCAAATTGAATATAAATATTCAAGATAATGTTCAATAAAACTTAATATTCAATAAGTTTTATGCCGTAACACAATCTCCATTTTAATTCCATTACATGTATTTTCTTCACTTCCTTTTAAATCTCCAAACTATCCAATGCAATAACAAAACAACTGTCTGATTTTAATAAAGCCCTTAAAATTTCCCCTAGAATGCTAATTCATAAATGCTCTATCCACAGTGCTCACATTGTTCAGGTACAATAGTACTGATTGATGCTTTTTTCACTGACCACATGCTAATTGTGTTACACACTTAACTGCTACAAACTGCTAGAAGCTGGCCCCAGTTCGGTTGTCACTTCAAAGACTTTTTTAAGTTTGATTGACACCGTTGCTATGCTGTTGCTAACGGCTTGCAGATTTAGAGGCCTGGCTTATTGATGATGTCGCGCTTGCACTCTTTTCAGTTGTAACAGGTGTTATTATCAATTACTGTGTTTATAACGGATTTTATTGTTTATTCAATTTGGAAATATAATTGCAAGGTAATAAGAATGCAATGTTTTGTTAATAAAAATATTATGAATTAAATATGAAATAAAAATAAAGAAAAATTAACTAAATTAAAAAAAAAAACATGGCTGAAAATGACTGTTACCATGTATAACGCACACCAAATTTTCATAGCAAACTTTTAGGGTAAAAAGATGCGCGTAATAAATGGTTATTTACGGTAGTTTGTCTATAGTTCAACACCATTCACAATGTTGGAAACCTACCCTATCAGATGTAAAACTATGTCATCAACATCAATAGTCACCCATGTTGTGACAGCCCCTGCTTGATTTCCCACTTTGTGCTTAAGTGCTATTAATGCGTTTATCTGTTAAAAAATTCAATCTATAAAATATATTTATGCACTGAACAAATACCAACCTGGAAAGGATCAGTAAATATGGCAGATTTTGGTGGTTCATCTGTGAGGAACTCGGAGAGGTAATTCATAAGTTTCTGAGCCTCCACCGCCCGGGCTCTCGGGTTGTTAACACCCTCAAGCTGGTCTCCTAGGTGAACAACCTTTGTAGCAACCACATTAATACGCTCTGCTAGTCCCTCAAAATTAGAATTTGCAGCCTGAAATAAGAAGAAAACACTAAAACAAAACGATTTAAAGTTGGCGCAAGAGAATTTAAACGAGTTGATCGAACAAAATATAAAAGGTATACTACTTAGAACAAAAGCCCAATGGGTCGAAGGCTCAGAAAAAAAAATCAAATTATTTTTCAAATCTTGAAAAGAAACGATCAGAAACGAAAACTGTACATCAACTTAAAACGAATGAAAATGAAATTTTAAAAGACCAAGCTTCAATATTAACAAATGTTAAATCATTCTATGAAAAATTATATAAGAAAAACAAAAATATAATTAATGATGAGAAAAACCATTTTTTCAATAACATACATAATAAAATAAATTTGGACCAAATTGAAAATGAAAATAGGTACTTATCAGAATACGAATGTGCTAACGCCTTAAAGGAAATGAAGAACAATAAAAGTCCTGGTTCAGATGGTATATCTGCAGAATTTTATAAAATATTCTGGAATGACATAAAACAATATGTATTGTCGTCGCTCAACTACTCGCTTGACAACTCGCTTGACAACAATAACTTAACAGAACTGCAAAAACAAAGCATTATTACTTTATTGCCGAAATCTGGAAAAGATACTTTGTTGATTGATAACTGGAGACCTATTTCACTTTTAAATGTTGATTATAAAATTGCGTCTAAAGCAATAGCTAATCGGATTAAACCACTTTTAGACACTATTAGTAGTACAAACCAGACTGGATTTATAAAAGGGAGATATATCGGAGAAAACGTTAGAATTTTACAAGAAATAATTGAAAAGGCAAATGATACCAATGAACCTGGTCTTATATTCTTTTCTGACTTTAATAAGGCTTTTGACAGCATTGATCATGATTTTATGTTTAAATGCCTCGACACCTTTCAGTTTAGTCAACACACAATAAATTGGGTAAAGCTTTTTTATCGTAATGCAATGTCATGTGTAACAAACAATGGCCAGTTTTCAGAATTTTTCAACATACAAAAAGGTGTCAGACAAGGCTGTCCACTATCTCCTTACCTATTCATTATATGCATAGAACTTTTGTCTGCAGAAATAGATTTAAATCAAAATATTACAGGAATAAATATACATAATGTTCACGTTAAACAATCAATGTTCGCTGATGATGCATCCTTTATGTTAGATGGCACACAAAAATCATTTGAAACTTTAATAAATGTATTCGAAAACTTTGCATCAATATCGGGTTTAACATTCAACAAAAGCAAATGTAAAATTTTAAAATTGGGTTCATTAAAATCAAGTCAACTTCAATACTGTAAACATAAGAAGTTCATTTGGAACTCCCAACATGCCACAGCTCTGGGAATCAACTTCAGTAATAAATCTGAGGAAATAATCGAACTTAACATACCAACTAAAATAAACGAATTTGAAAGTTCTTTAAATAAATGGAAACGATGGAAATTATCAGCGATGGGGAAAATTACAGTTTTAAAATGTTTAGCATTTCCAAAACTAGTTTACCCTCTCACTGTTCTCCCGAATCCGCCCGAGAACATCATTAAACAAATTAAATCGATAAGTTTTAAATTTCTCTGGGATGAAAAACCAGACAAGGTTGCAAGAAAACGAATTATTCAAGATTACTCAGAGGGTGGTCTCAAAATGCTTGATATTGACCTTTTCATTGAATCACTCAAAGCAAGTTGGGTTAAACGCTTTATTTTCCAAACAGATTCTAAATTGATACAAATCTATACCAACATGCTAGATAAATTCGGTGGTTCATTAATATTCAAATCAAATTTAAAACCCACTGACGTTAAAACCACAAATATAAAATCTGAGTTTCTGAAAAATGTGATTCACGGATGGCTTTGCGCGTCCTGTAACGATGACCACATGCCAATCCAAAAACAACTTATTTGGAATAATACATTTATAAAGCATAACAAAACGCTATTTTTTAAAACATGGTTTGAAAACGGAGTACAAATGTTAGAACATATATTCAATTTCAGAACCAAACAATTTTACACTTTTCCAGAAATCGTTTACCTTTATAATTTAAACAAAGATGATTTTTTGAAATATAACGCTTTGATAAACAGCAAACCTATTGAATGGAAACAATTATTACAGCAAAGCCACATCGAGTATTCCGCTCCAGAATACATGTTCACCAACATCACAGAATCAACCAAATTATGTAAAGTAGTATATGGAAAACTAGTATTAAAAGAAAAACCAAAAGATTTTAAACAAATAAATAAATGGAAATTATTACTAAATTTGGAAGAAATTAATTCAAAATTAATTTTCACTCAACCTTTAAAATTATCTATTGATACTAAATTGAGAAGCTTTCAATATAAATATTTAATGCAAATTATTCCGAACAACACCTTGTTGCATAAATGCAAAATAAAGTCTTCAAGTTTGTGCGATTTTTGTTCAATGTATCCTGATTAAAATATCCACGTTTTGGGAATGTCAATACGTACAAATATGTTGGACATGCCTTCAAAAATTTATACAGGACATGTTGGGCATGGGAGATACGCTAGATTTGAATTAGGCTAACATATCATTTTGTAATATTCAAACTGTTACTAAAATGAATTCATACTGCATTAACTTTATAATTTTGTTTGCAAAATTTTATATATTTAAATGTAAAAATGAAAACAGTGTGCCACAAATAATTATGTTTAAAAATGTCCTCAGAAAACGAATTAAATTAGAAGAAATAATTTCACACGTACAGAACAAGTATGAACATTTCCTGTCACGCTGGACTCATTTTATTTCATTCTAATCTTTTTTACGAACCCATCCATGTTAAACTTAGCAAAAACTTTTCTTCTCTTCATTATACATTTTTTCTATTTCTTTTTTTTTTTATGTTGTATAGATAAAAATTTCTTTGTAAAACACACTTTGTACTGTAAACTGATTTGATGTAATATGTATATTGGGGTTTGAAAAGAAATAAAATTGGAATGACAAAAAAAAGAAGAAAACACTACAATGTTCTTTTGAGTTTGTCAGCAGATAGTGTTTTCTTATCTAATTATTTTTAATATTAATGGTAAATGTTATATACAAAATAAAACTTGAACAAATAATATTGTGTTTCAACTAAAAGTATAGGTCAAAGTGAAAGACTGTGGTTTGCCATACAAACTATAAGAGCACAAGCGCTATGCTCACGAAATAAAATATTTTTTCAACTTATACTAAGTTTAGAACGTGTAGAATATTCACACATTACAAGCGTTTTACTTCTTTACATTTAATGGAACCCTTCTCCATCACAGAAAGCCGCATTTTCCACTACTATGTTGCAAAAAAAACAACAAATGTATAGCGACAGATATCTACATATATTGGAATTTGGAGGTCCAACTAGCCGTGTCAACAAATGCCTCGCAGTGACCTCCCATGCTACGCGATATTGAAAGCAGCGTTGCAGCGGAGATCACTGTGTCATTACCAAGTCCTGTTCGATTTTCAGCACTAAAGACTCTGGCTGTCGCAGCAGTCTTAAAACTACAATTGTGGCGCGTCGTGAGAAAACCGGTCTTAATGCATGTACGTAAAGTGTCGTCCGGATTTGCCTGTGCAGTCCACACAGGCTAATCCGGGACGGCACTTTCCGCCTACAGTGGATTTATGTTTAGAAGAGACTTCCTTTAAACAGAAAATACCATTAAGCGAAAAGTGCCGTCCTGGATTAGCACAGGCTAATCCGGGACAACACTTTACGCACATGCATTTAGTTCCACGACGCGCCTCAATTACAATAGCTGATATAACAAACATTGTCTCTTGAATTAGTAAGCATATAAAGGTCACTGTCAGAAAAAAACACTATAAAAGTCTTAAAAGAAACATGTATACCCCACTAAAAATAATCCACATCATCAAGAGATACATTAAAATGTTCTTCATAAATAAAACAAAGAAAAGAATGTGTCAGTTTATAATAACAAGGATTGCTGGGGAACAAAGAGGAATTATAGATAAAGTTCAATTCTAATTTCTAGCATTCCAAATTATTGCAACAAAATTTGATGAAGTAGAACAAAAAGCATAGGTGTAAAGTCAACTTATGTGGAAAAGTGTATGGTTTAAAAGAAATTTTGCTAGGGGATGACATCTTAATTCAGCCCCTGCTATATTTATAAGGCAAATAAGTAATAAGGCAAATAAGTACAGAGAACCTGACAGCTTACTTTTAAAACCTGCCCACCTGATTATTTCTCTGCAGATCTCCAATTCTTGACCAGAGCTTCTTTTCTTCATCCTTGCACTCCTCTTCCAGCTTGTCCACACGCTGCTCAACCATCTTGTTCTTCACCTTGAGATCGCTGATCATCCTCTCGAAGGCACCGTGCAGCAGCATGGGATCAAACTCATCGTGCTGGCTACGAGCTTTGGTTCCCATCGTCCGCCATGCCAGACGCTCCACAAACTCATGGGTATCAAATGGATCCTGAAATTTATTGCTTACGGAATAATTTTCTAATGCTGAAATGTTTGACAAAACTGTATTTTATAGCAAGAGATCCTGACATGTATTTTTGTATGGAACTATTTCCTTATATAATAGTGAACAATCTTAAAATGTATTTTTGTATGAAACAATATCCAATCCTTGAATAAGTTTCTTGTAATCATAATACAGAGATTTTTTAACACGCAAAACAAAGCACATCAATCAGAATCTATGTCAAATGCATAAGCTGTAAATTAATAACTGCAAAAACGATTCGCTTATTTGCAGAGATGCAGAGATGTTTCGCAAATAACAGTCACTGAATTTCCAAGGAAATGATGAATTTTAATACATCAGTATCCACCATCGTGATAGTGGACAGGTAATATTTATGCAGACTTCCCGAAAACCGTCAGTCCGACGGACATGACCGGCAAATTTTGAGTGGGTCCGATATTTATTTCCTAAGAATCGGTCGGACCGTTTGACAGCTTTTTCAAGACTCATTCCTATATATAAGTATAAAAACAAAATACCAAATATCAGAGCAACTGAATACAGCTCCGCTATATCGCGATTTCCAATTATACATCGCAAATTGGACGTGGAACACAAAATGCATTTTTCATGTTCTTTAATTATTTTCTTATCACCCCAACAGCCATTAAATAAATGCCGTTTGGTTGGGATTTTCGCACCTTAATCGCTACCTTTTTCAGTTAAACTTGTGTTGTGCGACAAACTATAACCCGACCTGCGCAACATCAAAGTGTAACAGTTTGGCGTCACTAGCTCGTGCGTGCCACATATGACAACGTCTTTTCACTGCAGTCCTTGAATTAGGAGCACAATTACACACATGGGTACAAATATGGGTCGTGAAAAACGTGCTGCACGCCATCCACGTACGGGTGGGTGTAAAAAGTAACTGTAAGTCATAGACCTAAACAACAACAATATTCTCGATACCTCGTAACTGCATTCGCGTTTTAGGGATAACATTATGTTGTCAACAAAGATTGAGTAAAAATATGCTGCATACATACAGACACCTAACTGGGTTGTTTTGCGCTACGAAACTTTTATACAAAAGTTATTATTTCACGGTTCTTTGAAATAGAAACGTTTTTGTTATATCACTGTCCATACGTCCACGCTTTCCATGTGGATGACATGACGTTGTGACTGCCAGCATAATTTTCTCTGGCTTTTAAGCAAACCACGGGTTATACATGAAAAACAGGCACAAACTAATTGTAAATAGAATTTGTGTGCATGTCCCGTGAATAGGACATTTTGAGGGCGCGTTTCGGATTTTGTTTTTATTATGTGCGTTGTCATATCGTAGTGTGACATTAATTAAAACAACAATGACAATGGTGGGTAAAATATGCTTGTTTTCAGGTCGTGAAATTACATTAGTGTATACATGTATAGGTACTTAAATGAATGTTTCTGTCCGGCAAATTTCATTTCGGTCCAGCAACTTTTGACAGATTGTCAGACCAAATGTCCGTCACTTTTTTTTAGCTTTCGGGAAGTCTGTTATGTATAGTTTAGCTTGTCCACTTGACACAAATATGGATACCAATGTGAAATACTTGGTTGATTGTTAATATGGAATGGAATTTCGAGTCTTTAAAATACTGTTGAAATGTTTCAGAGTTTTGTAAACGTTTTTCAGCAAAACAAGAAACGATTCCGTTCAAACATGTTAGCCTACATTGTGGTTTTTTTTTTTCTTAATTATAAAGACATTTTGAAGTGAATGTTGACTGGGCATGCTGCTGTTCACCTTTCTCTTATTTTAAGGTTTGTGAGCATACAAAGTCAATAAAATTAAAAACTGTTATTCATTATACACTAGTCTAATAAATGAGGCGTTTAATGCGAATTTAGTGCTACTTTTTTTATATTGGGCTAAATTCGCTCTAACGTCTCATCGCCTAAAGGCAGTTTACGTGGTGGAAAACTGAAAGTTTAAAATTTAATAAATTTCCATTATTTGCAACAAAAAAGTTATCCATGAATGTATTTTACTTAAACAACACCTAAACTGCTTCACATGTGCTGAAATTTACCTAGGACATGCGTTTAATTCAGATTAAAACTTTTGTATAAATCTACATTCATGTACAGACCGCCATGTTTTCCTTGCCTGGTTTAACCCTTCAAATATGCTTCAACCAATCGGATGATGAATGATAGAATTGAATGACCAATTGAAATGACGCAATGGTTTCAGTGTAGCAGAATATCAATTAAAGTTCACACAGCGGAGAACAGCGAGATGTGTTTAAAATGCAATAGTGTCTATGTTTAAATTGGTGTTGCATCCAAAATGGAATTGTTATCGTAAAAATATTTATGAAACATTATTGAGGAATAAATTCTCTTTGCAGGTATGTAAATTTTATTAAGATATATTAATGCTAACCATGCTGTTTCAGCTCATGAAAGTAGCGTCCGAAATCCTGTCACTATTCTATAGACATATAGTAAGAAATTTTCACCACTGATTTGGTCCTTCGCCAGTTGGGCCCTCCGGGCCAATATTGCCCATATAGAAAGTAGCTCAATATTAGCACAGGGCCTAACTTATTGTGCTACCTTAGTACCTAGGCTATGGACCACTGGAAATTTGCATGCCAAAAAAAAGTGGACTTGTGTGCCGTGAGTGATAGTCTGCATGAATATACCTGCTCTAATTCCTCGAACGACATGCTAATTGATCCCTTGTGCCCTGCACAATTAAAGACAACACTCGATAATGTTTAGTTTTATTTCACTATTTTCATTTTCTGCGGAAGTATACATTACTAAAGACTAACTAGGGGAGATAATAATGCATTGTATTGAACCTAAAGAAAATATATAGAAAAGGCTTATGGCAACTTTTCAGTATTTTTATTTGTATCGAAAATCTGAAAAGGGATCATTATCGTATAACGTATCTTATAAATAGCCGATGGGCGTACCCAGTCGATCGAAATGACGTGTCTGTTGCACGGTGTACGTACGATAACCGTACCGTACGACTGTGTATTTCTTTTAACACGGTGTTAAAACGAATCGGTCACCTCTCC
The DNA here is from genome assembly GCA_027627225.1 of Congeria kusceri. Classification (NCBI taxonomy): domain Eukaryota; kingdom Metazoa; phylum Mollusca; class Bivalvia; order Myida; family Dreissenidae; genus Congeria; species Congeria kusceri. Next base: position 69,405,977 of record CM051028.1, on the reverse strand, counting down.
GTTAAAACTAACCAAAAACGCACCCACTCCGTTACGGTACATGTCCCTCTCCGTTAAAAATCAACACGGAAACTACCGGTAGGTCACGTTCACGCTAATACATTGTATAATAGTTTTTTATCGCTTAAATTCGAGTTTTATTTGTTTCACGGAACATCTTGGACATTGAACTGCTTATGTATCATGGATTTTACTCCATAAAACAGTACGTTTTCTAGAAATAGCGAAAACAGTTGTAAACTCTGGCTGAAATTTGCTAATTTCAGTGATGTTTTCCTTCGTTTAATTAAAAGCCGGTGTTTAATGGACCAAACTTAGTTAAAAAATGATTCCACTATGGATGTATGTTGTTACCGATAGTACAATTAGTAGAAACACGGCAGTCTAAAGGACAGCTATATCCCGCGCCGTGATCCTTCATAAGATTTTTAAGGTGACTTTGAAGTATCACACTGACCTTAATCAGTTTCATGAAAAGTCCTTAAAGGGCATAGGAGATATGGAGCGGACACAAAAATGGAGGCTCAAACATTGGACCTTTAAGCGTGACCTTGACCTTAAGGTGGCAAGACTGCTCTATGCCTTCTACACATTGCCTCAATGTGATAAACATTTGATGCAAGTTTCGTGAAAATCCTTCAAAGGGCATAGGAGATATAAAACGGACACGAAAATGAAGGCTCAAATATTTAGCCTTCAAGTGTGACCTTGACCTTGATCCGGCGTGAAAGGCCAATGCCTTCTGCACATCGTCTCAATGACCTTAACATTTGAGCCAAGTTTCATAAAAATCCTTCAAAAGGCATAGGAGATATGGAGCGGACACGAAATGGAGGCTAAAATATTTTACCTTCAAGTGTGACCTTGACCTTGAGCCGGCGTGACTAATTCATGCCTTCTGCACATTGTCTTAATGACTTAAACATGTGAGCCAAGTTTCATGAAAATCCTTCAAAGGGTATAGGAGATATGGAGCGGACACGAAAAACGGACACGAAAATGGAGGCTCATAAATTGAACCTCAAGTGTCACCTTGACCTTGAGCTAGCGTGAAAAGCCCATGCCTTCTGCACATCGTCTCAATGACCTAAACATTTGAGACAAGTTTCATGAAAATCCTTCAAAAGGCATAGGAGATATGGAGCGGACACGAAATGGAGGCTCGAATATTTGAACTTCAAGTGTGACCTTGACCAGGAGCCGGCGTGACTGACTCATGCCTTCTGCACATCGTCTCAATGACCTAAACATTTGAGCCAAGTTTCATGAAAATCCTTCAAATGGTATAGGAGATATGGAGCGGACACGAAATCAAGGCTCAAATATTTGACCTTCAAGTGTGACCTTGACCTTGAGCCGGCGTGACTGACTCATGCCTTCTGCACATTGTCTCAATGACCTTGACATTTGAGCCAAGTTTCATAAAAATCCTTCAAAGGGTATAGGAGATATGGAGTGGACACGAAATGGAGGCTCGAATATTTGACCTTCAAGTGTGAACTTGACCTTGAGCTGGCGTGACTGAAACATGCCTTCTGCACATCGTCTCAATGACCTTGAAATTTGAGCCAAGTTTCATGAAAATCCTTCATAGGAGATATGGAGCGGACACGAAATGGAGGCTCGAATATTTGACCTTCAAGTGTGACCTTGACTTTGAGCCGGCGTGACTGACTCGTGCATTCTGCACATCGTCTCAATGACCTAAACATTTGAGCCAAGTTTCATGAAAATTCTTTAAAGGGTATAGGAGATATGGAGCGGACACGAAAATGTTACGGACAGACGGATAGACGGACGGACAGACAGACGGACGGACGGACGGACAGACGAAGGTCATTCCTATAACCCCCCTCCCGCTTCGCGGCGGGGGATTAAAAATGGTATAAATGCCATAAACTTAGGCCACGACACAGAATAGGCAGGTACTGGTAACTTCTCCGTATGAGGAACCGGTACCCAATCCGGTAAAACATATAAATTTTGCATTATGTAATTTGTTATCATACAAATGTATGGCATTAAACATAATTTCTAGCTGTTTGCTGCCCTTTCTGAAAGTGAATTGTTTTCAATTTGAAGACGAGCTTTTACGTCATCAACTCTTATTGAATTTTATTCAAAATTGTTGGTTATTTGGGTACTGCAATGTGATTTAAAGGGGCGTATCGACTGCTAATACGGAAAGTTATTTTCTGAAAAATAAAATTTTATTTTAAGAAGTATGTATTAAATTATTGCTTAACAAACAGGTCTCGTTTTTATAACCAAACAGTAAAATGTAGTCTTTTATAATTATTAAAAGTGGTCACCGTGACAGTTTGCGTGGGCGCGGGAAAATTAGTAGTAGTAGTTAAATCGATATAAGTGAAATGTACATGAAGTACCGCTATGTGCATGCACACTATTTATAACTGTACTGTAGCGTGAGAAAAATTTCATTGAAGTGAGAGATTTTGTAGGCGTGAATTCAAATCCTACATGAACCCCGTGTATCAAAACACAAATTTTTGGCATTGTATTTATTTTTTCTTAACGATTCCATCAGCATATTATTGTTATCAGAAATTTATAGAAAAAGAGCCTTCGAGTGCTGGACATTTGACTTCCTCGTATTTAATAGTACTCTGGCCTATTGTTAATAAAATAGGTAAATCACTGTGATGCAGTATGTTGAATTTTAAGTCTATACCTCTTATGGATATTGAAAAATTTGACCTAAAATTATAAGTTGAAAAAAGGGCAAAAACTGCACCAAAATCCTTGATATACTTACCTCATCTTGTCTACAGAATGGGTTCATAACTGTGATCAAGTATTTTGAGTTTCAAGTCAATACCTCTTGTAGATCATGTGAAATTTGACATAAAGCGAAAATTCTAAGTTGAAAAAGGGGAAATAACTCAAACAAATCCTTGACAGAGTTACCTCCTCTTGTTTACAGAATAAGTTCATCACTGTGATTAAGTACTTTGAGTTTCAAGTCAATATCTCATATAGGTATTGAGAAATTTTACCTAAAGCGGAAATTGTAAGTTGAAAAGGGTAATAACTCCAATAAAATCAGTAAAAGAGTTACCTCATCTTGCTGCAAAATGGGGGCAAGACCATAAACAAGTACCTTGTGCTTCAATTTCATGTCATTGATAGTTATTGGGAAATTTTATATTTACCAAAAATTTTCAAAATATGCCAAGTTTTAAGTCCAATAAAGGACAAATAACTCTGGAAATACAAATCACATAGTTACCTGTCTTGTTGCAATGGAGTATCCTTTGATAGTGAACAAGTATTGAAATTTTCAATTGGATACCTTTGATATTTTTGTGAGAAATGGACTCTGACAAAAAACTTAACCAAAAAACGTCGAGTTAAAAATGGTAATGTGCCTTGTTAATACGTTTCTATATGTACGGGAATTACCGTCAATATGCCACTTTAATTCGCAAAATGGTACTTTGGTATCTTTTTTTTTCAGTTGATCTTTGACAGTTGTTGCACTGCGTCTTGTCAATAGTGTAAGATTATAATAATTGTCACTTGTAAATAACAGCACGGTTATTAAACTAATAAAGACAATTTTTAACCGAGAAATAAAAAAAAAAAAAATAAAGAAATATGATTTTAAAGTAAAAATAATATGAAAAGCAGGACTCGTACAGTCTAATATCAATCAAGGGCCAGTTGGGTAGATCGGATGAAAATTCTTTGACTTTGACTTGACAGAAACGAAAGTGATCTACAGACCGACAGACTGACCGACCGACATAAAGCAATCCAATAGTTTAGTTTAAACCTATGTATTTTAGCTCGATTGCATCGAAAGCCTATTGAGACACTCTCCAGTCCGTTTCCTGGGTAGAACCAGTACTTGGTGTCTTTAGGGGATATCTTGAGTACGTTCCCAGAGTGGGGATTGAACCCGGGACATCCCGGTCGCTAGGCGGACACCATATCCACTACGCCACCGCGACCTCAAGTAAACCAATACATCGATATAGGGACATAATAATTATCAAAACAGTTTAACATTGTAGGATTGTGTATTTTAAGTCAAAGAATTGGATACAATTAACAAACGCGCATTTATTGCACACACAATATAAAAGTCATATTATTAAAATACATCATTTTTTACTTTGTCAAACTTTAATCGATTAGCGTCTTGATTTTTAAAAAGCTGACATATATTCTCAATGATTATACTTTAAATTATATTTTTTTTTATAAAAATTTTCATTTTCTGACGTCTTTGAATGAAAATGTCACTGTAATAATTGTCATTGCTGTTTTGTTACAGAAAATCGCGTGTATCATTTTAATTGATCGCCAAAGTGGTAGAGTTCTACACATCGTGAGTTGAAACGGATTTAACAGCTGTATAGATAAGAACTCGTGTATTAATGAACTATAACGGAAAGGTTACAGGTACCATACACAGAGAGGACACAGGTACCACACAAAATGAAGTAACGGAGTGGATACAAGTGCCGGGGTACTTTCGTTTTGTACATATTTAAGACAGTATTGATCATTTTTTGTGATTTTTACTAAAGAAATATCAGTTGAGAATGCACCCAACAGGAATTGACAGAAATCGATACACATATATACACAAACTTCAAATGTAAACATGTGGGGTTGACGACTGTCTGAAATTGTTTTCTTTCGTTTAAGTTCCGCATTGCATTTGTACAAAAAAAAAACCTGCTGTTTCAAAGCTTAATGATGCTTATGTTCCGTGCGCCATCAATTTTCCAGCAACTTACCTCATAACTTCCGTTTTTCTGTGTTTATTGATGCCTCAGTACATCCAAACATCCTGATTTAACGGAGAGTGACAGGTACCGTAACGGAGAGGGTGCGTTTTTGGTTAGTTATAACGGAGAGGTGACCGATTCGTTTTAACACCGTGTTTCATGGTATCATATTATCGTTTATATACGTTATACTTTTTTCGTATACTTCTTTCGAACATGGCTTAAAGGTATTAGTGTCTTTTACGACTATAAACTTGTCATGCACATCGGATAGATACTATGTTATATTTAAAATTCAAAGAAGCTATATTATTATAACATACGTGAAACAAGGAGTGAAAGTGGACAAAATGACAAGATTATTCAAAATGTATAAAAAATAATATCAACTTGTTATAGAAATCACGTGATCGCAGCACTTGTCTTCACTTGTCTTGTGGCAACCGCAATTAAGGTGTCTGTTTATAGTAAAGTTGTCGCACGGGCTTCGCAAATGAGACGTACGTGTCGCTTTCACACGTCACCGTGCGGTCTCTCGGCTGCCATATTTGAAGCTAAAATGTACTGTGTCCTTATGTTGACTGCACAATGTCCGCACGGCGCCATCACAATGCCCGCACGGTGAGCCATTGACGCAAGGTCGACGAACGTATTTGACAAAAAACAAGCTCGGCACCGCAACCCGGTTGTGACCGAGGCTTTAATGACAACTTTTCTTTATAATCATTCACTTTTCCCCCAAAGATTGATTATATAACAAAATATGTTCCCCTTTACCTCACTAAAATTAACAAATCAGTAGTTTACAAATGTTCTAACACTCAGGGTACTGTGTTTGAAGATATTTTAAATAGATGGATATATGTTACTTATGTATTTGTATTTTACTTTGAAAACGAAAAACAAAAGTACAATTAAAGGTCAACATACTGAGAAAAAACAATATATATATATATATATATATATATATATATATATATATATATATATATATATATATATATATATATATATATATATATATATATATATATATATATATATATATATATATATATATATATATATATATATATATATATATATATATATATATATATATATATATATATATATATATATATATATATATATATATATATATATATATATATATATATATATATATATATATATATATATATATATATATATATATATATATATATATATATATATATATATATATATATATATATATATATATATATATATATATATATATATATATATATATATATATATATATATATATATATATATATATATATATATAATTGTTTGGGTTTTATAACAACCTGGGAACAATAACATAGTTCGCTAACCTGAATAGACGGTTTAGTCCTCCCGATATGTATTTTTATGGGAAACAATACATGTACAAATTAGAATTGGTTTTGTAAAATTTTATAAGTGGTTGTATATTTACATCGATTACTCTGTGTGGCATTTTAAGATTTATATTGATAGGTTTAATTATAATATGTGTGATGTTTTACCTTCTGAACACTATTTTAATATTACATGTATATGCTAAATGTTGACTATATATACCGGTAATACTTTTTGCATATATATTTCAAATATAAAATATGATCGCTAGGAATTGTTGCCAACGTTTTGTGCACACCTCACTTTATCATACTATATATTTTATAAATATATAGAAATATTATCATAAATTCAGTAGCTATATTAAACTGTTATAGTATATATTATTATATACAAATGTATCACGCCAAGTTTCAAAGTGTTTTATGTTTTCATAAGAGGTATAGACATGTACCGGGGGTTTTATATTACCATATTAGCTTTTCATAACATTTATAATAACGATATCACATATAATATTAAAGTTTATACGTTTACTGCATAAGGCAATGGTTTAGGGCAAGAGAAATGTAACAAACCATTAGGCCACAACAATTTGATTCTATGTTTAGCGTCCTCGTGCTGGTAGGTTTTCGAATGCCTGAACGAAACAAACAATTCGGCAATGTGAAAAATCGAGTTCAAAAAGCGCATATAAACTTTGGAAAAATAGCATGCACCTAGTCAATTTACACTTAAAATACTGTGTTAACGTTTGGTTCCCAATATACACAGTTTTGCAAGTAAACATTTGCTTTAGCTTGTTCCACTGCTATGAATATGTTGTGACAGAAAAATGTTTTTGTATCGACTTGTTGTTTGTTTTTTCCTGACTGGTTGGTACGTTTCGAAAAGTCATGGGGACGCTAAACATATAATAAAATTTGTATGGCCTTATCTACACCGATCAAAAAAGCTATGACGACTATGTTAGGTTATTTACCCATGGGTTTCAAATATATATATATGTATAATTATTATTAAGTGCAGTGTGTGTACGGTGCCATGATATTACAAATCTACGTAAGGTATAAAAACCACGGTGTAAATATCACTATAATATGCTAAACAACACGTTAATATAACATAAAACTTTACAGTTGCATGGCATATTATCAAAAAAGTTATAACATAACATTCTCATTATAAATATGTGTACCTTAACTTAAAAGTCAATTAATTACTCGAATTAAACTAAATTGAGCAATTAAAATACCGTGAAATTAAAGAATGAAAGCGTGTTGTGGAAACAAACTGTTAAAGAAATATTGTAACCGATCTATGTGCTAAAATATCAAACAAAATATGCGATAAAGTAGCAGCAAACATATGAACAAACAACTCATACAAGGTACATGTATATAAGCGACGAGAAATAAAGTGGCATTCATACTTCATAATACTAGAAAACTCGTAAAACCCGTCTGTTAGTGTTTTGTGAAAAAGAAAAACGAATTATTATGTGACAATGCCGACTCCGCTGTGTTTATTTTGCCTCCGACGGATATCCAGCAACTTCAAAGCAATAACATGCAATGTGTGCGCGAAATGGCACCGTGTCAAGTGTGGTGACACCAGTATAACGGTACAGGAGCTGAGATTCGCGTGCACGGCTTGTCGTCATCGATTGCCCGACGACTTCGATGAACTGTACGGTGAACAGCCAGCAGAATCCGACGACGCTGAGACGTACACACTGGGTCAGTCTGACGACTCGGACGTTCTACCCGTTGAAGAAGTTACACGAGAAATAGTACCCAATCGAACGTACGTAGTGGATCGGCAGGATGAAGACCACGTGCTAATCCACGAGAGATCATTTGAAGCAGAGCTGCGAAGATAGCCCGACCAATCCGCTGATCCTGCTAAGATAGCCCGACTTCAAGCCACTGATCCTGCGAAGACAGTCAGACCTCAACTCGCTTATCCTGCGAAGATACCCCGGCCTCAACCCACTGATCCTGCGAGGATAGCCCGGCCTCAACCCACTGATCCTGCGAAGATAGCCCGGTCTAAACCCGCTGATGCTGCGAATATAGCCCGGTCTCAACCCACTGATCCTGCGAAGATAGCCCAGCCTCGATATGCGACCGATGCGAAGATGATTGCAGGGAACGGCATGCACCGCTCCGCACGGGAAATAGTATTAGCTACGCTACTTAAAATGCAATTTGAAGTGTCTCCCCGGAGGTTCAAAAACTTGAGAATGGCGAACCGCCACAGACGGGAGATGCGACTGCTGCTAGAATCTTATGCTTGATCTGATGACAGACAGTGTGACGGTATAAGCGTCATATCTAACATTACGTGCAGTATATTGTACATATATTGTGTAATTTTGACATTATAATATTCATGTGCTCATGATTATATGCATACCAAATAATTAGTTGTGTTTGTGTATTTTATAAGTCCCAACAAGAGTTAAACTTTTGCTTTTCCTACTGGTGTTGATGAGAAGTATGCCAGGCTGGAAAAGAAGTCATTAGATAGTAGAATACATGACAATAATCATGTACTAACCTTCAAAGATACTGATGGTACGGACACGACTGTGTCAGCTTTGCGGCCCCGCCCCGGAAGTCGGGTTTCAAATATAGCGGATGTGAATTCGCAATAAGGTTACGCATGCGCAAATAAATGCCTTAATTGTTACATATAAAATATTCAAAGTTTGATCTCAATTTTCACCATGACCAAGCGACTTCCCAATATATCACCATACATTGTTGGAAAGATAAGGCCATAACCTTTTGAAAAAACAGCATTTCACAAATTTCTATACGTTGTAACTCAAAAATATTTACCTTAGAATAAACACACCGGTTTTAACAGGCATGGGGGCTGCCATTTTGTGCATGAATACATGGGCCAAAAGTTATGAAGCTGGGAACCATTTAAGATAAAGTAGTGCCTAAAACTGTATTTTTTTCTTATTTCTAACATATATACCTTTAAATTGATACCAAAACATATCATTTAAACTGTATTTAAAAAATCATATGCATTATACACTGAACCCTATGTGTTTATTATCTAACTGACAGCTTGTAACCCTGAGGATGTGACTTCCGTTTTGGTGTACTTTGACCATAACGGGAGGTAATTTCCAAGGGAGATCACCTAGTTTTGGGAAAGGCCTATTACGATGAACAAATAATAATATATTATTCCGAATTATTGACTGTATTATAGTTAGTCGGTTAACGAGGATCTCTGTTCTATTTATGTTAACTAATGAACCAATACAAACATGCTTAAGTACGGGTATTTATTATTGTTATTTAACAAGACTAAGTATACTCGCTGTTTTCATCTGTTATACGCACGTGCTATTTATGGATTAAAAAATCGATAGCGATTTGATATATGCCTAATTACCATAATTTCCTGGGTTGCCATAATTTCGTGGCTGTTTTAAACTAATAGAATTTTCGCTCGTGCATCCGAAAATATTGTCCGAATTACTATAACTGTTAACTTAATTGTATATTTTTGCAGTATTTGAAAAGGAAATCATATTAAATGACAACCAGTGAGTGACTTGGTCATTTAAATCACTAATTAATGACATTAAATACACAAATTATTCACTACCCAACAACTTCTTTGGAATTAAATTCATGAAATTTCGTTCTATAAAAATCGTATATTTAGAACAGTTTTCCAAGGATAATTGCACATGTATGATTATCTCCCTTGTGTTTATTTCTCACTGGATTTTTGCTATTTTCGGTAAAAAAAAAATACATAAACAATCCCCCTTCCCTAAATTTGACTGACATTTTCAAACTTTTAACTTTAAGTTAGCATTCCTACCCATGAATCGCTGCGTGCAATTTTATCATTTATTTAATATTTAAGAACAATAACTAACACAATAAAATATTTATAGATTCATGAAGTCTAAAGTTAAACCTGCGCAAAGAAAATTGAAGAAGTGTGTAGATTTCGTCAGGCCTATATTGTTACCTTTTTAAAGAATATGATGTGTGTGTATTTATAATGATAAAATTTTCAAAAACACTAGTTTTCACCAAGATTTTAGGTTGTTGATCAGCACAGGGTCCAGCACAAACAAAGTGAAACTAAATTGATGCTGTAAACACTCTTTCACAACCAAAGTAGGCCGGCCAATCAGAACCCACGAAATTACGAGAAGCTTCCAAACGATACAGATCAGTATGGTCAGGTACATAAATTTAACATGAAATAGCAACGAACATCGGTCTTTTAATCACTTTGTTTGCAAAGAGGACATTGCAAATTGTGTTTTATCCAACTCAGTGGTGAGATAACAGAATGTATTAACACGCATGCGTCACAAACGTAAATAAGACCCACGAAATTAGGGTGACACGGCATATATACACATTTAATGTCTTCACTTGTATTCTTTAAAAGCCTAACGTATCGGTCTCAACCCACTGCGGTCGCATCAGACCACATATCAACAGCAAGATTTTGGACCGGCAAGTTAAACGCATGCATTTTGTAACAGCGTGTGGAGTTCGTACGTTCACCATGTTATATGGTGTCTGTGATTTGTACAAATGTACTATATTCTAGATTGAAGACAATCAAGTCAACATAACACAAGCGTGTTCTTTCTACGAAGTTTATTCTAAGACTGCTGATAAGACCTGTGGCTAGCGCCGGGTAGTGTTCACGCATGCGCATAGAGATAAACATGCACGTGGTCCATATATTACATCCTCCTCTCTTTCAGAAGAAAAGATACTACATTGTAAAATTAACAATCAATACAATGTGTTTCATTATGTACAACCGAAGCTGAACCCGATATTCGCGCGGTATAAATTCTACAATGAAGTTCAGAACCAAGACTCAATTGACACGTTTGTCACCAGACTGCGGTTGACAGCAAGAGACTGCAACTTTAATGACATGGACGACATGATACGCGACCGAATCGTATTTGGTACGAATTCTGCCAGAATTCGAGAGAAGCTCATCAATGTCGGCGCGGAACTGACAGTTGACAAAGCAATACAAATTGCGCAATCATTCGAGTACTCCCAGCAGCAGCTAAAGACGATGACAGAGCAAGATGTTCATCAAATCAAACCACAGAGACCCAGGAGCGATGCGCGGCGACCTCCAGCAGACAGTCGACCACGACCCAGAGACGCACGGACGAAACAGAACAAACATTCGTGTGACTATTGTGGAAGAATGCATGACAAGACTGCAAAGTGCCCTGCAAGGGGAATGACATGTCACATTTGTGGCAAAATGAACCATTTTGCAAAAGTGTGCCGTTCAAAAAAAGTGCACGAACTGACAGCAGACACAGACAATTGTCGGGATTATTATGATTCAATTAGTTCAAATGAATGCTATGACGGAAAATGTAACATTGATACGGTAAGAAAGCTTTCTTCTCATGCTGATCGTGCATTTGTTCAAGTCAACGTTGGTCCTTCCCGCACCCCAATCCAATTTAAAGTAGACACAGGCAGTGCTGTCGTAGTACTACCCTTGAAACACTTTCGCACGTTACACCTCAAAACCCCGTTGGAACCTCCCGATAGCCGATTAACCTCATATACTGGCAACACACTCACGGTGAAAGGGAGTCATTGACCATTTGGCGGGCCTTCGGGTCGGTCGGTCTAGTCGAGCACTGCTAGCGCTCTATGTGCTGAGCTAGCGGGCGGTGCTTGGCTGCTCGGTCATATGGTTTTCAACCGGTACCGAGGGTAAATAAACTCAACTACTACTACCGGTGAAAGGGATGGTCAAACTGTCATTGAGATATAAAGATAAGATTACCGAATCACTGTGCTACATAGTGGACGGTAACGCTTCCCCTCTGTTGAGCCTACAAGCATCTGTTGATTTAGGTCTTATCACACTGACCTATTCTTTGGAAAATACCAGGAATACCCCATTAGATAAGGAGTCAGTCTTGAGTGACTACAGTGACCTATTTCAAGGCGTCGGAACTATTCCAGGTGTTTGCAAATTGCACGTTAAGCCCGATGCAGTACCTGTAATTAACCCGCCTAGACGAGTACCGGAAGCACTTAAAGATAAGTTACAATGCGAACTTCAGCGCTTAGAGCGTGACGGCATTATTGCGAAGGTCACCGAACCTACGGACTGGGTAAACTCAATTGTGATTGTAGAGAAACCCAAAACAGGCAATTTGAGAATTTGCCTAGATCCCAAAGCATTAAACGATGCTATCCGACGACCACACTATGCAATGTCGACCTTAGACGACATAACGTCGAAACTGACTGGTGCTAAGTACTTCAGTACTCTAGACATTACACATGCATACTGGAGTATTAAGTTGGACGACGAGTCATCACTATTGACGACATTCAGTACAGTTTTCGGACGATACAAATGTACTATATTCTAGATTGAAGACAATCAAGTCAACATAACACAAGCGTGTTCTTTCTACGAAGTTTATTCTAAGACTGCTGATAAGACCTGTGGCTAGCGCCGGGTAGTGTTCAAGCATGCGCATAGAGATAAACATGCACGTGGTCCATATATTATACACACCACACAGCTACTGTGAGATTGTTTTTTCTTTGCGGACAGTAACGGTGCCTGTGAATCGCACGCTAAACGTGCGCCTTTCACACCGTGACCGTGCGGGTACCGTACGATTGTGAATTACTATTTTATATTGCCGCTAATCTCACCGCAATTGTTAACACGACCGCCACATGTTGTTCGCTTGATGTTGCAAAATATAAATGGTAAATTGGCAGCAACAAAATACAAAATGTATATTAGTGTCCTTTATGACTTTTTACTTAACAATATGTATACATCTGAAATACACCATAACAACTTCTTGTATTCTGTTTATAGAACATTACACATATTGTTCTAACATACATGAAACAAAGAGTGAATTCGAAAAAAATAATACTCGAAATGTTTGCAAATAGTAACAGATAGTTATACAAAGAACCTGGTCGCCGTGTAGTTGCCGTGGGGTCACATCACTTGTCTTGTGGCAAACAAAGGGTGAGCTGTACAGCTTCAGCACGTGCATCTGGCGGTCTCTCGGGTGGCAAATTCGAAACTTAAATCGTTCTGTGCCCGCAGGTTTACTGCACGTTTTCCATGCGACGTCCTCACGGTGCCCACCCAGTAAGTCATTGTCGCACGGTCGCCGCATCAACTCTTAGGTAAAAAGCTTAAAAGCGCTTTCGTCAATTCATTACTCACAAGTGGCGGATCCGTGGTCTAGTGGTAACGCACTGGTTTCACAACTCAGGGGTCGCAGGTTCGAGCCCCCGCTACACCCTAACCTTCTAACTCGTCTTTCGCATGAGACGTTAAACCGAGGTGCAGTGTACTAGGTGCTTCACACCGGGCACTACAAGACCCAGGGTCGTCCCTGGAACGGGGCGTCTCCTGTATCTTGCACTATCCCTCGTAACCCAACTAACAAGTCTTCTGGGGGCGATGGCCATATGGGAGAGAATCCCGGTGTACTTGATAAAAATGTACCACACACACACTCATTACTCACAGGGGATAAACCTGTGACCATGTAAGTACACTGGCCACACAAAATGGCGTCGGATCTCGTCGATTCAAGGTAAAATTTCGTGGTATACACATATATACGTATTAAATATGAAATGCAGAATAGGCGCAGAATTCCCGCGCGACAACCAAAATTACTTAGACCATGTTCCTTTTTCTGAGATTTTCGCCGTTTGGGGCTGAAAGCCCGCACAAATTAAGAAAATTTTCGTACACTGTCCACTAAGGTGTTGTATTCCAGAATTTTCAACACATAATACAGATTTATGACACTTATTTATAAGAAAACATGCTTCGAACATCCAACGTAATACATATGTTAAGCTTCACTTCATTTGATTGAGGTTTAACATAGTTAGACATTCAATTCAATTTATGTACACTGTCCACTCGATTTCAATTTATGTACACTGTCCACTCGATTTAGATTTAAGTACACGATTTTTATCAGTACAGGATTTGTAATCTTATGAGTGTTGTGTAATGACATAAATTACAATTTCTTGTTATTTAGTATAATAAATGATGTTTTATTTTGTTTCAGGATCTGTGTGAGAATATGTTTTTTAAATGGTATGTACTTTTGTGTACCCTTCGTTCCTGATGATGTAAATGCGTTAAGTATATACATTTGTATAATACTATATATTTTAAAATTTGTTTATACATGCTGTTACTTAAGTACAGTTGTTTTTCTTTCTAGTAATTTTAAAATAAATTTCAATGTACAAAATGGTAAGTTTAATTCAGTTATCGGAATCAAATGTTATTAGAGATGCTATAAGAAATATACTGAACTGTGTGGTATAAAGCAGAAAAGGTAACTTTGCAAAACAGTACTTTTAATGGGTAACATAGTAACATAAATATATGTATGTATATTGATTTAGCAGTGTCGATTTATTATTTTAAGAAACAGAATCGCCTTAAAAGGTTTTGTTTGCGGCCATTGTGGCAAAGGGTATACAAGCAGATCAGGGGGGGGGAGGGCATCAGCATGAACAAATGCAGAATGCAAAAGTCGCACCGTACAGGTGTTGTGGACTGCTTTTTCTAAGTCAGGCCAAACTCAAATGACACATGTTTTTTCATTCATATGGAACCATTTTGATCCCCCATTGATCTTAGTGAAATCGAGCAGTTTAAAACCATTCAACTATGTTTTACCAGTCCCTAGATCGACTAGGAGACATCAAGTTTAAATGCAATCTGAATCTTGCCTACATGTCACTTATAATTGAATCTACTAGCAATATGTTCTTATAAAAAATAATAATTTTCTTCAAATATATAATACCAGTCCCTAGATCGTCTAGGAGACATCAAGTTTAAATGCAATCTGAATCTTGCCTACATGTCACTTATAATTGAATCTACTAGCAATATGTTCTTATAAGAAATAATAATTTACTGCAAATATATATTATGCAACATTTACTTTTAATTACAAATACAACCTATCCAAACAAAATTGTTGTACTTGTAAAGGGCTTCGAAGCACAATGAACCAAAAGCATGCACGGGTGAAAATTGTGACCACACCTTTGCTAAACGGAGAACTAACCCAACACAAAGTCGTTCAGATGTGGTACCTGCAGTAAAGTCTTCAAGCTGATCACCTTTCCTCGCATGAAGGCGTGATAAAGCACCGTGTTCTTGTGGATATTCTTACAAATACAGTCAGGGATTTAGTAACCACAAACAAAAATGTTTTTCTACATCATTAGATCCATTTCAACAGTTTGTTTGTGAGCATGTAACTTAGCAAACATTGTATTGCTTATATTTTTCCAAGGAATAGGAACATTGTTGTTTAATACCTAAGTATACGTATTCAGCAGAAAACGTGTCAAAGGTTGTTTAATGGCCTTTGAAACTGATACTTATTTTTGCAATATTTTTGTCATCGCATAGTCGATGTTGTTTTTAACAATTTGTTAGTGCTTTGTTCTAATGTCAATGTTTGTATTTTTGATATGAAAACTTTTGTGTGTAAGATAATCCTTTAAGAGTTGACCAGGATATCAACTACTTATACATGCGGTTGTTGTTTAACTTTAAACCATGTCTTGCCTTGTTTTTATGTCAATCACGGTTTTTATCAGTAATTTTAAAAGATGATTTTTTGTTTACACACGGCTATCAAAGCTGTTTAATGTTCGCATTTGGTTATGTGTTCGAGCCTTATCTGTTGGGGATTCTACTTAGAAATCTTTAAGTATCATACACTATTTGCACTGGGCAGCTGTTTATTGTAATTGTGTTATTTTATTATAATGTGATCTCATTTTATTCGATGTTTTGAAACTCAAGAGTCAAATCTTTATGCGAAAACCTAAGGTCCAGGCATTATAAGGGTTACAACTCTAATAGATGAAGATCTATTGAAAGTGTAAGAAAATGCATTTTATTTATTTTTACTGGATTTACATGCCGTTAGGTTTCAATTTTAATCATATGCTGTCTTAGTGCCATATTTTAAGATATAAAACAACGATATTTTAATATATTTTAAATCGCTTTAATGTTGTTATATGGGGAAATATCTTTTTAATAAAGATAACTCATTGAGTTTCAAAAATACTGATTAATTCACAAGAAAGATGCATTTTCGAAATGAATGTTAATTCACGTTTGCTTAAGCATTGTATTGTACCGTGCATACTAATGGCATTGTTTAATCATGTTATTTTACTAATTTTGTGATAATTTTCTGTGATTTAAAGGCTTTACTTTACTTTAAATAAATGAACAAATAAATAAATACATTCATGAGGGTTTTGGTTTCCCTTTTATATATGTCTCTACCCTTTTTCATTACATTACTAATACAAATAATTCCTTGTTATAATACATTAATAAGACAAAAATACATATTCAGCATGAGGAAAGCATAATATTGAATTACATAGTATAATATATAGATAACCATTTTAAACAATATTAAGTTCAATTAAGTAAATTACATTTCACAAATGTTTGAAAAAAAAAGATAAAATTGAGTTTATATAAATAAATCACTTCATGAATGGTGTTGTCCGTTATTTAGCACTTTTCATAACTGACTAAAACATTACACTAAAATTAAAGACAGTCATACTTTTTGCAGTCGGCAGCAACTTCGATTGATTGCTACGAGCCTTTGCCCATCGGACCCCAAGCGCACCTCTCCACATTTCCACTCAGCTTGCTCGTTGCATGTGATCAAACTGATGATTTCTGTAAAAACAATATCATAACAGGATTAAAGCTTAACCCAAATGTATACCTTTACACACAATATATTAATTTGTAATTGGATATTTAAAAAATTAACAGAAACAATTGTTATAATAGTTTTGTTTAACATATCCTGGAACAGAGATCCTAGCGGAGATTCTAAATACCAAAAAAAACAGGTCAAGAGTTCAAATATACGGTCTGTGTCACAATGTCAAACAGATTTAAGCCCGTTCAATGTTTGAGATATGCAAGCGCCACATTAAGACAAATTATTTAAGCTCAGTGTTAACATTTGTTCTAAAATATACATTGAATTCCTTATCTAGTAATGCTGTTTGATGTTATCACGTGATGGTGTGCCTGGTAGAGTTCCGTGGTCTGGTCTTTGCTGGCTTGGTCGACTACGTCATACACTGCCTTCTTACTTGTGCAGTAGAAAAAGGGCCTAGTATCTAGAAAACCACTGCAATAAATAATAAATGTAGTTTTCATAAATATTGTTTGAAAATATAAATCATTCGGCAGTGTACGTCATTTTATTTTATACTTGAAAAAAAGAAGGGAAAAATATTACATATTTGTGTTGCATTTTATCAGGTTAAGGGCCTTCAAAATATATATTTTGAATAGAATGAATTTTGATTTTCCTTCCAAGTCATGTACGGATCAAAATCGTGTGTGTTTCGAAGTTTATGAGGTCCTTCCGCGCCTCAGGCTGCATCATGTGAGGACCCGGAGTGTGTCCCAGCACTCCTACCTAATTAACTTACTAGAGACTCACGAAAGTTGGGACGAATTTTGAATCATAGCTGCAATTTCCAGCTATTTATTTTTAACTGAGATATATAATTTTGGTGTGGTCTAGTGCTGTGGGGGGAAACCGGAGTACCCGGGGGAAACCCCAACTGTCCGGTCTGGTGACCACTAACCAAAAATCTGATGGACAGTGTACTTAAATCTAAATCGAGTGGACAGTGTACATAAATTGAAATGAATGTCTAACTCTGTTATAGCTCAATCAAATGAAGCAAAACTTCACATATGTATTACGTTGGATGTCTGAAGCATGTTTTCATATAAATGAGTGTCATCAATCTGCATTATCTGTTGAAATTCTGGAATAAAACACCTAAGTGGACAGTGTACAACATTTTTCTTAATTTGTGCAGGATGTCAGGCCCAAACGGCGAAAATCTCAGAAAAAGGAACATGGTCTAAGTAATTTGGGTTTTTGCGCGGGTACTCTGCGCCTATTCTGCATTTCATACTTAATACGTATATATGTGTATACCACGAAATTTTACCTTGAATCGACGAAATCCGATGCCATGTTGAGTGGCCAGTGTACTTACATGGTCTACCCCCCGTGATTACTGTCGCGATCGTTGCGGCGTTGTAGCGGTTGAGAACATAAGCACGGTATAGCAGTGCGGTCTCCGCGCGTATTTTGCAAACATATCGCAATACGGTCGCCACAACCCGGTTGTGACCGATGTTTATGGGGTCGTTTATTCTAAATAAACTTCCAACGATCAATTTATGATTAATATACAATGCCCTTCCATTGCAATGTGTACAAACTGATATATTAAAGATACATTTTATGTGATACACATCACGTACATATCGAATAACTAGATGAAGAAAGAATACGTGTGTATGCGTTTATTGAAAATTATCGAGATTCCCAAGCTCGCTATTCAACAAAATGTGCAGACAATCTATGTAGGCCTATGCACTTATTGATAGATTATCAATTGTTTCCGCTTCCAAACAAGAAGTGAAAAAATATTATGCCATTTAATATAGTTATTATATTGCTAAGTTTGTCTGTTTTAAAACAAAATGGGAGAAAAAAATGTGTGTTTGCATGTCTTTCATTGGAAACCAGATTACCAAGTTGTTTTCCCGTTTCACAACACTAAACAGCAACATAAGCTATAACAATCCCGCCTACAGTACGTCGCACACTATAGGAGGGTGTTACTACAATATCTTAGCGAGTATCGATCCACGACTAATGTCACTTGATGTGTTTGTCGGAAGAAACCCTATTTAATACGTCCATGCATGTCTTTGCGAAACATTAGCAGAGGCATAGTGACGAGCAATATAAGAAATCTGCTCCCAGCGTGTACAGATAAGGAGGATTAATTGCGTGAGTAGATTTATTTGTGCTGTTCTGTGTTCGTTTTTGTGTTGTTGTTTGTTTCTAGCTTTTGCAGTTCCTGTAAGGACGCGTATAATGGTAGACGAACCTTTGTGGCCTATTACAAGCAAGTGTGTGTCACGTTTTCTTGCAAAAGTGCATGCGAACTTGTGTTGGCGCTGCTCAGATATTTAACTACCTTTTCACTTGTTTACATTTGCTGGACGCAGTTAGAGTGGGCATTTTAGAAAATTTTATACTCAAACCGTATATTTTTATGTAGATACGTCAGTGTGTTACTGATGGAAGACGAATCGGTAAAATGTATGACTACCAATATATGTGTATAGGTGACTGGACTTGGTAATCAAATAATTCACCAAACACAAAAAGACAAACAAAAGTTGTCAGAAGTTCGACCATTTGTGAACAGGATCCTCAATCCTCACCATAGCACTGATGTACACTACAAATGGGGTACCATGATGCACTGAATCACATACTCACAGCATCGAATTCACCGTTTTCAAACTACCAATAAACAACCCGAAAAAATAGTTCCGATGCTGAAAAATATAGTTCGCATTGTAATTGCAGAAAATGTGGTCAGGTCATGTTAAAATCAAAATAATTTTCGCATTATGGTTGTTTATCGGCTAATAAACAAAGATTTGTCGTTCTGATGCGGAATATTAAACCACTCGGGCTACCGCATTCGTGGTTTAATTGTGTACGCATCAGAACTCCAAATCGCTGTTTATTAGCTGATAAACAACTCGATAATTCGAAAATTATTTCTTAAATGACTTATAGGCCTTTCCCAAAACTAGGTTATATCCCTTGGAAATTACCTCCCGTTATTTCGAATTCACATCCGCAATATTTGAAACCCGACATTCAGGCGACTTTTTCCCTAGCTTGCCATATAAAGTATTATAGATCTAAGACCAAGCGGCTTTCAAAACTTGTAATGGAAATTTTTTAAACCATATGTTTTTTGTTAAATATTACAAGAATATCATAGAGGATATATGTTAAAAACATGAATTATTAGAACTAAATGTAGTATCGTTTTAAACTCATTACTAAGGCCACATATGTCCGTATGCCAGGTATCCGTAAAAAAAAATTTGTCTCCTTGCCTCGTCTTAAACGGTTGTTTTCCATACATAAATACCACGAATGAACACATTTTCTCTTAATGGATACTTAGTTATCTGTCTGAAAAAAAAAAAAATACCAAAGCCACAAACCGCGGGAATCTTATCAAATTGCCCTTAGAACAATACCGCTAAACCGTGCAATTGCGTAATGCACTGATGATAAAGATCTACATGCGGATACAACTAACATGTCAAACTTCGTCTCCATTGTTTGCGTCTCAATTTAAAGTTTATCTCACATTTTAAAATGTTGTTGTCTCCGTTGTTGTTCATTGCCTAACACCCTATGAAATTTCGCCACCTTATTGAGCAGAACAGAACATAATTAAAAGCATTAAACACTTTTTCGAATTAATAAATTGGTTTAAATTGAAGAGTGAAATAATATAGCACAGCATTTAATTTTCAATTCTGAAGAATAGAGAGGTGGTGAACATTTAAGAGCTCGTCGTGTTTTGTTTTTCTAAAACATACGGGAATTAGCTGCTGCGAGAATAAAATGTTGTTTGTTTAACACGATTCCGGCAGAAATGAAGAAATAATCTCAGTTAGAGTTATATACATGACGGTAAACTAAATACTTGATCAAACAGACTCAAAACGTATATATCTATGTCTGTTTTATTATAGATACTCACCCTATTATGTGCATAATTATCACGACATATCTATTTCCTGGTGACATATAGACCCATTTGGTCGGGTGTTATTTGTTTCGTTGATTATATGAAGTTATCATGAAGTAGTTTTGATACATTATATTTCAAGATTAAAGCGAAGCATGTTCAAGCACCGTATAATATTTAGCACACAACACGAAAAAAGCATTAAAGTTTAACACAAATGTGTATGGAAATCAAATAAGAAATTGCTGTCAAAAACATCGGAATTACGCTCAAACTTTCTGTGATCATACCTTATTTTCGTAATTTTAGTCACCAGAAGAATGTTAGCTTAGAGTTACTTAGCAAAATCATTTTACTAAAAATAGCTTTATTTATTTATTTTATTTAATAAAGCAAATTTAATACAGGATGAAGGCATAGGTTGTTTAGATACTGAAATCGCTATTTTTGTGTTTTGTTGCATAATAACCGTTAAACGTACCGTGTACAGTTTGTTTGTCAATCTGCAAAGAGTAGACAATATTGTTAAAAATCAAAATAATACTTTAATTAAATTGATAAATAAAGTACATGATGTATATTATTGATAAATAAAGTACATGATGTATATTATATACGAATGTTGATATTTGTAAATTTATTTTTGCGACACCAACACAATTTTAAGATTGAAAATCAAATATATTGCATGTTTTTCGGTAAATATCAATATACGCTTATCCCGCCGTATAATCAATAAAATTCGCCGGAATTGAACAGGGCACATCACTCGTGATTACGCAAGGGAAGTAGCCTAGTTTTGGGAAAGGCCTGTTGCATATAAATGAACTGCGTCTTTGAAATTATTTTTTCGGCGTAACTGTTTCAGCTTAACCAGTAGTTCCCAACCTCCGCGCAGAGATTTGACTGGTTCCGAGCATAGCTCTAATCAAATCCTTGCCGCCATAACAAACCACGTGATGATGATCGATTTAAATCTTCTAGATATTATTTTATGGTTTTAATTAGTTATTTTCTTTTTCTGTTTTCATTATTGACTGCAAACGATACATAAAAAGTCCAATTATGTATACAATTGCACTTAGTTGAATTAAATAAGTAAAAGTTACAAACACGTAATCCTTCCAGATCTGGAAGGATTTATTTGTGATGGTAGGTTACCTCCCCTACCGTTAACCGCTTGAGTAGTTCCAAGTAACACAATAACTTCATTGGCTAAAAAGTTAAACTGTTCATAAAAAAGGGTGGCAACATAGATTAAATAGAATAGTATATTTGTGAACGCATTTTCATCGAGATTTATGTTAAGATTAGTTAAATATATTGAAGACAACGCCAAATACTGGTATACTTCAGCGTTTACTCTTAAATAATGGAGCAGAATGGATGATGTAATAGTTAAAGATATTTCTTGTTTAATCTAAGATTAATCTTCATAAATGGAATTGGAACCATTGATGGAACATTAACATATTTTCAGCATACAGCATACATACAAGTGTATTAATTTAAATTCTGTCAATAACAGAGAGGATGAATTCAATCCAAAACGTGGTTGATCATTTATCCAGCAGACCTGGCACCATGACTACGAAATCTCTCAAGCTCCAATTTATAGTCTTAACTCAAAATATTGACCAATGAAAACGCGTCTTACATATGAACATATGATCGTTATTGGCTAATATTTCAGATTGAGACTAACATTTATCTTAACTATGGTAATCATGAGACATCTTTAAAGTTATTAATGTGCCTACTTTCGGAACTTACTTAAGTAACGTGATGAACTAAAGAAAGTTAATTGATACCATACTTAAAATATATTCGGTATATATCAGTATGCGAAATGAATGATACACGAGATGTGATTTGGACCTTCAAAAAGTTAGGGGCGTGCCAAAGGTTGAATCTGGGATACCCCCCCCCCTCCCGATTTTCGGCAGGTGGGGGGGGGGGGGGGGCAAAATATTTTAGTAAAAATATCATTTTGAACACGACATTTACATTAAAATATTGTTTATCTTTTTGACATTTACAAAAAATGAGTTCTCCGGTGAGTTCTCATTTAAATGACGTTTTTGGCAGTTTTACATTTTCGTGTTTCTTTTCATCCAAGTAATTATATTACATGTAATTATATGGGTATGCCTGTGCGCGCACTTGGCGCGCACGTAGCCTCGTTTATTGCTTATGCAAGACCGTCGCCGCCGGTCCGGCCGATGCGGCCATGGCCGGACCACTTTTTTGGCCGATTTAAGGAGTTTTCAGTATTGGGCAAGACCACTGTTAACTTCTCAAAAGTGAAGTTTTATCCGCTTATATTCCTTATATGCATGTCATAAACATCAATACACGGGTGTTTTTTTTACAACCTTGCAAAAAAAAACGGCCTCGACTCCAGACTGTCCTTAAAGTCATTTTAACCGATAAAATCAATATCCTTAATTGATCGATGCGCTCTATTCGGGCAATATTAACGTGATGATAAAAAAGAGTTGTAATATCATTCGTACCAATTAAGCTCACATTGTTAGTGGAACGCGGTGTCGTTGTGAAATAATAAAGGTGCGATTCTCCGTCAAGTGATGTAAATGGTTGTGAAGAAACTTTTTTAATTGGCATTAAGTGAAACCGATGTGGCTTCAAAAACAAAATATGTGTATAATTAAAGTGCAAGACCCGGCAACATAATATTAAATGTAATTGTTGTTGAGACTCGAACAAACTTGATTTAATTAGTTTACTTTTCATTGTACACCTATAAGTGTATAAATGAAATTAAACATGGCCTGTAGCACTGTTCCTTCGCAACCAAATCAGCTCAAAACATTGAAGATTCCAAACGAACGTTTGGTCAGAAAAATCCCATCGAGGGATGTTTTCAAGGTAACTGGTTCGAATCCCGGCCTTGGCTTCATTATGATGAAACACGTGAGCTCGCGTTCTTTCATATGTATTGCACCTATCAATAGCGGCGGGCAGACCTAGGGGAATTTGAAAAATGTTATTTTTAGGTGTCTAATTCCCCACCCTAGAGCCAAGTATATTTGTCTAAATCCCCTCAGTGGGAGATGCTATATATCTATCAAATGGCCCGGGGGCGTATATTACCGGGATCCAATATCCGACCAAAGTCTATTTCTCCGGACCCAGAATCATTTGGCGAGTCAAATTCCCGCCTGTCGGGAATTGCTTTCAGTCTAAAGTCCCGTATATATCCCGCCGCTCCCCCCCGGGGGGAAAATATTGATAGGTGCATGGCAGCTTAGAGAGAAGGCAAGCTCTCCGATTCCAATGTCGAAAAAGCGTTCCTGTTAACGCGCTTCACTAACTGGAAAGACGCGAGTGTTAAATATAATAGCCTCAGATATGCTGGAAAGACGCGAGTGTTAAATATAATAGTCTCAGATATGCTAGAAAGACGCGAGTGTTAAATATAATAGTCTCAGATATGCTGGAAAGACGCGAGTGTTAAATATAATAGTCTCAGATATGCTGGAAAGACGCGAGTGTTAAATATAATAGTCTCAGATATGCTGGAAAGACGCGAGTGTTAAATATAATAGTCTCAGATATGCTGGAAAGACGCGAGTGTTAAATATAATAGTCTCAGATATGCTGGAAAGACGCGAGTGTTAAATATAATAGTCTCAGATATGCTGGAAAACGCTCCTAGAGGCTTTCTTCAATAATTTTTTTCGGGGGGGGGGGGGGGGGCATGCCCCCGGACCCCCCCCCCCTAGAATTTTGTTCGCATACACTTAAGCCGGACCACTTTTAAATTGCCGGCGACGGGCCTGTTGTGAGAGTTGTATCTGACAAACCAACCGTGTCCTTGAAGATCAACCTAAATGGTTTAATACTGAGTGTAATTAGCGAGTAATTTCTGAACGCCATTACAGTAGACATGATATAGGAAACAACGATGGGCTTGAGACGTATAAATGACCACGAAACATTCATCTTTAACAAATTCTAGTAACACCCATAAAAAGGACGGACGGTATGAATGAATGAATGAAGAGTGGGAGGTATTAAGGAAGTGAGGGAGGAAGGAAGAAATTAAGGAAGGAAGCAAGAAGGACCAACGGAAGCGGAGAGGAGTTAGGAATGAATGCATGCATTCATGAATGAAGCGAATGCATTCGTGAATAAATGAATGAATAAATTAATGACTTCAATCCACATGAATGCTAGATCTAAATGAATGAATTAATTAAGTCGATTTTACTTCAGTCTGTCAAACAAAATTAAATAAATATATAATATAATCGATTGATTTAAAATCGAACCAATCAACTGACTGGAATTGTAAGTGTGTTTGTTTACATACAAACACGTGTATTACAACGCCATCTGTTGTCGTACATTATCCGCAAAATGGCGACTCGAGACGGGTCGGATGTGCGGAGGAAACCACAAGAAATTTCTAACCAGATTAGAACCTCGATGGTAAGAGGATGTTTACAAATGAACGATATGTACCTTTTATTGTGTTTTATTTATTCGAGACGGTCGTCAGAAGCGGAATATTTTATGTATTGATGAAAATATCGTGTGCGATGTTTCGTTGAAGCTTTGTGAAAAGCTGTACATAACTGACAGTATTGTTTATTTAGTGTGACCCTTTGATGGGGGTTTATAACATCTGTTATTGTTACCATTTAATCAATATACAACAAGAAACAACAGTTATCAATGGTTTTATTTAACTTTTATTGTATACATAACGTAATTAATATTAAACATACACAATTGTATAGATAATTGTGTTTTAATTTGAATACGGATAATCAGTTACCATTTAAAATGTGTTAAGATTTAGGTAAACACTTACATTTGTCAAAATGAATGTTTAATATTGAAAGCAATGTCATTTGCAATACATTTTATGTATAATATCCTATAGGCAGGAAAGAACATAAATAAAAAGAAAATAAATTAAATATTAGTGACAATCCAAACTTACATTAAACATTTCTAAGTGTAGTGGACCTGTTTCTGGACGAATGTCAGATGAAGTGTACCAATACCCAAGCGTACCAGGCTGAAGCGTACCACTGTGCAGGATGAAGCGTACCACCCTATATTGCATACATACAATCAATGAAATAATATGTTTAATGATGAAATAAAATATTGTTTGCATTGTCCATCGTCATTTATTCAAAAATAACATGAAACTAAAAAGTAAAGATTAAACAAATAATGAAAAAAGATAGAAAAATAAACAAATATTAGTCAGTTAATTAACTGATGTTATGACTTCTCAGTTTGGTTGTGTGAGAAATTACAGATGTAATTAGCAGTTTGCAATTAAAAATTAATGTAAAGATCGGGTTACATTAAGATGTCAATTGGTCAAACTTCTCGAGATCAAAGATTGTTATGCGTCACACACCTACAGTTTGAAACTTGAAATAGGATGATAAAAGAAGTATGAATGTATAAAAAGCTATGTCCTGCAAAATATTGTAAGAGAAGTATTCTACTGTTCAGATACATACTACATTGCATTAATCATGTCTACTACATATACACGATGTGGAAGGTAATGTTAGAATTTTATGCAATCTTTCTGTGAGAATAATAATGATTGTTGTTATATTCTATTCATGTTTACTGAATTGTATCGATTATCTTAATTATTAAATGTGTATCATTATGTTATACTGATATGTTTTACTTTCAGGTTGGCACCAAGGCCTGAACTCTCGTGCTAACGGTGCCAATCTTCCGTTCTAAGCAGGAACCAGAGGATGAAATATAGGAAGATCCACGGACGGCTGTTAGACCTCTGGGAAAAGTATGAGGAGGAGGAGGACTTCTCGACGTCCAGACTTCTGCGGGAAGTTAGCCATCTGCTGGGAGTTGGCCCTATGCCCATCTCAGCAGCTACTGCCGATGATGACGATGACGACGAGTGAATAAAATGCGTCATAATAATCGACAAGTGTTCACATGTTTTGAGAAGATTATGATAAACTATGAAATGTAATTTGAAAAGATGATAAAATACAATAAATGTTATGAAAAGTGCATCATTGTTATGTTATATGTGCTTTGCTTTATGTTATTTTAAATGCATTATATAAAAGTAATTTAATATAAAAATTGCACCATCAGTAGAAAATTATTTTAATATTTTATGCAACTGAATGTCTTGTTTTCCTTTTTCAATTAATTAAAATCGGGCTGTCTGTCCCTATAAAATCCCTATAAACCACTATTAGCCGACTTTTTCACACATTTTTTATATTCCACACCAAGTATCAGATGGAGTTTATGGCACCTTATCAGCAGGGTGCAAACAACATGTTGTAAAAACACATGTATACAGGGGGTGGTACGCTTCATCCTAAAATGGTACGCTCAGGCACTGGTATGTTTTGGAAATGGTAAGCTTCATCCTGCACCCTTTCTGGACCATACTTAACCATGTTTAGTTCTGTTAATTATTAATATATGTATTAATGTTCGTCCTTGTAAACAATGATGTCTATTTTTTTGTCATATTGCACTAAAATTATTCACCATTTGTTTCCAGTTTGCAAGAAAATCTGTCATGTGAAAATGTTTTCCCTAGAAAAAATAGCAAAATATAGCCAAACAAAAAAATTATGTGTTTCGGGCGACCTGGCCCTACCTAGCGAAAAACCTAGGACCCTAAAGTTTTTGGTGACGATTGTTTTCCGTGAAATCCGTATTCGTCAGATTTTAGATAATTTTCAATGTTTTTAGACGGAAATATGTCTTTAAACAAAGATTTAAACAAAACCGAGCTCAATCCAGACCTTACCTAACTATTTTAAGACCGTTTCCCAATACACAATGATTTCTTTTTGGCCTATGCGTCATTTTTAAATACCGGTAGTAAAAAAATTGTAACACTGTTACAACAAATTCATAGACATATTTAATTTGTTTCACTAACAATGCTGTTAAGTAGTTTTACACAATTTTTTGCTAAAGATGAAATTTAAACAATATTTATGTTGTAAATTCACCAACAGAAACAATAGCATTAAACTAATCTTGTAATGAATAATGGTATGTTTTTGTTAGACTACACATGTCAAATATTACATTTGCATTTATTTGCTTTTTAATTACCCTTAATTGCAAGCGAATTAATTATTAAGGTCCATCACAATCTGTTCAATGACAACTACAGAACACTATCGGCGCATGATTTTCATCAGGCAATCTGTTGATAAATGATGGTTGAGCAAGCAATTGCCTGTCGGATCACATTTATTGGTTTTTCTTCAAACCATAAGTTTGGTAAAGAAAATGAGACTATATTGATCAGCAGAATCGCACATCGTTTACTTCGTTGTCAGAATGCTTGAATAGTTTGGTGATTGTATCAACTTAAAGCATGCTCTCAAAGCCTTCACATCAATTAACGTCGGTAATCAAGAAGTGTTAGTGTCTTTGTTTTACGACTCGGCAAGTGTTAGGTTTTCAGTTTCGAGGACAGAAAACAGGATCGCTTAATAGATTAACTTTAAGATGGACTTGATAAAAAGTGGAGTGAAAAGTTCATATTGAGTGGCCTTTGTGTGCAATAGTAAGTCTTGATACCATATTTCAAATGTTTGAAGATATTGTCAGCAGTTATGCGATTTATTTTTTTATTCTATTTATTTTTTATTTTTTGGCTGTTAAATTGTTGAATGGATGTTGGGAAACCTAAAAAAAACAACAGCAGCTCCCTATTACGATAGTTTAAGTTTAAGAGTTGATCTCTGGAAACGACACATTGAATAAAAGCACGCTTAAGATTATAATAAATGTCAACTTTAATTTTATTGTTAAAATATCCCAGTTGTTTTTCCTTGTTTATTTTGAGTGCATTTCTTACTGCTGTTTCGTTTCATTGAATACACTGTGATTACATATCTGGTGAACAATTCAGCATCCATCATTCCGTTTTTAGGCTTTTGAAATGTAAATATTTAAAAGGAGTAACGGTTGCCTTTTATTTGTTTATAATCGTTCAATAAACTACATCTCAAACTCGAATCTGTTATGTGTTGCAATGTATGTTTTAACCTGAATAAATCTTTCTGTTTTAAAGTTTATACAAAATAACAGTCTATTTAGTAAATGTTTGCACTTTTGCCGTCACACAGATTTGTTAAAGCCCTTTACTTAATATGCATATTATTCTATTGGATAAAAATTCCTAGCAGTTAATAGTGGCATATTTCTTTCAATAACAATCAGATACAAAGAAAGTTTTCATATTTATGTGTTACTGGTACAAATTAGAATGGTACATGTATAGTGTTTCCAACATGTAAATAAAAGTCTTCAACCATCATTCTCATATTTGTGGTAGAACCATCCACTAGATCTACGCATACCATACTCTCAATTGAAAGTATAAAAAAATGCCTCATGTGTGTGTAACCATTAAATAAATGTTAATGGTATTATTTTCAAGAGGCATATTGTATTTGATTACTCATTTAATTGGGCTTATGTGCATACCAAGAACATTAATTTGGTATTCGGTTCCTGCATTTATAGATGTCTGTAATGTAGGTTTCAAATAAATGTAAGTAAGAAAATATTAAATTTATATATAATATATTGAATTTTCCCAGAATGCCAATGTAACACTGTGTAATGCACTTTCTAATCTTCTGGATGTGCCCTGATGCAGACTACACAAGGTCAGCCAATCAGTTAATTTGATCAATGCTTTGTGAAAATTTAACTCTATCAAAAGTACAGGGTTATGTAAAAGGGCCCATGGTGGTTTGACAGGCGCTGGTGTAGTCATTTTCAAGCTTTAATGTGGTGGTTGGAAGCTAAACAAAGGGACTAATTGATGTTAGCAAAGTAGGAGTTTTAAAACGTATATAGGGAGATGCAACACTTACAAAAGCAAGTATTGCTGTTCTTATTGCAGTTGTAAGTTAGTTCTTATTGATTATTGAAGTAGACAGTGCATTAAAATCGCAGTATTGTCAGTTGTTACTTGACACTTTTTTTCGAAGTTGATAGTTACTGCAGGGTGTTTTACCTTCAACAGTAGGGGCTGTTAAAGGTGCCATGCCCTAGCAAATGATTTTTTAAAAATCATACACTTTTGCTCAAAAGTTGACACAATATAATATTTTCACCCCATTACCAAATATTTTGGAATATTTCCTCTCAAACACTATGGTCTATCAAGGCTATGACTCATAGCCAGCTTCTAGAATAAGCCTTGTCCTGTACGCTACTCCATTTTGTTTTTGAATGAAAACATTGTATTTATGTCCCCATTATGTGCCTTATTAATAGTTCTGTACAACAATACATTGCATGATTTGGCGTGGTGTTTACTTACATAATTGTATTGGTTATGTCCATTGAGAATATCTTATGGTCTACATATTTCACTGACCAAAGATGTGATATATCCCCCAAATCATCGGGGAAATGTGAAGCAGTAATGAATTGGCATTCTTTATTCTTTAGTAATAATATTTCCCATTATTTACAGAACGCTCAGGTAAGATTTCTGGAACAAGAAAAACAGCACAGCTGGTATCTTCGCAGCTGATTTTCGGAGAGTGGATTTTGTTGTAGCAGCAATAATGATATCAATCAATATTGCTGTGGCTTTAAGATCCACATGCTCATGTTAAGTCCGCAGCAAACAATGATAAAAGTTCCCCAATACGGAGGGAATTTTCTAACATTACAATAATTCACTGAAAATACTTGGCTTACCGATTTCAGGATTCTTGCCAATTCAGTTCCTTATATTTTATTGGTAAGCAGTGTGTGATATCACTTGATTTGAACTCTTCCCAGGCATGTTTTGATTCTGTTTCATGCACTGTGACGGAAATTAATACCAGGATGTTACCAGCCTCTCATATTATACATTGAGAAAGTAATGGAATTTGTGGGAAACATGAATCAGTAATTGCTGTGTAATATTATTTTGAAACAGTTGGATTAGAATTCATTTATTTCAAACAGTATTTTGGATATATTCTCATTGCTGTTGCATGTTAAGGTATGTTATTTTGGATGTATTCTCATTGCTGTTGCATGTTAACGTATCTTATTTTGGATGTATTCTCATTGCTGTTGCATGTTAACGTATCTTATTTTGGATGTATTCTCATTGCTGTTGCATGTTAACGTATCTTATTTTATTAAGGTGCTTGCTGATGAACAATTGTAATTTAACTAAAAACATCTGTAGAGGAGATTGCAAGAAACAATTTGTTGTATCGACACTACCTACATTATTGTATACTGGTTTGCCTTGTTTGAAGCTGTTGTTTTTTGTTACATGTGCTCTATCTTTAATTATCAGCTATGATATATTTTTTAACTTAAGAACAATAATATTTGAATAGTTCACTGTATTATCAATTAAAAAAAAATTAGAATTTAAATTGTGCCAAGTAAGTGTTTACAAGGAGATGTTTAATGAACTACGATAGACACAGAAAAAGGATGTGGATTAAGCTAAAGTGTCAGTTTGGAATGTGAAAACATTAATGCTCTCAATCAGGCATAAAAAAATTATTTTTGTTTCAGGTTACATGCCCCCAAAAATAGGGTTGGTAGGTAGGGAATTATTTATTTATTTATTTATTTTTATTGGTAAATGGTCAACTTGAAGATTCTAAAACTGAAAGAATATTCAAAACATGTCTCTTATATCATAAAACATTGTTTTGAAGTGGCGGCTATCAAAACAAAACACTTATTTATCAAAAAATCATTTAATTATTGGACAAAAGTAAAATAAACAAAAAAATATCTGACCCACTCAATAAAATGTTCTAGGGTCGGGGATTTTTATTAGGATAGGTCGGGTAACCTGAAACAAACATATTTTTGTTTACGCCGTACTACTATTGATAAGAGGTGACCGGACCAGATCAGTTATTATTTTCCTACCCAAATTTACCAGGCTCCAATTCACATTGATTAGTGATCATTTTCCCAGATTTGAGGGGGTCCATTTTCCAAATAGCTCTAAAGAAATGTAGAAAGACTTGGTTTGATACCGAAGGCCAAAATTTATTTTAGATTTCCCTTTTGTTAATTCCCTATTGTTTGCATTGCTTGAAATGTTCATGGAGCCATGCTCAGTTCTGAGTAAAAATCTTTCCCAATTTGTGTGGTAGCCCAAATGTATAACCAGACTCAAGTACACCCTTAAATATCACTGCTTAATGTAATTTTCTGTCCTTAAACAGGTGTATAAATCTCTGGTTACTTTAGTGGATCATTAAAACCTGACATAAAACAAATTAATCAGGGGTTTACCTAAGGATTTGACTTTCAGGGGGCAAGTTACTTTGAACATCTACTTGCCCCCCCCCCCCTTTCCCCCCCGGGTGAAAAAATGTTGCCCCATCTTTACGTCAGTGTTTTTGATGTTTAAAGCAAACACATACATATAAGATGGATTTCAGTAAACTTGTATAATAAACTGTTTTTCACACATTCATTAACGATATTAAGCCATGAGGTCTAGAATTTTTCTTTTTCTTTCTTTTTTTTTATGTCTGTTTATTTGATAGATTTTGCTTATTTGAAATTATTCACTTTCTTAAAAACTCATTATTGTCCGCCATTTTGGAGAACCTGCCGAATAGAACCTGTTTCTAGCGGTTTGATTGGTTGATACCATGCAAACGACCAATCAAAATCAGTTTTACGTATAGCTGTAAAACATCAATTAACGAAAACATCAATTAAAGAAAATAAATAATCGCATAGGAAAAATATCAGAAAGATGTCTCTATGATAATTGACTTGCCCGACTTGCCCGGGGGGTTATCTCCTTTGGAAAATCACTTGTAATTGTTGAGCATTGCTATTTTTGCATTTCTTCTCATGATTGATATGTTTCATTGCTGGAGACAGTTTCGTATTTAAAGCCACCAGATCCATGAAATAACAATGTTTTTAACATTCTAAATCTATTCAGAATTGGAGTACATTTACAAAAACATTGTTTTCGATGACGTAGTATAAAACAATCTGATTAGTGGTTAACATCATGTACATTTCGTTCATGTCGTTTTACTAGCACTAATACTAATTTAAGTCCACAAAAGAGTCACAGATGACCACTCTTTGTATATTATTAAGAACTGTATATGATTGTCCACCGTTTTTAGAAGCAAGACCATCTGATCTAACAATGCTTAAATATCGATTCTTTTTAAATGAACTTTATTTTGGCAAATGCTGTTGTCGACTTACCTTCAATGTAAATTGTTTGAAAGGGGTGTGGGATTGTATGTGAGCACAATTATAAATGCCTTTTAAATATACATAAATTGTGAAATCTGATTTAAATGATTACAATAATGGTTTCGTATGGCTGACTCATTTACCATAGATACTGACAAAAATATTGAAAAATGATACTTTGAGATTGAATTTGCACAGGTGGCTACAATTCTGCCACTAATTGGAAAGTCTGATTATGGGAATCTAACCATACATTTTAACATATTTCTTGAATTGAAGTCTGATCATAGGAATCTAACCATACATTTTAACATATTTCTTTAATTCCTTACACTTTCAAGTATAATTTTTATAATCACATGAAGTAAATAGGTATGCAGTTTGAGTTGCATAATTGCATAGCGAAACAAAGCATATTAGTGTAAGGCCGTTTTTCCATGTACGCGTGTTCCGTTATCCGTGTCCGCATCCGTCGTCTGCATGGGGCTTTTCCATATGCGCGTATCCGTAGTGCGTAATATTTAAGAAATAGTACAGACCACTGAGGGCCTCCTCGCATTATAGTGACCAACCAGTCAGCCCCAAAAAGTTGAACGGACTGAGTGACTGGGAGGTCAATATAATGCGACGAGGTCCGAAGTGGTCTGTGCTATTTCTTATATTATACTGCACATTTTTAGTACAGAAGTTTTATGATAAAAATGATAATATATCACAAGCATGACACAATGCCATATACCACTAAATACTTTTTTTATTTCTTGCTAACATATATAACTTTTTTTCACAGACATACGAGATTCAGACAGCTTGGAAAACATTTGCATTGTGAAATAACAATGGTGAATTACAGGAATCTTTCTCTTGAATTCTCCTTTAGTTGTAGTAAATGTAATCAAGCTGAAAGAATTTTAAGTGCACGTCCTCGTTTTAACCCATTTATTCCAGAATTTTATTTCGAACAGCGCGCGACAATGACATCATTTTAAAAATTTAGACTGCGTCACAATATTTTCGGCAAACAACCGCTGTACCTTATGTAGTCGCATATTTATAACGAAATTTACGTTGATGAAACAGAATTTATGTAATTGTAAATATTGATGAAATGCCTCCCAGAACTTAGGTTACACACAACTAGAGCTGAGTGAGCACCCACACAAAATAGTGCCCGCTGGGGCCAGGCACTATACTATTTAGTCGGCCCACTAAATGGCATTTTGAAATTAACCTAAATAACAGACCGCTGACTTTTATATACACAAAGAAGAAACATATTTATGGGCTGTTTAAAAAAAAAAAGGTGCCAAACATACTTTTTTATCTTATTTATTTATTTAAACAGTTACATTGTTTTGGCTGATTTATGATATGTGATTACATTTTTTGAATAATCGTTTCAAATTTCAAGTGAAGCAGGCATGGTTAAAAAAAGTTATGCGAAAGAAACATGCCTAAAATGTAAGGAGTGAAACACACATTTGTGAATTTTTTATCTTACAGTGATTTTATAAGCATTCTCATAATCAGAATTGTCTTCTACGGACCAAAATCTTGGTTTTGCTTTATTTGATAAAGTATTAGCAAACTGATTCTACAGTTGAAACCTCTTGGATACAATGTTTCATATAAAATAAATGCTTAGGAGGACAGGAGGGGGGGGGGGAATATTTTTGCATGAACACTGGGAAGACAATTCAATGAAATGTATTTTTTTCAAACCTGTTGGGCAAAAGCTGATTAATAATGTGTTCAGTCTCTGTAGAAATATGTCTGTTTGTTAGTTAGTTTAATAAAACAGCAATCAAACATTTTCTTTTTAGTGATCAATGCACAATAACAGGACCAACCAGAGTTTGTAAGGAGTGTAACATTTGATATTTCCGGTATTATTATTGTTTAACCAGTCAAATTAATGAGCAGTAATGACTATTTCCTGGAAGAACCCATCTAGGAGTATACATAGGAGACACCGTTGATTGCACTTTAATGCACTTATGATCAGCGCATGTTCAATGATATGGAGGCTATCTTGTGCCAAAAATGTACAAATGTTTTTTGTAGAAAATTTTTGTACAAATCGACAAATTACAAATGTAAAGCGGTTAAAAATTAACTAACATTTTGCAGTTTTCAAGATTACATGTGCAATTGTAGAAATACGATTTTATCTTAAGAAATATAATTCCGCTCTTTCGCTGTTAGTTAATCGCAACATGATTTTGTGCAATTTCTAATGTTATGTTATGGAAAAGGAATCGGTAGAAAACCAAAATCCTATATAATATCCATTCTATTGAATAATTTCTCATAAAAAAGATCTAGCTTTACTTAATTCAATGTTTTGAATATGCGAAAAAGTTCATCTGACAAAGCGACAGTGGAACAACGTAAATGGAAAGTCGCCGTTTACATTTCTCGGTTTACAAAACTCGAAAGAAACAAGTATCGAATTTTGCACATGCCCATATATGGAAAATGTCAATAAGAATGTGGGAGGAGCCTATCGAACGCTCGTGCATCATCGGAAATTACCGGATTTAGTGGAAGGTCTACAGTACTGTAGACCGTTTATGTCAAATATACATTCTAGCAAAGTTACGTAAATACATCCGGACAGTATGTAAATCCGGACACCGGAAAGAAATATATGTTCGTATTATCTATGGAATTTATTAAGCCATCTATTTGTCTCGGTAATGTAAGATATATTTCAGCAGAAACCACGGCGTTGGTCAATATATATTGCCGCCATAGAGTCTTTTGATGGTTTTTGCTGTTCAGATTTATTCTGAACGCGAATTATTTCAGCTACCACGGCGTATACATATTGACAATTGTTAAAAAAGCTGATATTTGATTCCACAAATGCCTGTGTCGGCTGTGAGTGTGAGCAAAAGCTGTTCTGAGAGTTTCTGTCATACAGAAGACATTAACTACAGTACTTTAATCTGTCACATAACCTAATTGTGACATATTTTAGTTTATCAGTTAAAAAAATTATTGTGTGTATATTTTATATCAAAAGTAATTGGTAATGTATGTTCATGGCAAATGTATTAATTATATTAAGCTTAAAGAAAAGACATGTGTAAAAATTATAAAAGCGACCATTTCCATTGTCATTATGTTCACTCACAAAAAGCAGTAGGCCTACTTATATCTTTGTGCTAGTTACTAGTATTTGGTAATGTTTTGATTCACAACTGGGTATGTCCTGAAAAAAAAAACACCAACAACATACACTTGTACATGTGCAATAATTATGCAAGGTTCTTAAAAATGACATTTAATTGTTATTATAATGAACTTAATATAATAACATGTTCTGAATTTCATTATTTCTATGTAAATATTAACTGATTTCTGTACAGCCTTGTTCTTTTGGGTTATATAAGGCATGCAACCAAAGGCTTTATTTTAAGTCCCTCTCAGAAAATGTGGAGGGTCTTGAATCGTTTGTCAATATAATTTGACCAGTTGAAATCTTTGTTTGATAGAGAATGCCAATTTATTGTTTTTATTTTAACAAGAAGAAATTACTGAGTGATACCTTTGTATTATTTTTCAAAATACAATTGCATTAGAGAAACATATTTATGTTCTTAAAGGCTTTAAAATAGGGCACTTTAGGATACTTTTTTTCTTAATTTAAAATATATTTCCAATTTCATGAAAAAAATAGAAACAGTCGTTGAGACAAATACTTATTTCTGTGGAACTTTTTTGTTAAAGTTCATGCATTGGATCAAAAGCGATGAGAGGAGTTATTGGCACTGTGATATTTACCAAAATCAAGTAACAGATTTGCTTCTAGCACATGTTGGGCCCTACACAGAAATTGAGTTAAGCACATATACAATGTACATTAACAGTAGCTCTAAATATGTGTTTAGTGACTCATTCATTAGATTAATTACTCTAAGCCAGTGTTTCAGAGCTGTGCATTAGCTTGACTACCAACTTGTCCTGTCAGGCAAGTACTTTGAAAATTAACTTGCGCGATTTGTAGACGGAGCTCTTGATTGTACTGGTAAACCATTTCATGGCCAAACTTCATCGATTACATTAATTTGCATATGGTGAATCCCGAACAACAC
Organism: Congeria kusceri; assembly: GCA_027627225.1. Lineage (NCBI taxonomy): Eukaryota > Metazoa > Mollusca > Bivalvia > Myida > Dreissenidae > Congeria > Congeria kusceri. The sequence continues at coordinate 69,368,768 of CM051028.1, read as the reverse complement.
CGGAGAAAATTGGGGGCGGGGAGAATACTTAGGAAAACTCCGTAAGCATTTCCTTATATGGAAGTCAGTGAAATTGCAACTTGCGATTTGTCATTTCCGAATCGCGGTTTGTCATTACCGAATCGCAATCGGTGAAGTGTGAAAGTAAGTTGGTCAGATGCCAAAACTTAATCGTTATTTTACATTTTCATAAGTACGTTGAGAAGAAATAGAAGTGCAGGGTAATAATGCGAGTGGTCAAAATAAAGAACTGTATACTGATTTTAATGTTTCCAAATGTAAAGGACTGCTGTCTTATTAATTTTTATGTAGATATCTAGTTGATAATCAAGAATTCGATTTGTTTTCACAATAATGTACTTTTCTTGTTTGAAAATAGAATTTAGATGATTTACTTTCTTATTTTAGAGAATGGATTTTATACATCTGAAAATTCCGCTTATATTTCTATGTTTGTACATCATTACATTTTTGGCACAAGATAGCCTCCATACAATGAGTGTTTGTAAGGAGTGTAACACATTGTATTGTGTTTTGAGCAACATGTATTTAGAGCAGTTACAGAAACATCTTTGACTCTAGAGTGCCAAAGCTTTCCAAAGTTAAGAGTTATATTAACAAAAAACACTTAATAATAGTTCATTAAAGAATCATTAACAAAATCATTGCAATAATTAAATTTAATTTACAAAAATGTTATAACTAAAGTTTAGAAGAAAATTACATTAAAAATAAATATTAAATGCTTGTATGCTTAAACATAAACATTTCTCAATACAAGAAGACTTGCTTTTGTATAAATATTGTTCATATCATTTAAATTGTTTTGTAAAGAATGGTATTCCCGTACAGCATAATTGTATGTTCTAGTGCAAGAAGTGTAATTCAAACACAATTTTTGTTCTTCGTTAAAATATAAATTTCACAAGTCTGAGGCTCTGTTTTAGTACATTTATAGTGCAAATAGCAGTATTAACACTTTTGTTAAGAATATGTATTGTGAAAACACTAGTTTCATTGCTACAGTTTTAATGACTTCTGAGCAAATAATAATTATGGAAAAGCTTAAATGTGTATTAAAGCTCCCTGCAATAAGATGGTCCATGAGGAAAGTCTTTGCACATGCTGAAGACAGTTCTAAGTCCCGTTACTCCAGTTCATCAGCAGAAAGAGTCAGAAAGTATAGGGAGATGAAAAATGACAAGACAAACTTGAGTTACGTTTACAAAAGCTGACATGTTATCGGACATTTTATTTGCAACTTACTAGCTATCAGTCGTATGCAATATAATTAAACTTAAAATAATATTAGAAATGTCTGTTTGTGAGAAAGTCCTGAAGGTTAAGGGCTATTTGTGGAACTTGTGGTTTATGACAGATACTATGAGGAGATGAGTGTACGTCCCTACGTACGTGTACGTCTATATGGCCAAATGCAGATAATATTTCATGGCAAACAATGTCTGACATTTTTATTCATTTAGTTGCCACTTTGTCCGTCTGTCTGTCCTTCCTTCGGCGTCCCGTTTTCTTGTCCGGACTATTTCTCCGCAACTATTTGCCAGAATTCAATGAAACTTCATTGAAAGCTTCATTATCAAGAGAATACTGTGCACTGAACTAGGACGTTCTTCTTCAATGATATTTTTTCAGTGTTAAGGGACAATGAAGATTTCTGAAATTTGTATATAGGGCACAATTCTTGTCTATTTTTAGACAACTAATGGCCAGAAATCAATGAAAGTTTATGGGAAGCTTTATTATCAAAAAAATACTGTGCATTGTACCAGGATGTTCTGCTTAAATGATGAAAACTCAGAGAGTCTGTCTATTTCTGTAGTTTCATATACAAATAGTCTTAGAGGTATAATAAACTATAAAATATGTTTTTTCATTACTTATACATTTGACAAGCTTTAAAAAGATTGCAAAACTTGGAGTGACCATATCAAAACCTGGTTTTCCCGCCTTGAACACAAATGTCTGTCATACTGGTATTAAACTTTCCTTCTTGAGCAAAGATGGGACTTGACACTTGGTATTGTGTGTAAAAAAAACGTCAATGTCGTTTTGGTTTATAGAAATTTACACGTAACTGTAACTATGATTCTTCATTGATGAGGACATAATACTATTTGACATCTGAGAAAGTCAGAATAAATCAACTGAGTTATGCGTCGTTATATCAATTCATAATTACAGTTTTATGGATAGAAATTTACGTCTAGTATAATGTAAATGGTAAAAAAAACACACACAAATAGTGGACTGTTATTTTTTCGCCGCTGGCATGTTTTTACATCCATATTACGAAGTATTATGAAGGGCCCTTTAATCTGGAAAAATATTTGAAATGAAAATTAAATCTCAGCACTGAAAGAAAATGCACCAGAAATGTTGTAATAAATAAATGCAGTAATATGTAGGATGGTTTTCATGATCCCGGTTAATTTGTTTTATGTTGTATGCTAAATGTCAATTGTTAGGGGAGAAGGTATTTTCTCAGATGCTGTGGTTATTGGAAGCCATAATGTGCCGTGTTGCCCTAGAGAAAATATTCCATGCAAGTTATGTAGTTTTTGCTACAGGCTGATACAATTTATGGATGTTAAATCAGTGGGTAGGTGGTGAATGAATTTGTCAGAATATTTGTGTGCATTTTGAGCATAATCATTATTGTTGATTAACATGTTAAGTTCTGTAAGATTTGTATAAATGCTTTTGTTCAGTTGCATTTAGTATGGTATAAAAAAAGTTCTTGTCTGTTTTAAAGTGATTGTTGTGTGGGAAAAGAATCTGGTGCTAAGGGGGGATAATATTGCACCTATCAATATATTTTCCCCCGGGGGGGGGGGGAGCGGCCGGCAATCCCAAGGGAATTTGAATATTGTATTTTTGGGGATCTAATTCCCCACCCTAGAGCCAAGCATTTTGTCTAAATCTCCCCTCAATGGGGATGCTTAATTGGTGTATAAAATGGTCCTGGGGCCAATATTATCGGGATCTAAAATCCAAACAAAGTCTATTTCCCGGGAGGCGGAATCATTTGGCGTGTCAAATTCCCGCCTGGCGGGAATTGCTTTCAGTCTGAAATCCCGTATATGCAGTCCGCACAGGCTAATCCCGGACGGCACTTTCCGCTTTTATGGTATTTTCTGTTTCAAGGAAGTCTCCTCTAAACATAAATCCTCTGTTGGCGGAAAGTGCCGTCCTGGATTAGCCTGTGCGGACTGCACAGGCTAATCCGGGACGACCCTTTACGCACATGCATTAAGACGGGTTTTCCCACGACGCCCCTCATATCGTCCCTAATTTCCTTGCACTGTTTCACCTGGTTGTAAGCATCATGATATAGGTATCTGTCAGATAGACATATAATCAATCTTCATAGGCATATTCGAGTTTACTTTCAGCATGAGACTGATACACATGTTGGATTTCTTGTAGAAGTTTGCATGTCATATTGAATGTGTAGAAACACCTCTGGAATCTGCTTTCTATTGTTAATTTAGTAATTTTTAGTAATATAACAATGTGTGTTCATATTTATGTAAATGACCAGTCCAGACTTACTTGTTTCTCTCTCTAAGAAATAAAATAAACAGTTTATAATCATTTGACTCAATTAGAAAATGTAAGTAGAACATCTTTAAATAAAATTTAAAAACTGATAACAAAGCCTCTGTATAATAGTACACAACTGGTCTTTATGTGTATATTAATGTCCCAATTAATGTTTTGAATGCGATTGATCATTGCCAAAGATATTTTATACTATTGGGGTTTTCTTCGTGACAGACACTAATTGGCAACCATATTAAGGTATTCAACCCATAATTAGCTCGTTAATTTCCGTGTAATTTCGACGAAAGCCGTAGCCGTCCGAACTTTACCGTTCGCATTCGGAATACATACAAAACTTCTTTAAAAATTATATATTTCTTTAGCTACACCGTAGTATTTGTTTCAGATTTTAATATCGTCGCTTTTAAAAGCAAATTAAATATAAAATAACTATTAAACTGTAACGAGTATAATTAAAACAAAAGTAGAATCGGAGTTTGTTCCCTTTGGAAATCATGATCATTTGAACGCTTATTGAATTTTATGTGGATATGACAGCGTTTATTTACCTTGATATAAATCATTCTGACTGACGAAAACGTAATAAAAGAGGTAGATTTTCAAGAGAAACGGACACAGTAACAATGTTAATTTTGTCGGCTATGATCAGCTGCCATGATCTGTGACAGTGTGGTTGGAAAATTACCGAGAAGCATATTAGTTTGACTGTTTATGTCTACGTGAAATATTGTAACATTGACTAATGAGATGTCAATAATGTGCTCTATTGGAAAACTGACAAAGAAACCAAGTCAAACGGCAAGCCTTATATACCAAGCTGTGTACGGGTAAGTATCAGTTCATTATCTAATTGTAAAGCCATTTGTTTGTATGGTAATAGTTACTAAGATAATGACAACTCGTGAATGGTCGTAAAAATGTTTGATTTTTATTTATACACGGAACAGAAAGTTTGGAAATATAATAAGATGAAGTATTAGTTTCCAAGCTTATTTAACAAAGTTTTATGTTTTGACATTATGATATAATTATGTTACAATTTCCATATTGAAAATGCCATCAATTTTTATCTGTCATTCTGTTAAGTGTTATAACATAACGTTTGAAGTCGGTTACTAAAACATGTCTAAAAATTCAACATTTGGCATTAAATTTTGCTCAACTGACATCGGTACCATATCAGGCAATTATTAAAGCAATTATTGTTGTGTAAATTAATATCAGTCTGTAAGTAGAATCTACTGTAAAACTGTGTACTGAAAACTTATTTTTAGTGATGCTGCTGTCCAGAAAAGCAAACACACATCCAGTACGATGGGCGACATGTTAGATGGCGACAGGCTGTTAGTGTTCAACCAGAGGCATCGCTAGTAGCGGTCGCATTCCCATATTCATCAACAGCAGGGCGCAACCAGCTGATGCTCAAAAATGAGAAGGCCAGAAATATTGATTCTCTGGGACTTCTTGCCTATACTGACGTGATAAAAATACTACGGCAGAGGACATCGCTGGCTCCGGTTTATGTACCATCGAAACATTCAACTGTGAAGGCGCGGACAGTTTATTTTTAACATGTAAATATAATGGATGGGAAGCCCTATATTACAGTTGCAAAAAGGACGTTGGAAACTTTTATAACACAAATGAGCGGATTTTTTTGAAAAACAGCCATTTTTTAAACCCATTATAGTTCATGATGGACATAGCCTGGAACGTTACATTTTTTTTAGATGAAAATGTGTTAATGCAGCACATATTGGCTCTGTCTATTATGTTTATATTTATTTCATTTATAAAATGTAGTAATTGTTAATTTAGTTAATACAACTCTTTTGTTCATATTCTAGATTATGTGTTTTAGACTTTTTGAATAAATATTGTTTATAAAGAATATACAATCATGAAAGTAAGTTTAATTGTAAATGTTTCCTATTCGAAAGTTATGGAACTAATTTTATATATTGCTTGTATTTTGTATCTAAGAACTTTTTAAAGTTTTATGGGAGTATCTTTCTTAGGTTCTCAATAATTATTTAAAAATATTAAAAAACAGTATTTCTGAAAAAAATTATCCGGCTTAATTTTTTATGGGGGTAGTGTTAAAAACTGTTTTAATTTTTAAAATTTGCACGGTAAAGTTTATTTGTTTTGCCTTCATTGTGTGGCTTATAGTCCAAGAATAAAATATATTATGGTTTAGATTCAGAACATGCATAAATTAAGCAAGTTTATCATGTTTTTTTCATGGCTTTCAAAAAATAGAACAGGAAAATTCTCATCGATCATAAATATAATTAGCAATATGAGTACATATTACTTCCATATAAATTAATTCAAGAATAACTGTTGATTATTTTCATAATATGTGTTCAATATACCATTAATAAATGCATATTTATATGAAGTTTATGAAATATTAATAAAGTATTTCACATGTACAGATGCCTATAGCTTTTCAGTTTTTGATGTGTTTAGCAATAGAGGGGGTATGATAATTAAAAAACTATATCTGACAAACCAAACGGTAAAAATCTCCTAAAAGTTTGCAGACGAGTCCAGATATGAATGCCCTTCAAGAAAATAATATGATTTGTGGTGTTCTAGACATTGAGTATTATGGGTTGAATACGTTAACAGACTTTTGAAAACTTGTCTCTGGGCGTGATTTTTGTGGGTCAATAAAATATTTTTTTTTTTTAACATTTAACACTAAAATATGTTTGAATGCTGATGCAGTATTTAAGATAATTTTAGTTCCCCAACAATGAAAGCAGTTTACCAACAATCTTGATGAAAAAGAACTAGGCCTTCAAAATGATGTGTCCTTTGCCTTACAAGCAGTAATGAATATAATTTGCAGTTTTCTGAGATGAATAAAAACCTTCATGAATACCATCATGGTGTGTTATTTTCATGAAAATTTTTTTCCCAATTTAAATGACATTTTTTATGTTAAATAGAAGGAACAGGAAGTTGTTTGTTTCATTGTACATGAATAGATCTGAAACAAATAAATAAAATAAAGGACATTAAAATATAAATCTTAAATGTTCAAAATGTATATTTGTTATTTTTTCAGTCAACACCTGATACCGTGTCACCAGGACATTACAGTTCCTCAACTACCAGCACATCCTGTTCTGTACCAACATCATCAGCATCGCTATCGAGCTTACAAGGCCTCCAGAAAGTAAACTCCACCATTGTTGTTGGCAATGATGTGACTTCAACTACAGCGTCATCATGTGTTCCCACTAGTGTTTCAATGCAATCATCAAGATTGCCAGCTTCTTCATCATCATCATCAACGTCATTGTCTTCATCCGACTCATTTTCTAAAACATCTACAAATTCTTCAGGAACTGTGTCAAAATGGGCCACTCAAACTGGCCAGCAACGGACTTGCTTATCGTCACAATCTGATGCTTTAGGTGCAATATATTCTAAAAAGCAAGAATTGGAAGATTTATCTGATGTTCCCCTTGACTTGAGCAAAAATGTGACAAAAACAGATGTTGAAAAAATACTGCCTTCGAGATTAAGTTTGTTATCCACTCAGAAATCAATACACTCAGAACAGCATTTGGTTAAGGATGGGAAGATCGATAACTTCGGATTTTTGAATTTGATACAGGATGAAAAACAACCAGTTGAATTGAAATCAGTTGGTAGAGATTCACCATCAAGTTCATCTATAGCAAAGACAGAGCAGTTTTCAGAAGTGTGCACAACAGGTTTATCTGTTGGCTCTGGAACCACTATTGACAATGTTAGTGCATCACGGAAACATGTAACCAATTCACCATTTCAAAATTATTATCAAAATATGGGTAAGAGAAAAATGGATGATATAGTCGTCCCTGGTACACCAGATTCGGAAAAGCAAAATAGTAATTCTGCATCAAGTAGTCCTAGTGTCGGTTTGTTAAGAAACTTTAGCAGTAAAAAGAAATGCTCAATTGAAAACATTGTTGCTCGTATTCGCACTGAAAAAACAGTTTCAGAGACTAGCAATTCTAAAGTTGTCAAATGCTTAGACAGTACTGCTAAAATTGACAAAGAATTGGAGATAAAAGAAGAGGTTACTTGTGATAAAACTGAAGAAAATACAGCAGGCCTTGTAAGACAGCTTGAACAAAATGTTTGTAAAAAAGATTTGCCAAAAGCAGACAAGAATAACGAAATTAATGAAGGACTAAACAGTGTTCTTGATACACGAGTCATAAGTAAAGTTGCATGTAATAATATTAAAGAAGAATTTGATACAAATATGGTTGATAGTATAAGCAAAAGTGCTGAAAATGGTGCTATTACGCATTCAGATAGAAGTATACAATTAACAGATGCTAATCAAATTCTTGTTACAAAGTTAGATGGTAGTGTGATATCATTAGAAGAATTGCAGAAAAAATCCAACGCAACAACATTTAATAAAGATTTAGAAGGGCATAATCCGAAAAAGCGTTTTAATAGCAATATATCTAAACAAGATGAAATGTCGCCAAAAAAGAAGCGGAAGCTTCAGTCTGATGCAAAAACAAAAAGCAAGAATAACGAAAAATCAACGAAGTTTACTGTTGATAAAAACAAAAACATCTCAGATTCTGAAGGTCAAAATACAAGCCAAACAAAAACAGAAAGTACTGGCCAAAATCCTAAAAGTCCTACAAAGACAACAATGAGTAATGAACAAGAAGGCAAGCTTAGTAAGCTTAGTCCGAAGAAGAAAACATTTGTAGACAAATCAGAAAAACACGATGATGATGTGCATAAAACAACCAAAGGTAGCGTAAATTCAAAAATTGAAATATCTACAAAAGAAAACAGCAAATCTGGGCCTGAATCAAACCAGAAAAAGGTTAAAGACAAGGATGCCAGGTCAAAAACGAGCAAATTGTCAATAGCATGCCACCGAGTTAAACGTGAGGCAAGCCTGAACGCAGCAACTCTTGTGAACATTCTGTGTGAGAAAGCACCTAGGACTTCAAAACTTGCTTCAAAAAGATCAAAATCTGAATCAGATATTAGTAAGACTCCAGAATGCAAACTGTTGCCAACTGTTAGTGTCAGTGATATTGGGTTTGAAGAAAATCTTTTGAGTAGAGATAAAGCTTTTAAAAGTCCGAAGAAAACTAAATCTGAAAACCATGGTAAGTCTGGAAGTCCAAGAAGGAAGGTGAGTTTTACTGATGATATTTATGAAGAGGTATTTGAAGCAGTAATTCAGAGAGGACTAAGAGAATATGAAGGTAATGGTGATAAGAATGATAAAGAATCTTTGAAAAAGAAAAATTATTTGTCAAGAAAAAAACAAGATGAATTATTAAAGAAAAAAACTCAAAAAGAGTCATTGCTGAAGAAAAGCAAAGCTATAGTAAAAACTAACTCAAAAGACAAGTCTTTACGTTTAGAGAAAATTAGGAAAGCTATACAATTGACAGTGAACACCAGATCACCAGAAGAAAAGGAAGAAGTTAAACGAAAAGCCAGTCTTGCTAGGTTAGCACGCGCCAAGGACTTATTGAAAACAAAGAAAAAGCTGTCTGCAGAATATTCAGACAAAGATGTTGAATCTGATTCTGAATCTGTATCAAGTGAAACAGTTGATGTTGAAGCTGACACAAGCACAGATGCTGATACTGATACAGTAAAGCCAACTAAAACAAAGAAAGGTGCCTTGTGCAGATCTGCACGGACCCATGTTTCAGTGGAATCAAAAAGTGTTGTTGAGAACACCATGCCTTCGCCACGATGGTGTGAGTGTTGCCAGTCAACATATTACCCCAGCCAGCCGTCCCAGGGAGCTCAAGTGTGGAGAATCAAGCAGCTTGTTGATAAAGGCACATCCAAATCGCCTGAACCCATTCAAACTTCTAGTCACCATTTCATTGCCGCTCATGCCAGCTGCGAGGTGCGACCTTACGCATCGCCGTCTCACGTTTCCATGCTCGATTCTAGCCCTTACATGGGTCAGATGGGTCAGATTGTACCACACGGCCATATCCAGTGTTCGGCGTGTCACTCAGGGATGTTTCACGCCTCCTGTCAGAACTGTACCCTGATGTCGTGTCAGCGCTATGGCAGCACTTATTCAGTGTCGTATCCACACAGCCATGGATCTTACATACACTGTGGTACCTGCTAGTTTTTCAGTGTATATCATACATTATAGGCATAAACTATTTATGTAATTTTCTGTAACTGTTACCATAATATAAAGTTGTGTTTCTAGATAGATTTCATTAATTTTTAAAGTAATAACATCCAAAGGTTATCTCAGATTTTAATTATCATGCAATTTGAAATCATACAATATATTATACTTCTTATGATGTTAACGATGAATTATTAAACTGTTGTAACATAAAGGGGTCAAATTATATAGTAGAGATATATATATTATTTCAGAGACAGTTGAGAAATCTCATCATAAAGTAACATGTGTTATTAGAAAACTGTAAAGCATTTTGCATTATTTCTGTCATATAAATTGTGTATTAATATAAACCATATGAAATAGTGTAAATACAAGTAATCTATTTTCAGGCTGCGGTAGTTGCTACTCCAGCGGTTCCTTCCATCACACTGTGGGACAGACGCTGATTCACCAGCCCAGCATGCCCATTACAACTGAGAGCCCTCTACTCCTGCACCACCCGCTGCAATTGCAGGTCGCGCATGACACGTCCCACCCTCCCGTATCCATGGCAACCCTCGCTCACGGTCACACGGAGCCACCGGGTATGGGCCACCAGATGTCTGTGCCTGCCTCTCTTGCTAGCGAGAGCACCCGCATTCAGTCGAGCATTCATGGCACTGTGCCACAGTGTTGTCAAGGCGATCAAAATTCATTTTCCCGAATGTGTCAGTTGTCGCAAGGGGAGGTCACCAATGTGTCGGTGCTCGCATCGAGTTCACCTACACATTCGGACCACGAGTTTGTAGACGTAGGTTCAAGGGACGATTTCTTAAAATCTGTGGCATTCGCCCATTCGGAACAAAAATCAAGCTCTGGTCATAATGTGATACAGTCAATTAGTTCTGTTAAAAAGAAACATTTAGAGACAGATACTTTCAAGAGAAAGAAAGGTAAAGACAGTATTAATGTAACAAAAAAGAAGTTTGTCAAAACACTGTCCAGTGCTGATAAAGAGAAGAAGAAGAAAAAACTTGAGCTGTTAAAACAAAAAGCTGAGAATCTTCTGTCGTTAAAGAACAAAGGTGATAAGGTCAAAATCAAAGACACTTCGGTAAAATCGCCAAAGACGAAAACTAAATCAAACGTCATGAAGGATGGAGAGAAGGATGCTACGGATCAAACAAAGGAGGTGAAGCGACCCTGGCATGGCTGGAGTTGGATGGGGGATGGAGTAGTCAAGTCTGTCACAAACATTGTAAGTTCACAATGCCCAGCGCCCTTATTTATAAAGCATCTTAGTAGAAAATTAAGAAAAATCTTAAAATTCTCAAATTTAATTATTGGATTTTCTAACAAAGTAATGCATTTTGGGAAGATTTTGACTCATAATTTGCCATATAATTCAAAGTGTATTAATGTCTAGCTTGATTCATGCAAATGTTCCAAAGCATAGTGTTTTAAACACAAATTCTAATTTTGACCTATGTTCAACTTAAGTTAAGAATGGCTTAAGACTCTTTATAAATACGGGCCCAGGGCTCATTATTATCAAGCTCCATAGAAAATCTTTTTATACAATTATAGTCAAAATTACTGATCAGATGTTCTCAATTGTAACAATCATTGTAATTACACATTGCCCTGGGCCCATGTTCATGAAGCTTAGGAAAAATCAAAATTACTGTTCACATTTTTGAATGAAAATCAATTGGATCTAGTTTATATTCAGTATATCATGAAATAAGATACTGATACTCAATAATAAATGATAAGTCTTGAAATTGGTTATTTAATGTAATATGTGAACATGTTTTGTACTTGCCAATCTTTACAAAATATCTAGATATTGGTATTTTAATTCATTTTGACCTGAATGAGCTTGTCAAAAATTAAAAACAACAATTGGGGGCTGGTAAACATTATATGCAGTCTCATTAATTTTGTCTCCAGTTTGACATTAATTATACTATTTGCTAGGGGCAACAACTAATGTAGCGAATAGTAAGATTTGATTGTTACAACAACTAATGTAGCGAATAGTAAGATTTGATTGTTACAACAACTAATGTAGCGAATAGTAAGATTTGATTGTTACAACAACTAATGTAGCGAATAGTAAGATTGGATTGTTACAACAACTAATGTAGCGAATAGTAAGATTTGATTGTTACAACAACTAATGTAGCGAATAGTAAGATTTGATTGTTACAACAACTAATGTAGCGAATAGTAAGATTGGATTGTAATAAAATTGACATAACATATATTGTTTTATTATACCTCACTTGATTATTTTTTTATATAATGCATATAAACTGCAATGGGCAACAATTTGATATGACGCCCGGTAATGTCTCCCGCTACCGCTATGTCGCCCGGTGATTCGGGATTGTTCGGTATAATAAAATAAATATTGACTTCCTTGAGGGTGACAGGGCGTCTTGTCAACCCTCGACAAACACTTTCGACCTCGGCTAAAGCCTCGGTCAACAGTGTTGCCTTGGGTTGAAAGTATACACTGTCACCCTCTAGGAAGTTAATATGTATATAGTATATGGAAATCAGATGTAAGATAAAATCTCATGTTTCCACAGTTTGATGGTCAGCCCATCAAAAGGAAGTGCTATACAGGAATTGTCCACGAGGACGGGGACTCTGTGCAGGTGAAAGACTGTGTGCTGGTGTGTGCGGGGCGGCGGGACAGAGACCTGCCCTTCATTGCCAAGGTTACCAGCTTCTGGGAGGAGAAAGGGACTGGTATGTGTGCATTCTACAGTAACATATAATGTCAATCGTCTAGATTGAGAAATTGATATGTAGTAAAAGTGCAATCATGTTACATAGGATTATATAAAAATTATATCTATTAAACAAAATGCTGATGGGTTTTGCAAGACTCATCAGTCTGTATAATACAGCGTAAAGTCTAATTGTCATAGAGACAGTATCGCATTTCATGTACATTCTATATGCATTGTGTTTGGTTTGCAGTGACTGTGTTTTACCAATGCATTGCGCATATGTTTCTAGTAAGTCTGTTTTTGCTTGAAAGAATACATTACCAGGGGCCATATTTGTTAAAGCTTCTAAGAAAAAGTTGTATTTAAGTGAAAATTTGAAATAAATTGTGTTTATTGAAATCCATTACTTATATTCGAAACATAATAAAAGAACAAACGTCTGTTGATACTTTATTACCAAAAAAACAACACATTGAATATATAGAGAATACTAGGTTAGTGTTGAATAAAGATAAGTTCATTTAGTGAGGCTTAGAAAACCCGAACGTTTTCGTGCCGAGCAAGTAAAATTGATCTTTATTAAACACTTACCTAGTATTCTATTTATTATTTTCTGTCTTTATTTTAAAAATAAACCAATGAAAGCACACTAAATATTACAAAAAACATAAAGTGACGTCACAAAAATCAACAAGATGACGTCATTAGACTGCACGTGTTAGCTGTATCCCACAGTGTGTGAATAAAGCTTATTCCATGGGATAAAAACTAATACACTATGCATTGTATTCATTAAAAATTCATGTTTCCTGCAGGTGAGATGATGATGTCGGTGCTGTGGTACTATCGTCCCGAGCACGCAGAGGGTGGGCGTCGCCCGGAGCACCTGGAGAATGAGGTGTTTGCTGCCAAACATCGGGACGAGACTGGTATTGCCTGCATTGAGGACAAGGGATACGTCCTTACGTATAATGAATATTGCAGGTACAAGTTCAAACATACTTATTTTCGTTTGATTGTGTAAAAAAACAGAGGAGGCGCGTCTGGGGAAAACCAGTCTTAATGCATGTGCGTAAAGTGTAGTCCCAGATTAGCCTGTGCAGTTTGCACAGGCTAATCCGGGACGGCACTTGCTGCCTACAGTGGATTTATGTTTAGAAGAGACTTCCTTGAAACAGAAAATACCATAAAAGCGGAAAGTGCCGTCCTGGATTAGCGTGTGCGGACTGCACAGGCTAATCCAGGACGACACTTTACGCACATGCATTAAGACCGGTTTTCTCAAGCCGCCCTTCAGAGGCTTAATGGGACACTTTAAAGTCTGTTTCCTGTGTAGAACTAGTACTTGTTGTCTTTGAGAAAAAGCTTGAATACTCCCTGAGAACAGATCAAACTCTAGATTTCCCAATCACATTGCGGACACCAAATTCTTTACTGCTACACCACGGTCACTTTAATATTTACTGAATTTTTTCTTTATCATTCTATGTTACCACTTCCAGTAGCCAAAATAGCCGATGGCTACTAACATTTCTTTCTTTTTTAAACGAGGCTATTTTCTCATGTTCTGGGAATATATTTCCAGCATAGTTGTAAGAACCTGTCATGATTGGGAGTTTGGTACACAAGCTGAACTGTTGAATTACATTTCTGTGATTGCAGCTTTTTACTTTGGTTAATTTTTCCCTAAAATTTTGTAGATTCTAAAAGCAATAAAATGCACTTCATCACATAGGTTTCAATCAAATGTAGTACAAATGATCATGCCATATTTAGAGCTGTCCCTGGCAAAACGTTTTCTGTATTCAAATTTACCATACTTTATTGAAATCCTATTCATTGAACGTAATTTGTAGCGTATTATGAAGAACACGTTTTAGCTATACATTATTTCCTTCAGCCACATGTTCAGATTTGTAGCCATTGGCTTATTTGACAAATGGCAGAGTGAGCTGTGATACTTATGCTATATCAGTCTTTACAATAATTGTTTGGAAGGGCTGGCCCAATCAGGCATACAACTTAAGCTTGTCTGAATCCACCTGAATTTGTCCGAAATTAGGAAATAAACCCTAGAAACTACCGATACTGTTTTAATGATAGTGATGATGTTCTTGTAGTCATAGGGAAAGAAAATCAGATTATTGTGATATATTACGAGAAAAAAAATGACTTTGTTTTATTTTTGGTCAATTAATCTTTTAATGTTATAAATTCGCTTCCTTAAGGTACTTGCCCTTCCCGGCAGACAGGTCAAAATGTTAACTTGCCCGAATAGATTTGAGGCACGTCGTGGGAAAACCGGTCTTAATGCATGTGCGTAAAGTGTCCTCCCGGATTAGCCTGTGCAGTCCGCACAGGCTAATCCAGGACGGCACTTTCTGCTTTAATGGTATTTTCTGTTTCAAGGAAGTCTCTTGTAAACATAAATCCGTTGTAGGCGGAAATTGCCGTTCTGGATTAGCCTGTGCGACTGCACAGGCTAATCCGGGACGACACTTTAAGCACATGCATTAAGAACGGTTTTCCCACGATGCGCCTCATTTTTACTTGTTCCGGGCTTCTGGCAAGTGGGTTATTTAGAAGACTGCTATATAACCATTTTCTACAACAGATACATGGCAGAGGTGGAAAGAGTAAAGTACAACCTGCCACCCAGAAAGGCCGTAGTCCCTGCCCCAGAGGAGCCCTATCCCGAAAACAAGATCCCACCAGTGGACGCTGATCCCGAAACCGTGTTCCTTTGTCGTCAAGTTTACGATATTAAACTGAAGCGAGTTCTTAAGAACCCGTCCTGATGTTGAATTTGCTACTTAAGCTTACAAATTTACTTGAAGCGAGGGTTTAGCGTGAAACTATTTATCTGATATAGAAATGAGAAGCAGATACAACAGTTTCATGCCTGACCCTCATTTTGTAACTGTTGCAATATTATACATATATTTCTTTATTGTTGTTGCTGATGAACTCATTTGAAGTCATTGTGTTGCACATTGTTTAATGCTGGTATATTACTATAGTTAGATGTAAATCAAATGGCTTTGTAGTAGCTTTGGAATTGTTTATACTCATATGAAGACATAAATATACTGATAGCTGAAGGGAAGTAAATCAGGTACATTATTTAAAGGGAGGTAATTTGTGGATATAAATTTCATACATTTTTATCTTTCTGAAACTTATTTTGTTTGTTATTATTTCAAATTTAAACAAATTGTAAGCATTGTGGCACCTTTCCTTCATGTTTACCTACGGGTATTTGCCATGTGATAGTTGATCAGTCAATTTGACCCTTAGATTCAAACCTTTCGAAACATCGTGCCAGCCATTGTTTATAATCAGTGACCAACAGATATACCATAGTATCTTTTATATATTTAAGTTAAGATATAAGCTGCAATTACTTTACTATTGCTGTTTCATGGTACAGACTTTTATTAGAAATTTTACCTACCCCTGTATTGGACCAGTTTTTGTCATTGTTGTATTGTTATGGTGCATAATATGTCTGTGAATTACGGTAGTTTTGTTTTCTAATGTACTTACATTTAAATATCTTGTTATAAATATAAATGTAAAATGAAACAGAAGGCAAGAATTTGGTTTGAGCAATGGTGACACAGATTAATGAATACCGTAACTGTAAAGATCTCGGAGAGCGCAGACCTACCAAGATAGGTAATTTCTACTTAACAATATAATTTGCCAGTGATACTGCCCTTCCTTGCCGTAGCTCTCAATTATCAAGAATCCTTGAAAAGATTCCAGGATTCAAATGATGATCTGGATCACCAGAAAACATAATCATTTGTTCATTGGCCTATTCCAACCTTCCGAGAAAATGTATCCGTTGGTAACGTTTTGCATGAAGTTCGTACCAGACAAACAAACAATTAAACTATGGTAACAAAAACATATTTTCCTTCACTGAAGTTAAAATTAGATTAAAAAAACAACAAGAAGATTTTGTTATAACGTGCAATATGAAAGTAATGTTTGTTCATCGACAAAACACGAGGCTTTGTGAATAACACCTCAGTCTGACGACATTTGCTTGAATGAATGAGTATGTGCTCAGTTTCTATAGTAAATTGAAACTAAATGTGATGAGAAATTAGACATTTGGACTGCCAGTTGTTTAACCTGACAAGTAACAGTTAACCTTATTAGTTTTCACATTGGAATGGTTTTGTGCTGTTTTTTTTAATAAATGAATTTAAAGCAAATCTCAATTTAACTGGATGTTAATTTTGTATTATATTTTCCGATTATATAATGTAACGTTAAGATATTACCAGTATTTGAAAATTGCAAAAAAATGGCATAAATGTGTCTGTGAAAGGTAAAGTACATGCTGTGTTTGATGTCATTATTACTTATAATATTGTATCCATAAAAGAGAATTGCATATATAAGTTATTTGTGTGTTTATAACAGACTTTCAAGCGAGTAAAATCATTATTGACAAGAACTTCATGGCTGAGGATGTTTATAAATTGCTGAATGCTTTTGATAAGAATATCTAGCTTACTGTAAAATAATCTTATTTCACTGTGTTAAAATTTTGCGCATTCTTGAAAGTGGGCTTATTTGTGCGTTCTTAAATTCACCCATTTTTTATTTTTCTCCATATTAATTATGAAAAATAAAATATATGAAGGGTCTTCAATTTGTGCTTTGTTTGGACTGCGGAAAGTGCAAAATTTAGACGACTGCGAAATGAAATGATTTTACAGTATATATTGTAAATTGTGCTTTTTGTGCAAATTTTTAAGTCTACCGTTTGGAATAAAGGTACACATTTTGAAGTTTTACATGTATTTTTAATTCTCATTGTTGGAGATTAGCATGTGTTTCGTTTTGTATGTAGGACTTTGTGATAGAATGCTTCATATAACTTCCCTAAATGCTTTGAAGTAGAATGTTTAATTTTCACAACACACTGCTTGACAGTGCATGTATTTAGTTGAAGAGATTTAGTTAATTTTTTTAGGTCAGTGGCATTTTCAGGGTTAATTCTAATACAATTAGAACTGGTATTACCTTCTCTTTTCAGCTCTTTTACCTGAATTAGTCTGAATCGTTTGTAAAACAAATATGAAATTGTGTTCTTGATGACATTTTTTCAAAGAATAACACTATTATCAGTTAAATCGTTCAAGTTAAATAAAGATGGGTCATGCCAACATTGTATCTGACCTGTAAAACAAGAATTATGTTTAGACCTGAAAATCATACATTTTATGAGGTGGTTATGCATTTAAATTTGTACATTCTGGTGTACTTTGCCTTACCTGAAATATCATTCATTCAGACAACATAAAATTGTAAGTTACAACTATTTTGTATATTTATACATAATAATGTATGTTTTAAATGTTTTGGCCACATGTATGTATTGGTTCATTCACAAATACAAATAAATAAATAAATAAATACTAGTATAAAAATCAAGGCAAATATTAAAAATGCAGTGATGTAGAAATATATCATAGTAACAGACATGGGTGAGTTGCTCAAAACTTTAATGGCAAGTTAAGCTAACAGTCGTTAAATTTTGGATTTATTTATTTATGTTAATGAAATGTTACATTTTTTAACTGTGAGTTTATTCTGTATAAAATGTTATGCTAAATAATGTACAAAATGTTTGATGAAAACAAGTTGCTTGTTGTATATGCTTTATTTAAATCTTAAGTTAACAAGCTGTCAGCTTAATTAGCCGTTAAAGTTTCAAGCAACTGGGCCCTGTAACTAAATTCATGTATCTTGAATGAGGTTGATTTCATTACCAAATCTTCCTGTTTACCAATGAAAATGTATTTTCCTAGAGAAATTAAACCTATTGCAAGACCAGACAGTGTTTTACTGATGTTCACATAATATGTGTTGATATTTAAACGCCTTAATGAAATCATTTTATTATTGTTTTAAAATTGTTTTGTTATAAAATGAAATAAAATATCACTGTGTTAGATGTTTTAGAATGTTTCTTTTGCTTAGTTAGTTTACAGTTTTTTTTAAGCATTTATTTTAGAGATTCATTGTTGTATATACATATATTAAGGGATTGGTGTTGCATTTAGATAAATGTTAAATTTGATAAATGTTGTTTATATAGTTGACTTTGAATACATTGTCTAAATGTTTGTATCGACAGTGTGTGATTTCTCTGTACTTATAAAGTGCCCCGTTAAATTTTGTAAATGTTCTATAATAAAAATGTAGAAATAGATATTGTCAGCGAATATGTTACCCTTATTGGCTGTGAAATAAAACTATGTAAAACTGGTAGGGTTAGTTGTCAGTTAATTTTGCAACATTAGTCTCAGAACTGTTGCCATAGTGACCATAAACAATAGGAAACAGTTGACAAGTAAAAGCGCATGGGTCATGGAAGACACAATTTACAGTCAGGATTGCTTATGATTCAACATTAAAAACACAAGTTCTCAAATTTATCAAGCTTATTTGTTTTAAACAGAGATGTGACATTTTTATGTTTTTGTTGTTAATATGTTAATATATTTGCAACAATTAATTATGCCATCTGCAACTCACTACTGTTTGGCTGTCAAAATTGTTACACTTTCTTCAATAATAAATTAACAATTATTCCTAAACAATTAACACTCATGTTCATCAATGTCATATAATTGAAAAATTAAGTAAAACAGAAGTCCAGAACAACTTATTTTTAATTGAGGTATCTGATAATGAAGTCTTCCAATGCCACAATGAATTTATTATTAAACAGGAGCAATGAACTAACTGCAAACTATTGAAATCTAATCACAATTGTCATTAATGACAAGACAATATTTATAAAAAAAAAAACTAATTTTAGAGTAATTTTACAACCACACAATTTATAAAAATTATTTGTTGAACCAAATTTGTAATTGAAGTGTACCTGATCCGGTGATATTTAAGTTAGAACTATTGCACATGAAATAGAACTCTAGGGACAGATGATGGGTTAGCAGAAATAGCTAATGAATTGGCTGAGTAAAATTACACTATCCTTCAAATATTAGATTAGATTAGCATTATTATATTTTAAACATGGGTGAACAGAACGTTGAACATACTTTTACTTGCATTCCGTTCTTACGTGTTAAAAATTGTAAATAGATAACAATGTTAATAAATAAATAATGTATTGTAATATAATATATTATAATATAACATATTCATTATTAGCTCTAATAGCATATGGATTCTCTAACTGATCTGGAATACATTTAATCTTATATTGATCTTGCTGCATACAGCTGATCTACCATCCAATGTCTCGGTTATTTTTATTAACATCGCCATTGTATATCGGCGTAAGTGTGGAGTGATGTTAATAATCATTGTCTGAAAAACGATAAGACGTGGTAATAATTCGTAACACCATGTGTCATTAATTAACTGTTTACTACATACTGAGCTATGAATCGCGCTATCACGCGTACATGTTACACTCAGTGTGCTGAACGATTGCCGAGCTCGCTTGCGATACGATCCGAAGCAATCCGGTTGAAATCACGTGATAACGTCGCCTCTGTCGGGGTGGTTGTATTTCCACTCTTCCTTTATTTTGAAATAATATTTATATTCCTTAGGACCATTTTAACGGATATACTGTGATTTTACAGCCATAGCAATGGCTTACGACGGATACCCATCGGACGAGTATATGGATCCCGAAGATGAATGGGATCGCGAGCAACTTCTGGACCCTGCATGGGAAAAACAACAGAAAAAGGTTTGTCATTTAAACCGGTTGCTGGATTTTGCAACCTCATTTATAAACGTAGTCTTGTTACTTGATTTTGATGCTAGGCGTAGTTTTTCCATTGGCATTTTGCTTATAAGTAGGTTGGAATGTGTCACATTGCATGCATAGTTTGCGATGAGTAGCTCTACCGGTACGAATCTTATGGTAGCCGCCATTTTGTAGGAGGGACACTAAAGTCTTGCCCTAAGGCATTATATTTTTTATGGTAAAAAAATAACTCTGGGCCTGTCATGATAACATTTCAGCACGTTGAGAAATATTTATAAAATTTGATATTTTCTGTTTATAGCTGCTGTCAAAGTATTTTCTTAATGACATCAGTTATTCACATGAATTAAGGAAGAGTGAATATTGAAATTCATTCATTTTCTACAAATAATACTTGTCACACTATATGTTTACATGTATGTAACACTAGATATTTACATGCAAAATATCCCCATTTTATTGTTCTTCTACTTAATATGCATTTGTCAATTGGTACATTTTATATTGGAAAAAAAACGTGGGTCTTAAATACAGCAGTGTAATAAACTGTGTACATGTATGTCTGCATCTTCTATGCATTAAGTCGTGTCTTATCAGACATTTTGCAACAACGCTTAGTATCAAGTTTGAGAAAAATAACATGTAGGTAAATACTCGATATATAGTGTTATCTCAAACTCATACATTGTATACAGACTCGCATACAAAAATAATATTTCGATCTTAGCACCAGCTGGGCATACTATGTAATTAGCCATATTATCGAATCTACATATTTGAGAATGTTGCTAAAGACAGTTCTATTTGTCCTCAAATATGTTATAAAATACCCCAAATAAGTTGGATTGAATGTCGCAAGATGCATTTGTCTTAATGTTTTTTAGCAAGGGGGAGCCCTGACAAGGTTGCATCTGAATGGTCATTTAAGCATATCTTTTATTATAACCCATTTACAAATATCTCCATGCTTATATAGCTGTGTAGTAATATAGCTGCTGGTGACAACAGAAACCACTCTTGTCTCTTCATCAGTATAGACGTCATGACCATTTTAAGCAGGTACAATAATATCAGTGTTTCTGGCAAAAGATAGTGATCACTTTTAAAATTATAGTAACATACCCCTTGGCAAATGGAGTGACTTTCTATGTCAGTCGCATTACGCTTGTCAGCAGTTGACAGACACCTAGTCGAAGTTATGTACCGATTTTGACATTTATGCATGGTTATACGCCCTGGTTATACATGGGATATACTTTCTATATTTAATGCATAATCTTATGTCATGTTAAACCTAGTATTCATTGCTTGGTCTGTTCTCTGAATGTATATACAGATTCCTGCTGTTAGAGCATGATTGACTGACTATAAGATATACAAACACATGATTTAAAATGTATATATATATATATTTTTGGACGATTCATATAAATCTGATAATTTACTTATATTAAAAGTTAACAATCAATTTTACATTACAAAACAATTTAGAATATAGGACACATACACCGGCCAAACATGTAATAAAGTTAATTGTTTTATGTAATATTTTCTTTTCTTTATAGTAGTCATTTGCCATGTTGAATGAAAAATTAATATGTACTTCGCTAAAATATTCATATTATGCATTAGATGCGCATGCTAATTGTTCAAGCGTTGATTTAGGCATCAAATTCTTTCTAAGTAAATGGTTGCTTTCAGTTACACAAGAGAACAATTCAAGGGTAATTCACACACAGCCATCTCCTATTGTTACAATTGTCATATGATAATCATGATGAGCAGGAGTAGAGAATGTTACCTGTACATGCTGCCTAGGCAGGCAGCTTGAGGGAGAGAGGGATAGAGATGTAAGAGTATACCCTATGCCCAAACATGGCAGTTACCTCCCCCACACAACCTGTGCCAAGCTGCCATTCTCTTCCTAGCTTTCCTACTTGCTACTTACCTGTAAATGCTGTGGAGCCAGCTTTTCAGTGCTGTTTATTATTAAATTCTTAGATATTTGTTATTTATTAGAGGTATTTATGATAATTTTAATTGAAGTTAGTGAATGTTATGTACAGTATTTTATTGTTAATTGAGAGTTAATCAGCTAGTATGCTTAACAAGCAATAAATGTGATAATTTTTTGCATCATTTTTCTGTGTCATCTCTAACAGTCAATCACAAATATTAAAGTAATGTTTTTGTTCAGCTTGAGTGCAGTGCAATTGCCTTCAATATTTTGCAATGAGGCAGCATTTAACAGCTAATTACAGAGTCTAGTGTAAGCTGATGACCATTGCAGACTTTGGTTCTGCAAGATTTCTCCTTGCCAATGGCCCATAGTAAGGATACATGTGCGTTTCATGCCACTGATTGCATATGTGTTAGATTGTGGTTAATAGGGATAGATAATACCTGTAATTCCAGATAATTCCCCCACAGATTCCAGTGTGTGCCTCAATTACTGTTTATCCCAGTTCAACCTCCACCAGAATATTAAACTGATAAGCCTGTGATTATGAATGATAAGCATTTTTAATGAAGACACATTTTAAATAAATGCTTACAATTGCTTGCTAAGCAGTTTTATTTCGTATTGTAGAATTAAAATCGAGCCATACCACTGTAACCATTGACTCACCATTAATAATACACTTAGCTTGCTGTATTTGCAGTATAAATTGCAGTAAATTGAGCCTAAGTTGGTCTGAAGTAAGTATTTCTTTAGGCTTTTATAGCGTACATGTAGCTTACAAATTAAGAGCAACTTGTCTTCTACAGTAAAGAAAGATATAGAGCGAAATAGCAGGGTGCTGCCACCTGCTCCTTTTTGGTTCCCCCCTTGCTGCCCCTTTGGGCTGGTCAACACAGAAATGTTGACTCTTTTGAAATTTAATATATTTTTGCAAATATTGAATGAGAAATGAATACAATATGCTTAAAAACCTTAATTAGAAGCATTAGGCTCATGAAAACCCTGAATTTAGCAAATTATTAGAAAATGTCATCAAACTGGTCTGGCTTTCAACCCTGCAGCACCCTGTACCTTTTTTGATCCTAGATCTTGCCCTATCTACAGTTTACATTTAAAATTTGTTTAGGAAACAGTATAGCATTGTTCCAAAGAAACAAAGAAATGCTAAAGCATTTTTTAACAAAAATAATTATGAAATCAAGTGTTAAAGCTTAACACTATTTTCTGTCTTTACTTCCTTTTGATCAAAACAGTAGGAATTCCGAAATGAATCTACAGTTTCAAGTCTTTAAAGGTTTGAAACCTGTTCAATCTAAGTACAGCTGTTCACGTGTGTATCATTAGCATACCACACATTCTTTTCAAATACATACAATATCGTACGCTACCTCATGATAAACTTGTTACTCATTTATGATAAAATAGTTTAAACTGAACCTAACTATTTAGGGTTGTATTTTGTTTGTTGGTTTGGCCGAGTATCTATAAGCTTTTAACATTTGTTTACGAAGTTGCGTCAGTTGAACAAGCCGTAGTGTACAAAATAGTTCAGGTGGGCTGACAGTTACAACTGCATATCCTTTTAAGGTAAAATGTGGTTAAATCGTTAGGTATTCAGTCAGACGCGACAAGTAGTGTAATGCGGTTTACAGGAGGAATGTGATTTTTCAACACGCTTGTATTCAGTAAACAGTTTTGGCTAGTTCTAGCTTTTTGTTGGCTGGTTTAAATTTCTTTAATTTTGATGTGTCAAATGCAATTTTGGCATGGTTATTGATATAAAATGTCCCATAAAAACGCAGCCAGTTTCAAATTGCCCTGTAATGCATATGAATTAATTTATTACTGCATTTTATTCCCACCAACAGTTTGCTTACATGTACAGTGAGTTTCTGCATCAGAATTTTAGGCTTGCACCTTTTGGTTGAGGTATTTTCTATTGCATGAATAAACTTTTCTCAAGATCGTGGTTCTAAACATGTAGAGTTTGCCTACTAGTATTTTAAACTTAGGACAACCTGCCATTTGAATTGCCAGTGTGATGGTTCTAAATTAATATCGTGGCATTATATATATATATATTTTTTTTTTTATCATAAATGGATCATACATTAATTTTCTTTTGCACAATTCAAAATTTTCATTTTTGTGTTCATGTAAACAGGACTTTAGTTATACTTGTTTTGTTATTACCACTACGACTAGGAACAATTTGAAGGTCGTAAAATAATACTTTTAGATATTGAAATGATGCTTCTTATTTGGTTTGTACATTGTAGCTCTGTGAATTTTTGATAAATCGTAATGTACAAACGCTGACATGACTATCTGCTGTATTTACTGAATTTGTGAAGCAAAATCTACATATATGTGTATTTTTGTGTTTTAGTTATTGACTGTCATCTTTTTCACTGTGCTAAAAAAAATGCAAATACGGTACAAGAAGGTCAAAATTAGTGCGTAATGTTTACTCTACTATATGTCAAACAATTTGCATGATCCCAATGTAGCTTTAGTATATATTTATACAGTGTGTAGAGTCATTTTCCAGCAGCTGTATGTTAGTGTATGGTATAATGTATTATGCTTTTTGCTCCAGTTCCCCTGATTGTCTTGCATATGCTTTATGTGATAATACACAGGTAATCAGGCATCAAGGCGCACCTTGCGTCCCCCCCCCACAATAGCATACGGCATAAGTCTTGCCCCCCCCCCATAATAGCATAAGGCATAAGTCTTGCCCCCCCCATAATAGCATAAGGCATAAGTCTTGCCCCCCCCCCCCCCCCCATAATAGCATAAGGCATTAGTCTTGCCCCCCCCCCATAATAGCATAAGGCATAAGTAGCTAACTCAGCCAGAATCCTCTCAAGCTCCATCTTACAGCAGTGAGGGTGTTGCTTAATGGCATCTTTTACAGCAGTGAGGGTGTTGCTTAATGGCATCTTTACTTACTTTTATTTTTGTTTGGCAGATCATCAGAACTGTTATATTGAAAGGTTGATAGCTTGAAAATAGGGAACTGTCAAAATGAGTCCAGGTCAAGCATTGCACATGGAAATTCTTGAATGAATTTGTGCCAGAGTGAGTCAGAACCAAGCATTCTTTTGATTTACAGCTGTTTTATGTCAGAAACTATCTGGAAAGAAAAATGTGAACAGAGGCTGGTTTTTAATTTAAGTAATTTTAATATTTCTTGAGTTAAATGTTTTGCAGAAACAAACAATGATCAAGTGTACATGAAAAACTGTTGTTGATTGCCAAGAAAACAGTCTTGCTATAAATGCACTGATTTCTGGACTCAGTGGACTGACTATTTTGATAAATGCCATGCTCATGTGCCTTATCAGATCTCAGGTCTTTCAATCATGATATCATACATTTACATGGCTCACACTGCCAGTGGCTTGAAATATACACATTTGGCTAAAGAAGATACTGTTTGGCTACACATTTTCTTCATAAAACCGTTTAAAAACTCCCGAAATGAGTAGGATTTCACATACATATGACTGGATATCTTTGTAAGCCATGTGGGCCCAGGTTTATCGCATTAAAGTGTATATGTACCATGTTTAAAAATAAGTTTTTTTTTCATATGGGCAGATGGAAGTGACAATAAAACTTGAATGCAAACATAAAAACACAAAAATGAAGAAAAAACACTTCAATATGAAACAAATCAACATGTACTAGTATGGATTTTGCATCGTTTATTAGTGTTGTGTAACCTAAACCAACTGTCAAGTCAACGTATATACATGTATTTGAGTTTCCGCTTGTACAGACAAAAACTATTAGGTGATTAAAAACTATCCTATTGTGCGTTTAAAAGCAATGATTGTTCTTAACTTATATTCCATTTTCAAGAGAAGTATATAATTATGTTAAATAACTTAATTTTGTCAGATTGTTTGCTAGAGTCAAAAATGTGTAAATTGCAATTTACTTGCGTCAAAACTCAAAAAGCCGGATTCTGCTTCACTGTTGTTAATTGTATTTATGGCACTATATCTGTTGTTCGATCGTACATACACACTTTAATCACACAAGTCGACATTTGTATGCAATGTAGCTAAACTTACTACAAGGGCGTAGAACATTTGAATACAGACTATAATTATGATTCACCCATAAAAATCTGTAGTTCATTGCACTGCACGATTTTCACATGTAGATGCTAACTATTAAGCAATATACCAGTAGAAAGAAAAAATAAACAAAGGATAGGTTAATCTGTGAACCCCAGACCCTTAGACCCATATTTGTAATTATTAGTGAAAAAAGTATATATGGCGTGTCGTGGGAAAACCGGGCTTAATGCATATGCGTAAATGTAATCCCGGATTAGCCTGTGAAGTCCGCACACGCTAATCCAGGACGGCACTTTTTGCATTTATTCTGTTTCAAGGTAGTCTCTTCTAAGCATAAATCCACTGTAGGCGGAAAGTGTCGTCCCAGATTAGCCTGATCCGGGACATCACTTTACTGCACATGCATTAAGTCTGGTTTTCCCACGACGCGCCTCACTTACATTGTGATTGTGATTAGGTGTAGTGGTATATGGCCCTCCCACAGGCTGTTTTGATGGCGAAATAATAGGCCAGAAGTTGTGTCACTACTCACATAGAGGCAGGCAATTAATAAGTGAATTAACCACCCATTCAGATGCAAGTTATTGCAAGCAGACCTTTGTGTTGAAGGTCAAGATGCCCTATTGCTAGAATTGCTAGAATTACAAGTCTGTAGATCTTAGAATAGAAGAACTGACTTGTTTATGTTCATATGCAGTATGCAGTCAATTAATAAGGCATCCACTGCAGCCAATGACTAAAGCAGACCATGTGTTCGAGTACGAGTACATGTAAGTCATGTGGCAATCATGGCAGCGTTGTCATATTCATAGCTAATTGCTGTTTATTTTGGTGCCATTGGTTGTGTACTTTGAAGAGGGACCATGTATTTATATGTATGTTGTTCATGAATGTCATTGACTTTTTTGTGTGACATCGTGTTTAAAATGTAGTTGAATATTTGATATCCAGTGTTCAAGAGGGATGTATTAATTTTATTTCTGAAATGTCAAATATTTAAACAATATATGAGGCGTGTCATGGGAAACCCGGGCTTAATGCAGTCCGCACAGGCTGATCCAGGACGGCACTTTCCGCCTACAGTGGATTTGTGTTTAGAAGAGACATGAAATACCATACAAGCGGAAAGTGCTGTCCTGGTTTAGCCTGTGCGGACTGCACAGGCTAATCCGGGACGACACTTTACGCACACGCCTCATATGTGTTTGATGTGAATGACATTGTAAATGGTGTTATTTTCTGTTCTTTCAGACTTTCACAGCATGGTGCAACTCACACTTGAGGAAAGCTGGTACACAAATAGAAAACATAGAAGAGGACTTTCGAAATGGCTTGAAGCTGATGCTATTACTTGAAGTGATTTCTGGTGAACAATTGCAGAAACCTGACAGGGGCAAAATGAGATTCCATAAGATAGCCAATGTGAACAAAGCCTTGGACTTTATTGCTAGTAAAGGAGTTAAACTGGTTTCAATTGGTGCAGAAGGTGAGTTTGTTGACCAATCAGAACTAGCGTTACATATGGATAGTTACACATGATAATATTTAATAAAACACTTGCTTTTGTTGTAAGTATATTTAGGGATCTTTCTAGAGTTGGATAGCGAGCGGTTCGCCTTGCCCCTTTTCATGTTCCACCCCCCTGCTTGCCTATCAATGTTAGATATAAACAATCATTGACCTAAAATTTAACCTTAACCCATTTTGCAATCAAGCAGGTAAATTTACCCTTGACAACTTAAGTCTCAGAGAACACTGGGTTACTTAGTACCAGAACAGTACGGAACTTGGTTTTGTAAATACTGGAGAACTGCCTGTTTTGGTACTTGAATGTAAGTTAAAGTTGCAATAAATTCTTATTTTATTACTAAGTAGAATTCTAACAAGTACATGGTTGTATACATATGATAAACCATCTTGATCCAGCAAGAAATGACAACTTCAGTTGTCATTGAACTTTGAAGTAGTCTCAAAACATGGTGACCCCAGTCCAGTTATGCAATTCTTCAATGTTTTTCGCAATTGACCACACTGCTTTTGTTTTTTTTGTGGCGAATTAGACGTAAGGAATACCAGTAAACAATCCGAAAAAATAAAGTTCCTGGACTCTTTGTGAATATGACCTGATAACAATTCTGTGCAGTGACTGAGACATATTTTGTTGTGTCAGTTAATCAGCTGTGTTTTTGCTGCCTATTAATGCTTATTCATTTACTATCGTATGTGTTTACTAACTGATTCATTTATGTATACACCATTTCATTCTTATCATCACTACAACATATTATTGCTCGAGCTAAATTATATTTAAAGAACAAATGTCTACAAAAAGCGTTCGGTGTAAAATATAGTATTATGGATACTTATCGATGCTAGACTTGCTATTTATACCTTGAATGTATCATAAACCATTTACTCCGGGGCTTTAAATATTTCAGAGGCATTTTCATTATGTACATAGTAGGATATATAACAATTGGTTACAATAACAATCTGGCACTTGAAGCAGTATTTGATTACCAATATCTAAACTTTACCTACTGCTATCGCATGTTTTGATCTGAGTACAGATATATCTCTGTTCGCTTTATTATTCACCCACTTTGACCTGCATATTTGTACATAGCTTATTGCTCTTGAGCTATATTATTTGAACACAGTTCATAGGTCTCTCTTGATTGAATAGCGTATTTATTGAGTGAATTAAGGTGCATGCAGATGTATATATAAGTGATTGTCAATTAAAAAATGCAAAATTATTAAAGTATCTAATGGGAAGAATCTGTAGGCCGGAACGTTATGCTTTAACTGTCAAAATTAGAGTTGGTTTGGAATTTGAAAATGTACCAACTGTTATTCCATAAAAGAATAATCCATTATTCCTGTCCCCACATGTTTGACAGTTCATGGTCAGCAATTATCTGTGAGATACTGACACATTATGTTGCAATAGATGTTCCCAAACTATATGCAAGTCAGACTGGGTATTATCACATATCCCCCACTAAGATTTACTCATGGGTTTGCATAATGTTTTATTAAATAGGTGATAAATAATCAGTGTTACCTTTAATTATGCAGACAAAATGCATACTGTAACTAGCAAGCACTCAGGGAGCTAAGGCAGCTCATTCCACGCATGTATTTGTGCAACTAATGAGTTATGCAGTGAAATTTGCCTTATTTTCGGAGAATATTTATAGACCTCTTAAAAGAATTCTGGATCCTGACATAATCAGGGTCACCACCAATATTTAATCATTTGTTCATTGGCTCATTTCTAACAGTTCCAGAAATTGTCATGCAAATCTGCTCGTGACTAACGTTTTGCTAGAATTGCTAACTAACAATTAAATAGACAAACAAAGCAACGCTGTCAGAAACATTGCCTCCTTGGGGGAGGTAAAAACAATCATAAACAATAATGTATGAAAATAATAACCATTTTCTTTGACTTATGCCCCAAAAAATAAATTGTGTGTTTTGGGCAATGGTCTCAAGTATTTTTTTTTTTTTAAAGACACCGTTCGGTCAAAAAACATTGAAACCAAACTAAAATCTGAGGAATAAGGCTTTCATGGAAAACAGTTGTCACTAAAAACTGTAAGGTCGGGGGGTTTTCGTTAGGAAAGGTCGTGTTGCCCGAAACACAGAATTTTTTCTTTTGGCATTATCTATGAAATTATTTATTTATGTCTTTCTGCATTTCAGAAATTGTGGACGGAAATGTAAAAATGACACTAGGTATGATCTGGACCATTATCCTGCGATTTGCCATCCAAGACATTACGGTAGAAGGTAAGACAATTTTAGTTGAGGGTTTGAATGTTTTGGAAGCTTTCATCTTAGTTACCATACAGTATGATAAGCAGGATTTTTGCAAATGTCGGACATAATATGCCCTGTCCTTAGTTAATGGGCGGGTAGACATAAGCCTCATGAACATTTGTTACCTAGACATATTATACCCTCATGCTACTTTTAAAGGGACAGTTTCGCATTTTGGGTTCGAAAAACATTTCTTGAACATTAAATTTTAAAACAAATATTTAGTAGAAAAAGGAACAATAAAAAAAAGTATTATAAAATAGAAAAAAAGTCAATTTTACACCAAAAATTTATCACAGCCAAAAACTGTGAAACTGCTCCTTTGAACAAAGTATTATGTTAACAAAGATTGCAAACAGTTGCAGCAATGCAGTAACATGTGCAGTATTGTAATAAAGTAAGGACTTTTTGTCGGTTTGCACTCATTTAGCTAAGTGTTTAAAAATGAAAGGGTAAGTTGAAGTGTACGTAGAATGGTTTGTGTCTCAACAATCTGTCTATATCGGTGTTCTGCTGTGAATTTGGACTATTGGGGACAAGGGCCCTCTTGGCTTTAAAAAGTGGGGACAAATTACAAAAATGTAGGGACACAGACAAAAAAGTTGTTCACCTCATGAATATTCCCAAAGCAGATTTTTGTTTTGAAAAGTACGTACTAGCTGTTTTCATTCATGTTTTTTTTTTTTTTTCTGTTCAAAAAATGATTAATACATAATACTGTGTTCTTAATTAATTCATAACGCTCTGTTGATCAATGTTACACTGCATTCTTAAATACCGTATAACCTTGCATTATTAATTTTAATTTGAACAAACAATAAAATCTGTTATAAACACAAGGCGTTAATAATGAAACCTGTTAAAACTACAAAGTGTAACAGTGTTACATCATCAATTAGCCGGGCTTCCAAAACTGTAACACTCATAGCAACGGTGTCGGTAATTCGACTTCAAAAGTCTTTGATGTTTCTGCCGAAATGCGGCTGTCGTCCAGCGTGTGCGTTTCACGCGTGTTTCACGCTTAGCATGTGGACCGTGTGTACAATTATCTATTGATACTACTGTATCTGAACTGTTAAAGCGCTGCCGATAAAGCGTTAATGAATTAGTGTTCTAGTGAAAAAATTGGTTATAAATTGACGTCACAATCAATGATATAAATTTTACTAAATGCGCCGAATGATTAACTTGTAAATTGTGTGCGCCCGCGGACCCGCTTACGAAAATTTGGTGGGGACAAATCATTTATTTTTGCGCCAATGGCGCAAGGCCGCATCCACGGCAGAACACTGCTATATGTATATCCTGGGAGGGCACTGGGGTCCAGAAACCTTGTTGCTCATTCCAAGAGCTGTATTGTTTGTGGTATTTGTTTGATCTTTAAAAAAAAGTAGCTGGAATCATAGACAAGTGGGATCATTTATATATGATAGTTAAATGGATATAAAACAACAAACATTATTCAAGCTCATTAGCAACTCTGTTTTCACAAGACTCTCACAACTGTACACAGCCCTGCTCCTACATGTATCAGATACTACCAGTATTGAACATACCATGGGATTAATCTAACATCAGTAAATCAAACTATCTCATGCACTATTATTGTATAAACCTGTTATAGTTACCTCCCCCTTTTTGAGAGCTAATAGTGGCCACTATTTGCTCAAGTCAAGCTGTTAAACTCTGCTTTATCTCAGTGTGCTACCACATTAAGTGCCCGACTACTGGGGAATGCTTAGTGTCCCATACTTGGTTTGGGTTTCAGTCACCTAGTGTTGCCATGCCAGTCATGTGACAGTGATATCATGATTAACAAGTTTCTGTTTCCCTTTCACAAATTTCTCATGGAGCAATTTCAATGAATCCTGTTTCCCAAGCCTTTTTTGGAGTTGACCTTTCAACTTTCCCCCATTGTTTTACACCAAAAAAAAAAAGGAAATTATTATTACAATGATATTACCACAACGAAAATATTATTACAATGATAATTATGACCACAACGAAAATATTTTTACAATGATATAACGACAACGAAAATATTATTACAATGATATGACCACAAAGAAATATTATTACAATGATATTACCACAACGAAAATATTATTACAATGATATGACCACAATTTTTTTCCTTGTTATTTAATGTTTGAATATCATAGCCCACACATTTACATTTATATGGTTCATTTAAAATTATTCAGTAAAAGAAATCGCAGTTGACCACGGTTGCTTTAAACTCACTATTGTCTGCAAATTTCTGTTATTTAAGAAATAGTACAGTTGGTATTCCCGCTGCTCATAATGCATGAACAATGTGGTGATATTTATTTGTATTTAGATATCTGGGTAACCCTTTTTGTGACAACTCCAGCCCTGTCTTTGCACACTTGATTTACAGTCTTGACACATTAAGACATTTTGTACAAACTGTTTATAATACTGCATTGCTTTTGTGACACAAATAATAGCGTCTTTTATCCCACTGAAATGATGAATTAGGCCAGCTGGCCTCACTGTGTTTCAAGGCTGGTTAAGAAGATTACACTGCTGACAAGTTATGTCTGATAACTAAATTAAAATTTTAAGCGTTTTAGAATGACTCATTGAATCCCCTGCCAAGTTATGCATTGTCTGGGTATTTGAAGTGGAGTTTGTTGAATATGAGGTTTTCAATATATTTCCTGTGAGGATTGGCAGATGGCTTGTATTGGGAGATGGTTTTAGAAAATGTGGGTTTCACATAGGAATGCTTGGGTTTGTTTTGTAATCACTAATCAGTAAAGGCTGGCTGTGCTTTCTTTCCCTATCGCTATCGTTTTCACTGCACATTTACACAGTTAAACAATCTGTGGTATGTCATTGGGATTATCGGTATGGTTTGACAATCGTGAAATATTCAAGTCGTAGTAGCTCTGTACAACATTACTTTTTACCCACTTTGAACTTGTTTACCTCAGTTAAAATGTCATGGACTCATGCAGCCGAGGTTTTGAAATGTATGAATGATATGCATTGCATCTGTAATTATCTACATCTGTTAACATTTTGTCGTTTTGTGAATGCTGATTATTTAAGGGTTTTGTTTTTTCTCAGAACATGTTAACTAAAATTTTACCAAGACCAATTGTTATCATAGGAGTTCACGCATTTTACGTCATCCTGTCTAAACAGAGGTGCTTCTATTTTAAGAATGTTCCCAGGAATGTATGCCGGTCCAAATAATTCACATCAGCTGCTATGTTTGATTTATAATGTTTTATCAAGGTGCACCTTAGGATATACTGAACAAGAGTAGGTATTTTCTGGAGGCACTAGGCTTTTCCCAGGTGTAAATGTACATATTCTATCTGTCCCGACCTTGCCTACAAGTTGCCAAGGTTGTCAGGTATTGTATATGAAAACTGCGGCTCTGTTTATGTGAATACAGTGCAACAAGATGAGTCGACTTTTTCCATGTCGTTAAACATAAGCATGATGTTTATGTGAATACAGTGCAACAAGATGAGTCGACTTTTTCCATGTCGTTAAACGTAAGCATGATGTTTATGTGAATACAGTGCAACAAGACCAGTCGACTTTTTCCATGTCGTTAAACATAAGCATGACAATTCCAATATTGGCGGGATATGTTGAATTTATTTGGGGTTAAATGAATTTTGATCACTCCCATATTGGTGATTTTTTCAACTGCAATGGGAAATTAATACCAGTATTTAATTCTTGTTTTGTGTTAAAGCTGAACTTGATTTTATAGGAATAGCAGTGATTAAAAGAATAACTTCAATTAGGCGTAAAAAAATTTTATGTTTGTTTCAGGTTACCCGACCTACCCTAAAAAAATGCCCCGACATTTTATTAAGTGGGTCAGATATTTTTTATTTATTTTACTTTTTACAATAATTAAATGTTTCTTGGATTAATAAGTGTTTTGTTTTGATAGAATCCACTTCAAAACAATGTTTAATGATATTAGAGACATGTTTTGAATATACATTCAGTTTTAGAATCTTCAAGTTGACCATTTACAAAAAAAACCAAAAAAAAAACCCTACCTACGTACCCTATTTTTTTGGGGCATGTAACCTGAAAAAAACAATTTTTTTAAGCCTTACAAATAACTTAAATGAATACTGTATGCATCTGGTGTTTATTAGTTCTTATTGTCTGGTCAGTCAAAACATTAGTCTGTTTGCTGTTTCTGTTCGGTCAGCTGGCTAAGTTAGAATATTTTGAAACCTCAGTAGTAGATGCATTAGTTTGATATCTTTCCATTACTTGATTGGTAACGTAAAAGAACAGGTCTGGCTCCTACCTGCTCCTTTTCAGCAGGGCTTTCAACTTTTAAAAACTGGAAGTTTGAACTGGCCTCTGATTTTGCAAGTTTTGCTCATAATATTTGGAAGTTTTGAAAGTATTGCCCAACATAATTCCTGAGCATTTCAGAAATGAAATTAAGTATAAAAGTCAAGGTTTTTTTTAAGGCCAGTTCTTTTTTCAATTTTCATCAAGTGTTTACATGCCAATTTATTCAGGGAAAGTGGAATACATTTAAACAAATTACTTAATTTTTCTTCTAACTTGTTCAGCCGTTCATGATAGAACTTCTATGGCTGCAATTTTGGAACTTCTGCAACTTCCATAGCTGCAATTTTGGAAGTCCTGTGACAAAAGCTGGGCGTAAGTTACTCCCAAACTTCCCTTAATGCAAGCCCTGTTTTCAGCATTACCATTTACCTTCTCTGATCCTAGATCTTTCCATAAAGTGGTTTAAACTGTCTTATCTATTACACGATCTGTCCAGTAAAGAATGACACTTACAAATTGGGAAACGAAAACTGAAATTAACGACACAGAGGATTTAATTGGCTAATTAAAAAATCACAAAGTCCCGAAAAAAGAAGTAGTGAAAAATAGGGCAATTTAATTTAGAAGTTGTACTAATGACACTGCATTAAACTTGATGGAGATGTTTTATGTCAGGACTGTTATTGATGTCCAGCATCAACTGAAATGTCTGTTTTCCTGTATCTTTTACACAGACCCTGACATTTTTATGGTGGCTTTCAGGTTTAATGTCTCCTTGGAAAACATTGTCTACTTGCTACTCTCCATTCATAGTGTTCACTGTTTTAAAATCAGTAAATAGTAAAGATTTGAACTAGCGCATTTCAAAATGAAATTCTTATTAAGATGTTCGTAATTTTCTGTATTGAAAATTTTAAAATGAACTTTGGAAGAGTCCAGGATACTAATTGCGTATGACCTTTGAACATGTTGAACAGTAACCGATTGTTGTGTGGACAGCAAACAAAACCCAGTACTTTATTGGCCACTTATGCATGTAAAACGCATGCTGTCACCTGTGAACTTTGATTCTGGTGATGTTCAAGTTGTTGGTGTCAGTAGCCTACATCTGTGCTGTATCCAATAACTTCCCTTCTTTTGTCTGGCCTGTGAACTATGGGGGCAATTTTCGCTAATTTTCAATTATTCTGCCTCCGCCACCATCTTGCTGTTATGTTAGCATTGAAAGTAGACTAGTAGACTGAAATGGTGTCTTTCAGTTTCGGTATAAACACTAAATGTACATCTTCATTAATGTTAATGATTTTGTATTTTGCTGAAATACGAGTACATGTTACTAGGGGGTGTTATGAACATGGCTTAGGATATAATTAGATCCAGTGTTTAGGATTCTTCAAGGTTCATTTAATTTTTGTGCATGGTTTACACTGCCAGGTTTTAACTATTTTATTCGGTTATTGCTGTGAAATGTAAATAAATGTATCATGTTTTGGTAAGCACCAAAACAACACACATTGTGCAGTTTAACCATAGAGAGCAAATATAATTATTGAAACAGACAAATTGAATTGCCCAAAAGATTTATACATAGATTATAGTCATTAATAATTATTGTAGTGAAACCAGTTAAATTTAAGGCGATAATGGTTTTGTACAGGTGAAGCAATAACATTTTGAATACATGTTTTGCCAATCAATAACAAATGAAGAGGCAGTGTTTAATATAAATTATAAGCATTATTGGATAAAACTCTGGATTAACCAAATGATAAAACAAATTAAAAAATGAGGCGCGTCGGGGGAAAATCGGGCTTAATGCATGTGCGTAAAGTGTTGTCCTAGATCAGCCTGTGCAGTCCGCACAGGCTAATCCGGGATGGAACTTTCCGCTTTTATGGTATTTTCTGTTTCAAGGAAGTCTCTTCTAAACATAAATCCACTGCAGGCAGAAAGAGCTGTCCCAGATCAGCCTGTGCGGACTGCACAGGCTGATCCGGGACGACACTTTACGCACATGCATTAAGCCCGATTTTTCCCACGACGTGCATCAAATGTTTAAAAAAATAGCTGGTCCAGATTTCCACGTTGATTGCTTCTTTTGAACAGCTCCTAATATATTAATGAGGCTTTAGTGGTCTGTGGTCATAGCATAGCTGTATGTACAAATGGAATCCCATATTTCCAGAGATTTTTTTGACTGGAAAGTGACACATAATTGAAGCACCTAAGGCAATCATTATCATTCTCATTTGCCTTACATTGTATCTACAGTGTTTACGAAATACGTCGGACACGTCGGACATTGCCGGTACATTTTCAAATTGTCCGCCGTTTCTTGAATCTACGGCGGACAGATTTGTCCGGCGTAATTTGAAGCCTTCCAGAATAAATTCCAAACGTTTAATAATCCTTTTTTATTTTATTTTCTCGTGTTTTCTGATAATCAGGAATTTTGACACTAATTTTAATCTTAAATGTCTTATGCGCATGAGCGGCGATCGATAAGTCTAATCTCGCACCGTACTGTTTGTCATGTAATCATAACTAGTCGGTATATTCCTCTATGCTTCATTGTACAATTGATACGGAAATTGACGTCATAAGACAAACTGAAAATCGTAAAGCCCGTTTGATTCTGTGACCGATTCAACTTATTTGAGGGAGTAGCCTCACATAAAACGAAATAAACGAAAATTAGAATAAGTCAATATTCTCTTAAATATTAAATGGAATAAAATTCTCATTAATGATGTAATTTAAATGAAAATGGCGGATTTCATATTACACTTAAATCTTATACATAACAATTTGTCTTCCTGTCAAAATGGCAGCGTCCTAGTCAGAAAATGTTGCATATTATTCTAAACCAGGTAAGAAATCGATGAATTTGGTATGAAAATTGAACTGAATATTTGTATCTGTTATGTTTTATAATGGTTCTAATGACAAATATTTTATTGGAAAATACTTTAGTGAAAACAACATTTGACATGGAAGGTTACGTGCCACTATTAAGTATTTCAGATTTCAAAAATTTAAATGGCAATTATGGCATGAGTCAGACTGCATTAAAAATTTGTTTATCGATATTCAGTCAATTTTGCTTTTTATTTGCTATCAAAAAATATCTCAAGAATGTGTGTAGAATACTCTTCCTGGTCTAAAACTTACTTTGGCAAAGACATTTTTTCTGAAAACTTTTTTACATTAAATCCTCAAAATTGAATCATTATTTAGATAATTTTTCTATTGTTGTTTTTTCAATACAGAGATTACTGTCTATCTCACAGGTACAAACACTCCTGTAATTAGTACAGGCTACGGTACAATGTTAGGTTTAAAGTATGTTGGTTTGTGATTATGTGCTTTGACCAGGCGTTATATGTTATATTAGAACCTTGAAATATTAAATAGGTTTGAAAAGGAAGGTTTTTGTTATTATTTTTGCAATATTCTTGTATTGTAATAAATGTCCTGCGTGGCTGAAAAATGTCCTGCGTAGCATAGAAATACGTCAGACAAATTGTCCAGCGTAGTCCAAAATGTTTTCATAAACACTGTATCTACATACATACAGGTAAGGTAAAGACATGTGTTGTTGGTTAAGCTAATTGCTAATATGTGCCTGCTAACCATGTAACTTTCAGAACCCATTCATCACACCATAGTACCGGCTCCTTATCAGCGATTGCACCACTTTCCAGGGAAGACTAAAAAGGAGAGACAAAAAAGGAGAGACGGTGGGTTAGTATATATTGGTTTTGATACGTTTTTGCTTTGTTTATAACTACAGCATGTTTTACTCCAGGGCCCATATAAAAAAAAAATTATATAAAGATGTCAGAAGCAATAAAGAGTCATCACAGAAAATATAAAGTTACAGAACCTTATATTTTATATAGTTTTATCGCTGCAAATAGCTTATTTTGCAAAAATCTAAATCAACAGACTTTTTGCGCATTGTTCCACCAGTAAACTTGACAAAATACATCGAAAACACATAATGTTCGATTTTAACTCGCCTTTTCTTGGAAAATATAAGGTTCTGTAACTTTATATTTTCTGTGATGACTCTTTATTGCTTCTGACATCTTTATATAATTTTTTTTTTTTTGAAAAGCAAAGCAAAAACGTATCAAAACCAATATATACTAACCCACCGTCTCTCCGTTTTCGTCTTCGCTGGAAAGTGGTGCATTCGCTGATATGGAGCCGGTA
This sequence comes from Congeria kusceri, assembly GCA_027627225.1. Taxonomy (NCBI): domain Eukaryota; kingdom Metazoa; phylum Mollusca; class Bivalvia; order Myida; family Dreissenidae; genus Congeria; species Congeria kusceri. The sequence goes on along the minus strand of CM051028.1, from coordinate 69,330,118 downwards.
CTACGGTGTGTTCATGGCTTCACAGTGTCTTCTTTATTTGTTTATTGCATGTACAGGTTTAAATTAGTGTACAGTATTAACTTAGAACCTCTTTGTCAAGTTAAAAAAGACATGAGTGAAACAACCCTTGACACGTTGTTCCGTGTTAACATCAGCAGGGAGGGAAAAATTGGTTGTCCGTATTGCCCCAGAGCGTGCAGGGACAAATAAAAAGCAGTGGTCAACAACGGACATGTAGGGCAACGTAAGATTTCCCCACCCTTGATTATTTGACTTGAATCCAGAATTATGCCGAGTTTTACTGTAACCTGAAATAAACTTGGTAAATTCAACACCAAAGTCTCATGCGTCATGTTTGTCTGCAAGTTCAGCTATGTCCTCCAAAAAATGCCTCCAAAAAATGCAAAAAAATTGCTTGAACATGAACACTTTGCTGAGATTTATAGCATTGTCTGCGTGTGTCTTCTATGTTAGCGTTAAGAACCAAAAACTTGTTTATCTACTGCAGAGTGTGTACACTGCATAATGTACACATTCTGCAGCCATTTCCCTGGAATTCAGTAAAAGATTTCACAGTTTGTTTGAATATTTTACCTGGTGATTATGTACCTGATGTTCATAGGAGTTCTATCCCAATGTCAAACTGTGCATCACAAAGGTGTATTGTTTCTGTGGAGAAAAATATTGCTGATCTTTAGTTTTCCCACTCCTGATAGGATGCCAATTTCGTATTTTCTGTCTGGCAATCATTGGGAACTTAATGCAATACTGTTGTATCTGTTAATGGCGTTATACAAGGATAAGGTTCTGTTGTTCTGAGTTCATCTTACCTATTGCGGGTGGTATTTTTAGTACAAGTGTTTATTGGAAGAATGTATCACTTGGTTTTATAGTAAATTGGTAGATGACTCAAATATAAGTCAGATGAAAGTTGAATGCAGCATATGTAAAGAAAGGTTCAGCTAATAGTGTCATGAACAGGGCTGGCTTTGCCATTCGCAAAATAAGCTTGTGGCTACAAAATGATTTATTTGAAAATTTGGCTGAAGAAACTTCCGTTTGGTTGCGACTACTCTTTCATAATAAGAAATTGTGAAACACCTAAAATATACCCATAAATGTACAGTATCCCAACATTTGGCGAAATTTGAATCAGCCCGCGTCCTAAGCAGTATGTTGGCTTGCCACCTAATAATTATGTTGGTGTTTAATTAAAAATTAAATATTTATGCAGATCTGTTGACTTGTTTTTTTTTCTCACAGAGTTAAAAGAAATTTGCAGTGTATTAAACATCAGATTTCCAACACGCTGCGTTTTCTTTTCAGAACTGACGGCAAAAGAGGGCTTGCTTCTGTGGTGCCAGAGAAAAACAGCGCCTTACAAGAATGTTAACGTACAGAACTTTCATCTCAGGTATGTATTTGTTGGCTCTACAGGGTGATTGCGATGAAAGATAAGAATCACAGTGGTAGCAATGTCCCTGCATCTTTATTAAAACTGATTTTTAAGTTACGTTTGCATAATATTATTTGCATAACGTTTATAAGAATCCGTGTTGGCGCTAAGAAATGCAACATAGTAGCTAAGTTTTTCTGTTCGGTTAAATAAAAATACCTGTAATTTTGAAATAGTTTTCACTGAAAATGGGAAAATATAACTAATTTTAAAAAAAATATAAAAAATATTTGTAGCTAGTGGCTATTTTAGCTTCTGGAAACACTAATGTAGAAATTATTTTTTGCCTAATTGTCTCGTGCATTCTGTGCACCTCATGATGACATATGTACCAGGTACCTGTTTAATGAAATGAACCTGTGGAAACCTGTTGGTTACTGCCGACTGGAATGTAGCGTAATATTCATATAATCATACAGTGTATGTAAGTATAAAATGGAGCTAAGTGGTACAATAATCTGCAAATTGTGTTATAACTCATCATGGGACAGGCGATAAAACATTCCAGCAGCAAATTAACTTTCGATTTGGATTAATCTGCTCCTTGTCATGGGAATAAGGGACAAAAATAGCCAATTAATTTTGTAAATGCGAACAAAAGTTACAGATGTATAGTTGAAGCTTTCTGGAGAAAGTGCCTGATTTTTGAAGGAATATTGCTAGCAAAAGACACCCTTAAGCCCCAGCAATAAATGCTAAGACATAGTACATTGATTAATTTTAAGTCCATTTATAAAACATGTGCATTCCATGTATTTACCAGATAATTGTGCATTCCATAACAATGAAAATAAACTATAAAATTGACGATTAAGGATATTATTATCGATCAAGTCACCTGCAATAGAATTTAACTATGACAAGTATGCCGATATTTTGTGCCTTCAGGATAGTAAATAATTAGTTTTATCAATCAATGTCACATGCCAAAAACTAAATTTTCTCCACAAACTTGACATAGATTTGTTTTAGAATAACTTTGTGTGCACTCGGTTTAAATAAATGTAGATATAAATAGATGGCTTGATAAGTGTATTGTTATTCTAGCAATTATTGACACATGCCAAATTTTAGATGAAGAACAAAATTCTACTGATGTTTATTCTGCAATAAACAACATATTTACACTGACATCATTTAATCAGTTTTTTATCAATGAAGCTGACACCACAATGGATCTGCCACAGCAGCAGCTATGATGCTCTTACCATCTTGATAGATTCATTTCATTTTGAATAAATTGTTGCAAAAGGCATAACAAGTGGCTTGAAGTTTTGAAGTAAACGCTTAGATTTTGCAAGAAGTAGGTGTCAGTTACCCACATGCTTTTGAATAAGCCTTGACAATAAGCCTTAACAATAAGCCTTTACAATGTATAAAATATTTTTTGTGAACACTGACATGCACAATGTATTTTTCTTATAACTGTATTCTGCATCATCCATCCACTGGTTGTTCATTGGTGGTAATACTAAATGAATAGCACATTGCAACATGTCCATCTATCATTGGCCAAATCCGCTACATAGCTACATCGTGTTTGACTTCTTTGTTTTGTGTCCAATATGCAAACAACTGGTTCTAATGTATTGACTAAATGGTTCTCGTTTGATGGGGATGCCATTGTATGATAAAATGGACTCGGCCATGTCATAATGTGGGGAAGCTATGCATAGCAAATGTATTCAGCTATCAACCAAGGACCCAGAGTACAGCTTAAGTAACTATTGCAATATTTTGCGGGCTGGCTGATGAAACTGTTGTACAGTATATCTCAGGGCCGTCATTATTAACCGATTGCCGATCAAATTCATAGTTTAAAATCATGAGAAAATCTGGTTGTTTTTTCAGGAACTTTAAAATTGTGATCGGTAATATCACAAGGAGGCCCCCTGGCCAGATTTCTTACGTTTAGATAAAAATCGCTTGTTTCATTTGATAATGACAACCCTGATTATATCTGCTTAACATTTTCTATATCAGATACAATAGTTTCACACTCAACCATCAATTTGCTTCATGTAGTTTGACATCCTAGCAAATATGTTTGACATGTAGTTTTAACAATAGGTTTTTTATGGGATAGAATGCTAGGTTATTTTAAATGACAATTTAATTTCCTGATTTTAATCATTGTACATGAACATTCTTTGTATTAATGCGCTGATACCACACTTGTGTTGTGTTTGTTAACTTCCCTATTTTACTTTTGATTGAAAGAGATAAGGATGTACAAAAGAATAAGTTTTGTCATCAAGTTGATGATTCAATGCGTTAAAATTCATCAAGCAAACTACACCAACACAAATGTTTATTTTACCATACAATTGTGTATTTGACTATTTGCCATATTTTATAATGACGTTAATTCTTCAAAACTTACTTTCAATGCGTAATAATTCTTCTATTGACTAATCATTAATGACAATTTTCTGCTATTCCCCTTCCAAACCCCTAAAAGGCCTGGGTTCCGATGATAAATGACTTGAGATTATAACAAATAATCCAATATATAGTATTAAATCAAAGTGTTTGCTGTATTATTATTATTTTTTTTAAGATACTTGAAGTCCTGTACCAGGTTTCAAGGAGGTATTATTCAAATTGGTTCACTTCTATATGACTTATAGAAGTCACTCGGAATGAAACATTTATTTCAGGAACAGAGCTGCCATCAAATTTGAACCTGTGCTTGTTGCAAATATTTCAACATTTCAATGTAGAACTTTGGCAGTGAAGTATGCTTGAAAAATGGGAAATTATGCATACATGAGTTGTTACAATGTCAAAACTGCCATTATGCATTGTAGCTGGAAAGATGGTTTGGCATTCTGCGCCCTTATACATCGACATAGACCAGAACTCCTTGACATCTACAAACTTTCGAGGGTAATCATCGTCTGCCTGTGCCCCCAAGTTGATTGATTGTTGATCGATCTGTTTAGTTTACCATATACAGTAGATTTTATTTCTGATCGCTGATGACTTAAGAAGGAGTTTTGTTGATTTTTTTACCATATACAGTAGAGTTTAATTCTTGTGACTAATGACCTTGATTTAATCCTTTTTGGGACAAAGCAGACAAAAATATTTTTCCTTTTGTTCAACTTAAGTGAAATAAAACCATCATTCTGTAAAAGTGTGCAGGAGTAATATTAGCATAAACATTCTGTTTGTTCCTATTGTTTAACAGTGTTGTTTATAAATATTTTTCACAACACTGCTTCAAATTCTGCACAAGCAAAAGTTAAAGCAGTCAATAAGTATGATTACGGGTAATTCCTCTTCTAAAGTCTGAAGTTATTCTGGTCCCAATGACAGAAACCCACTGCCAAATCATGCTGTAATGGTACCTACATACAGTGACATTTCTACACTGAAATAAATGTTAAAAAGTTGTTATGTTTAACTGAGTCAAGAAAGATGTACCAGTATAATATATCAAATTTTAAATGTTTTATTTAAAAACTAATTATCATTCTCTTAAGTGTGCAATGAGACTGAACAAACATTCAGATTGTGTATGAAAAATCATATAGTTCACTTTTGTTAAGCAATGTACTTGCTTTAATATCTTTACATTTTTAAAGAAATAACTAAATAACTAATGTATATTATCCTTTAAAAAACAATCTAATGAAATATGCAACAAAAGGTTATGCAGCATAATAAGTGGATATGGTTTTCTGGCATTGAAGCTATATGCATGCAAGTTTTAAATATCATAAATTCTCGCATATAGGATGCCCCCGTGTATAAGACTCACCTAAAAATTCAGAGCATAATTTGTGGAAAAAAAATTCTGCAATTTAAAAGCTTCTAAATGCTTATTAACTCATCAAAATTTTGCATCCATTGTTTACAGACACTGAAAATATTTTTGTTGTGAAAATCGCTTGCTTACAATGCTTATGTATTTCGTGTACATCCTTTGTTCTGCTGAAAAGCGCGCGAAAATTATGCTGCATGCAAAACGTCAATTCATCAGCATGGAAAGCGTGGGCGTATTGATTGCTATATATTTTAGCGCAGAGAACATTGAAATCTGTACTTTTGGTTAAAAGTTTCGTAGCGCATTTTCACAAAACTAGGCATCATCTAGTATATTGCGAAAGATGAGAAATGTACATTTTCTGTTAAACAGAAAAGAATCAATTACACCATATCTATAACGCTGTGGTTGTTTAGATAGGTCAGTATTGATCACTGATATGTACATTGTATACACCTCTATGTGGAAAGCGTGTAATTCAGGTGCCAATTAAAGTGACTGTGGTGAAAGGACATTGTCAAGGGTGGCACGCGCGATGTAAGCTGATGACATAAAACTGTTGCCCTTTGATGTTTGGCGAATCTGCCTTGTTAAAACAATACGCCCATCAGTGCCCCTGTTGCTCACACTGTGTAAACGAGCTTCTGAAAAATATGCGTGATTTGATTGGCTAACTATTTAACTTAGGTCATCCTGACTCCACCTACGGAAATTTTTTATCTATAATTTACGTGCTGCTGCAGTAGCTAAACAATGGAAGGTGCTGACAGCGAGGTAAATCGGGATAAGTATTGGAACAACATGCGTACGCAACCGGATTATGACGCATCTTAGAATCTGACCCTTGATTTTATGGCGTCCTTTCTGAAAAAGAACTTTGAATTTTGAGAAATATTTATTATATACTACATGTACTTATTTTTTTTATAATCCCAATATAAAATGGATACGAATATTTGCTTCAATAAGTGTTTAGTGATATCGATCAAGCGTCTATTCAAAATGGCTGCCAAAGTACCACGGATGATATTTATGAAAAAAAAACTTTTGCTTATATCCGCGTTTTAGACGCACCCAAAAAATGATTAACATTTTGGATGAAAAAAAGTGCGGCTTATACGCGAGAATTTACGGTAGTTTGAAATGTGACTTGTATTGCATACTTTTTTGCATTTTATTTTGTTTACAGCAATTTTCAAGCCAAAACCGATGCATGGAGAATTCATTTGTAGTTTATGGTCATTAGACATAACATCATTGTGTATCAATATATGTCATCCACCAACAAAATAGAATAATTGATGGACTTCATGTTATCAAGCACATCTGTAATATCTTGTTTATTATTAAACATGTAATTATATTATATTTTTCCAATTAAAATTGTGTTAATTTTAACATTTAGCGTTTATTTTAATAAAGATCATTTCATAAATGATTTGGCATAAATTTACCGTTATTTGTCCCACAAATTTAACCATTTGCAAAAATTGCAAATTTTGAATGCACAGTAAAATGTATATACATCATTGGTGTCTATGTGCCAACCTGTTGAGAAGAACACTTCACAAGTGATGAAATTGATCAGTTGAAATCTTCTTATGAGAAAATCAGCTTCATAGGCGACTTGTTCCATATGCTGCTAGGTTGATGAAGTCTTATGCGGTCTTAAGTTTTCACTGTCAAGATTGAATCATTGCATTTAAAGAACTGGAGTTATTCATGGAGCTGTCTTGCAGTTTTGTTGCGGAAAATGTTTCTATGCATGTTAGCAATGACAGGGAAAGCCCAAGGAACATACAGAGTGCTGCTTAAAAGCATTGTTGGGGTGTGGGTTGGGGATGGGAGCCAGCATTTTAAAAGAAATTCAACCAATTCTTTTGTTCATCAGCTCATTGGGGGCGGTGGGTGTGGGTGTGGCAGGGGTGGGAGTGGTAGGAGTGGGATATAAGAAAAGGGGCAGGGTGCAGCGCCATGCTATGGATCTTTCTCTAGCAGTGTATAGTATCTCTGTTATGTTTGTTTAACTTGGGTTTCTTTCTTCAGTAGAGTTAGAATGGAATGCAGCCTTGTTTTGATATAGTTTCTGCATGTGTTGTTTTGCTCGTTTTCCTTCAGTTTTAAAGATGGCTTGGCCTTCTGTGCCCTCATTCACCGACATCGGCCCGAGCTGATTGACTATCATAAGCTCACCAAGGTAAGGCAATGAGATCTGGGGCTAGTGCTGTATGAGATAATGCTGTATGTGCTTACATTTTGTACTGCACTTACTGCGTTCTTGCACATAGGCAGAAATAAAAAAATCCTAGTTCAATGATGCAGTATGTGCTGAATTTTGTTCTATGCATACTGCATTTGTGCGAATAGGCAACAACAAATAACTGTGGTTTTATACAACTTGTGCATGAGGTTAGCTGTAAAATAACCAGAGTAAAATTTGCCTAAATTGTGTGTATTAATTATTAAGACCTAAGCCAACTCCCTAAATCAAGGGTTGAGTGTGAAACTGTTGTATCTCTTTAACATTTCTATATCAGATACCATAGTTTCACGCTCGACCCTCGAAATGTGAGATGCTATTTTACTATTCAATTTTGTAATTAACTTCCTCAACAGTTTGTATTAGCAGTATTTTAATAATTGATTAGTCCACAGTATTGTGGTTGAGACTTGAACCCCTATGCACATAATGCCCTTGAAATTGATATTTTTACTTCCTTTAACGCACCATTGTTAAGCTCTTGGCAAAACTATTGCTTTCAGTTTTAATCAAAACAAACACATTTAAATCTAAGGGTCATTGACTGCCTATGACTTGTAAATTCCTGACACCAAGTGGCCGTATATTGTTTACTTTTCAGCATGTGTGCTTGTAGTGTTGTTTTCGATGTTTATTGTCAACTTATTGTAGATTATGTAGGCTGATATGAACATATCCTTCCGTTTAGACTAGAGTCATCTTCAATCACCAGAAAACATCTTCTGTGCAATCAATTTTTAAATCATCATAAATGAATGAGAAGGATGCTTCTTGACTTTGAAACAGGATGCACACTTCATTTCTAGAACTGTATGCAACCGCATAGAGCTGGTTGATGAATGAATGTGGTTAAATGTATTAATAACAAGTATAATAGAAATTGAATTTTGAAAAGAAGCTGAAATTATACATGCACCAGTGGTTGAGAAAATCATAGTAACTACTAAATAAAGGCCTTTTGAAGAATCAGAATTTTTGTTATTCAGCAAATTGGAACACAAAAACTTCCTGAATTTGAATACATTCCTTAAAATTCTATAGCAGAGAGAACTTCCAGTATGAAGTGTATTGCTATTATTCTGTTCAAATATTTTTTGTTAACAAAAAAAATTAGTTCAGTTTTCTTCGTACAATATTTGTCATTTAAACATGTAATACTTCTACTACTAATGTCATCAGATAGTTTCTAATCTAGTTTGAATAGCAAAAAGCCTGATACTTTGTTCAGAAACAAGGAAGTTAGTTCCAAACAAATGTCTTATTGTTGAGACAACATGTACCAGGTGGGCAAAACTTCCGTGTTAAGCTCACTTGTTCATATTCAAAACAAAATAATTAGAGGGAAAACCAGGCTTAATGCATGTGCGTAAAGTGTCATCATGGATTGGCCTGTGAAGTCCGCACAGGCTAATCCAAGACGGCACTTACCACTTTTATGGTATTTTCTGTTCAAGGAAGTCTGTTCTAAACATAAATCCACTCTATGCGGAAAGTGACGTCCTAGATTAGCGGGTGCGGACTGCACAGGCTGATCCGGGACGACACTACCCATATGCATTAAGCTAGTTTTCCCATAAAAAACGCCTCATTTAATTCTTATTTAAGCACCGGTACATGATATTTAGCTCAGCAAAACTGATTTTTTCGAACTTTGAGGATGAAGGCAGTTGTGTCCCTGAGAAGATCCTAACAATACAGTTCTGTCATTAAGATCCTGTATCTAAGATCTTTATAGAGCATGAATTAAATCTTCATTTGACAAATAATAATGTTTATAAATAATTATGTTTGAACTGTAGAAACAAAACAATAATTATCTATCTATATAAGTTTAGTTGCAACGTAAGGTTAGTTTCCAATGCTTTGGTTGTCCAAATCAATTAAACTGAAGAACTATGTCAATTTAACTTCCTATAATGATGATCTTTAAGTACTTTATTTCTAACATTTTCAATATAAAATCTAATTACACGGTACTAGCTATATCTCGTCACCTTCATCAGGATCTTGTTAAGCAGTATGTGTCTACTGTTTACAGGATAATCCACTTGAGAACTTGAACACAGCCTTCGATGTGGCCGAGAAACACTTGGACATCCCGCGCATGTTGGATCCTGAAGGTACTGTCTTGTGTCGCCCGTATGGTAGCATGTTGACTCTGGCCGTATTGTGTAGTCTTGTGTGGCCCGTATGGTAGCATATTGACTCTGGCCGTATTGTGTAGTCTTGTGTGGCCCATATGGTATCATATTGACTCTGGCCATATTGTGTAGTCTTGTGTGGCCCCTTGGTAGCATATTGACTCTGGCCGTATTGTGTAGTCTTGTGTGGCCCCTTGGTAGCATATTGACTCTGGCCGTATTGTGTAGTCTTGTGTGGCCCGTATGGTATCATATTGACTCTGGCCGTATTGTGTAGTCTTGTGTGGCCCCTTGGTAGCATATTGACTCTGGCAGTATTGTGTAGTTTTGTGTGGCCCATATGGTATCATATTGACTGTGGCCGTATTGTGTAGTTTTGTGTGGCCCGTATGGTAGCATATTGACTCTGGCCGTATCGTGTAGTTTTGTGTGGCCCCTTGGTAGCATATTGACTCTGGCTGTATTGTGTATTCTTGTGTGGCCCCTTGGTAGCATATCGACTCTCGCCGTATTGTGTAGTCTTGTGTGGCCCGTATGGTATCATATTGACTCTGACCGCATTGTGTAGTCTTGTGTGGCCCGTATGGTATCATATTGACTCTGGCCGTAGTGTGTAGTCTTGTGTGGCCCATATGGTATCATATTGACTCTGGCCGTATTGTGTAGTCTTGTGTGGCCCATATGGTATCATATTGACTCTGGCCGTATTGTGTACTCTTGTGTGGCCCGTATGGTATCATATTGACATGGGCCGTGTTGTGTAGTCTTGTGTGGCCCCTTGGTAGCATATTGACTCTGGCCGTATTGTGTAGTCTTGTGTGGCCCATATGGTATCATATTGACTCTGGCCGTATTGTGTAGTCTTGTGTGGCCCAAATGGTATCATATTGACTCTGGCCGTATAGTGTAGTCTTGTGTGGCCCGTATGGTATCATATTGACTGTGGCCGTATTGTGTAGTCTTGTGTGGCCTGTATGGTATCATATTGACTCTGGCCGTATTGTGTAGTCTTGTGTGGCCCCTTGGTAGCATATTGACACTGGCCGTATTGTGTAGTCTTGTGTGGCCGCTTGGTAGCATATTGACTCTGGCCGTATTGTGTAGTCTTGTGTGGCCCCTTGGTAGCATATTGACTCTGGCCGTATTGTGTAGTCTTGTGTGGCCCCTTGGTAGCATATTGACTCTGGCCATATTGTGTAGTCTTGTGTGGCCCATATGGTATCATATTGAATCTGGCCGTATTGTGTAGTCTTGTGTGGCCCCTTGGTATCATATTGACTGTGGCCATATTGTGTAGTCTTGTGTGGCCCGTATGGTATCATATTGACTCTGGCCATATTGTGTAGTCCTGTGTGGCCCGTATGGTATCATATTGACTCTGGCCATATTGTGTAGTCTTGTGTGGCCCGTATGGTATCATATTGACTCTGGCCATATTGTGTAGTCTTGTGTGGCCCCTTGGTATCATATTGACTCTGGCCATATTGTGTAGTCTTGTGTGGCCCTTGGTATCATATTGACTCTGGCCATATTTTGTAGTCTTGTGTGGCCCGAATGGCATCATATTGACTCTGGCCGTATTGTGTAGTCTTGTGTGGCCCGTATGGTATCATATTGACTCTGGCCATATTGTGTAGTCTTGTGTGGCCTGTATGGTATTATATTGACTCTGGCCATATTGTGTAGTCTTGTTTGGCCCGTATGGTATCATACCGACTCTGGCCATATTGTGTAGTCTTGTGTGGCCCCTTGGTATCATATTGACTCTGGCCATATTGTGTAGTCTTGTGTGGCCCTTGGTATCATATTGACTCTGGCCGTATTGTGTAGTCTTGTGTGGCCCGTATGGTATCATATTGACTCTGGCCATATTGTGTAGTCTTGTGTGGCCCGTATGGTATTATATTGACTCTGGCCATATTGTGTAGTCTTGTTTGGCCCGTATGGTATCATACCGACTCGGGCAGTATTGTGTAGTCTTGTGTGGCCCGTATGGTATCATATTGACTCTGGCCGTATTGTGTAGTCTTGTGTGGCCCGTATGGTATCATATTGACTCTGGCCGTATTGTGTAGTCTTGTGTGGCCCGTATGGTATCATATTGACTCTGGCCATATTGTGTAGTCTTGTGTGGCCCCTTGGTATCATATTGACTCTGGCCATATTGTGTAGTCTTGTGTGGCCCTTGGTATCATATTGACTCTGGCCATATTTTGTAGTCTTGTGTGGCCCGAATGGCATCATATTGACTCTGGCCGTATTGTGTAGTCTTGTGTGGCCCGTATGGTATCATATTGACTCTGGCCATATTGTGTAGTCTTGTGTGGCCCGTATGGTATTATATTGACTCTGGCCATATTGTGTAGTCTTGTTTGGCCCGTATGGTATCATACCGACTCTGGCCATATTGTGTAGTCTTGTGTGGCCCCTTGGTATCATATTGACTCTGGCCATATTGTGTAGTCTTGTGTGGCCCTTGGTATCATATTGACTCTGGCCGTATTGTGTAGTCTTGTGTGGCCCGTATGGTATCATATTGACTCTGGCCATATTGTGTAGTCTTGTGTGGCCCGTATGGTATTATATTGACTCTGGCCATATTGTGTAGTCTTGTTTGGCCCGTATGGTATCATACCGACTCGGGCAGTATTGTGTAGTCTTGTGTGGCCCGTATGGTATCATATTGACTCTGGCCGTATTGTGTAGTGTTGTGTGGCCCGTATGGTATCATATTGACTCTGGCCGTATTGTGTAGTCTTGTGTGGCCCATATGGTAGCATATTGTTAAGTTGTATATGGCCTCTTGGTATTGAACCTGACCATATTGTTTACTCTGAAGTATTATTCTGGGCCATTGTAATTGAAGTTGCAACCCTCTTACTTTAGTTCGATTTCATTGTTCAGTCTGTGGCTCATAGACCAGGCCACTGTTAAGAAACATTTAAGTAATTTCACAGATAGTTTCACCAGGCCCCAAAGTTATCTACTTCAAACTTTGTCTCAAAATACCTTTGTATTATAATCACAAATACAAGTAAATATACTGACCTGTGAATTGTAATGATTTATAATTTATTTGTAGACATGGTGAACTCTGCCAAGCCTGATGAGAGGTCAGTGATGACCTACGTCTCCGCATACTACCACGCCTTCTCTGGAGCCCAGCAGGTATGTCCACCCTCATGTCCACCCTCATATCTCTTATCAGGGGTCGGTTTCGCAGGTATTTCCACCCTCATGTCCACCCTCATGTCTCTCATCAGGGGTCGGGTTCCTCCATTCACCTGATGTCCTCCCTGTGATTGGCGCAGTTGATTACTAAATAGTGCCGACATAACATCCCTTGCAGATATGCGATTTGGAAATTAAAAAATTCCAATGGTGTACATTCAACAAAATAAAACAAGGAGAAAAATACATTGTTATCGATTTTAATATTGTAATAATTAACAAGAAGAATTGAATAATTGTTATGTGATAATTTGTCAAGTTTCCTTTTGCCGGTAAGTGGCATAAACATGGTACAACTGTGCACTAACGTGTTTGTGCCTCTGCTACATCTGACAGGCGGAGACTGCGGCCAACAGGATCTGCAAGGTGTTGAAGGTCAACCAGGAGAATGAGAGACTCATGGAGGAATACGAGAGACTTGCCAGCGACGTACGTACCTACGTTTGTTCTCAGTCTGTCCCTTTTCATACTACCAATTCCTGCTGATGTATGTTCTTCAGTTTTTAGGGTCAAGTCTTTTTAATACTACTGGTAGTTTAAACGTTTAAACCTAAATTCAACACGGAAGTGTTGCGAACTTGTGACCAAAAATGTGTGCTTATACTGGTTTCAAAAATTTATCCCACATATTACTTTAATTACCAGTATGTTACTTGTAGTATGTATTATTGCATTTATTATTGAAAAGAGAACATGATTGTTCATCATGTTCAGTCACAATTTGATTTTCAAAATGAATGTTCAACGCTTTGACACAATTAACAAGAAAAATATGCTTCATCACAACAGTTGTTGGCCTGGATCAGAAAAACCACGCCATGGCTGGAGAACCGAACGACAGACAATACTCTGCCAGGCACTCAGAGGAAACTTGACGAGTTCCGTGACTACCGCCGCAAACACAAGCCTCCCAAGCTGGAGGACAAGGCCAGACTGGAGAACAGCTTCAACACCCTGCAGACCAGGCTGAGGCTCAGCAATCGGCCCGCCTACCTGCCCACTGAGGGGAAAATGGTGTCCGTAAGTGACTTCGGTGTTCTGGGATGGTGCTATGAAATTAAATAAATTGTCGTATGTTAAGATTTTGCAAAATGCAGGTCATTTTGAAATAATTTCCCAGAAATTGTGGAAATAAGTCGTACTTTTGAACAATTAAAAGGAAATTTAAGTAGCAATGGGCAATTTTGGCAACTGCTTACACAGATATTAATGTTTTGGTGGAATGTCTATGTTAGCTGCAGTGGCTTACCATGCCGCAATGAAAAAATATTGTGTAAATGTCATTGAATCAATGGCAAAAGGGTACATGAATTTCCCACAATTATGTTGTTTTCTGCTGGAAACAGTATCAGCCATAACCTGTTAGCATGTTTTGTATTAAAGATGTTCCCATTTGGTAAAGATTTATAAACAGTTTTGGCATATGAGCAGTTAAACACTGGACATGGTTATTACAATGACAAAAAATTATGTCAACTTCTATGAACACAAGCTTAGCCTAGATTTAACACTGCATGTCACTTCGGTGGTTTCTTACAGGACATCGCTAATGCCTGGAAGGGTCTGGAGACGGCAGAGAAGGGCTTTGAAGAATGGCTGCTGTCTGAGCTGCAGAGGTAATGTTACACCTAGCTGTTAGTCATTGTTAATACCCTAACATGAAATCACAGTAAAAATTCACTTAAAAATGCAGTGGTATCATTGTACTTTAACTATTAAACAATCCAAACATAATTTTGTCTTTTCTACAATGATGTAGGCTTTATATCACTACAATAGTGTCCCTTATTCATATGTCAAGTGCCTCAGTTATCAAATCTGAGTTATTAATTTTAGTTGATACACATTAAAACTGATCAAGTGTAACAGGGTTAGTGATTCTTCCTCCTTCCAGCTGATTACCTCCCTTTAGTTGCAGATCAAATTTTATATACAAATAGTGATTAAATGCACTGTTTCTGTTAAGATATTATGAGGTTTGGTGAACCATTTAAAGGGCTAGGTTAGTGTCAGAAATCATTGAACCGTTTTATATTTTCTTGCTGTAAAATGTAATGTGGTACCTTAAGCCTATTGCACTTCATTTTCCAGATGTAAGTGCATGTTGTTCATTATGTACCTTATTAGTATTTTCAAATTGCACATCGTTTTCCAGGCTGGAGAGGCTGGATCACCTGGCCCAGAAATTCCGCCACCGCTGCGAGATCCACGAGGACTGGGCCGAGGGCAAAGAGGAGATGCTGCAGAGTCAGGATTTCAAGAGATGCAGGCTCAATGACGTCAAGGTCAGATAACTCCCTTCTTGATGCATAGGAGGGGCGTCGTGGGAAAACTGGACTTGTGCGTTAAATGTTGTCCCGGATTAGCCTGTGCAGTCCGCACAGGCTAATCTGGGACGGCACTTTCCGCTTTTGTGATATTTTGTGTTTCAAGGAAGTCTCTTCTAAACATAAGTTCACTCTAGGCGGAAAGTGCCGTCCTGGATTAGCCTGTGCGGACTGCACAGGCTAATCCGGGACGACACTACGCACATGCATTAAGACCGGTTTTCTCACGACACGCCACATATTAAGTTTTCTGATCTGTGTATAGTTTACCTGATTACTATAAGGTTAGCAAAAATTGTGTTTCCTTTGCTAATATTCTTAACAGATGACGGGTTGACACTTAAGTAAATCTGTGAATTTCCTCATTGATAATCACATTTATGAATGACATTACTTTTTCACAAACAAGAAGTTACAAGTCTTTAAGACACTGTTTTAAGTATTAATTGTCAACTTTTACGTATCGATCTGTGTGTGATCAGTAGTTTCAGTTTAGAAATTACTGTGTTCTTGATGAATATATACCCAGAACCCTTTCATCTCTATCCCGTGCATGACTGTACATTGAAACAAACATGCTAGTTGGATGATGGTGTTTTTATTGTGTGTTTGTGCCTCTATACAGGCTATGAAGAAGAAACACGAGGCATTTGAGAGTGACCTGGCTGCACACCAGGACAGAGTGGAGCAGATAGCTGCAATCGCACAGGAACTCAAGTAAGTACACAGGTGAACGGGGGTTTATTTGAGGCTTGTCGTGGGAAAACCGGGCTTTATGCAAGTGTGTGAAGTGTCGTCCCAGATCAGCCTGTGCAGTCCGCAAAGGCTGATCGGGGACGGAACATTCCGCTATTATGGTAGTATCTTTTCCAGGAACTCTCTTCTAAACATAAATCCACTGTAGGCGTTAAGTGCCGTCCTGAATTAGCCTGTGCGGACTGCCCAGGCGAATCCGGGATGACACTACGCTCATGCATTAAGCCCAGTTTCTCCATGACATGCCCCATTTGATCATGTAGATCAGTTTAAATGCATTCGCACAGGTATTCTGGTAAATACAATGGAGAACAACGGTTGGTTTGAGTAGGTGCATTTGGCTTTAATACCAGTTCACACTAGTGGATGGCCTCTTGATAAAGGATGCTCAGTTACTTTTCTTTACTCCTACTTTGTTGTATTTTCAATACAGCTTACACTTCAAATGTATATATATATATTGGCAAGAAATACAACAAGAAAAATGGGTGCGTTGGAGGAGTTACGTGATAATTTAAAGTATCTGCTAAATATTTGAAAGTAAAATTGGACCAATTGTGGTTTAAACATTGTCACTGTGCATTGTTTAACACTGTTCAGCTCATTGTATTATCCCCTCTGTCACTGTGCATTGTTAAACACTGTTCAGCTCATTGTATTATCCCCTCTGTCACTGTGCATTGTTTAACACTGTTCAGCTCATTGTATTATCCCCTCTGTCACTGTGCATTGTTTAACACTGTTCAGCTCATTGTATTATCCCCTCTGTCACTGTGTATTGTTTAACACTGTTCAGCTCATTGTATTATCCCCTCTGTCACTGTGCATTGTTTAACACTGTTCAGCTCATTGTATTATCCCCTCTGTAACTGTGCGTTGTTTAACACTGTTCAGCTCATTGTATTATCCCCTCTGTCACTGTGCATTGTTTAACACTGTTCAGCTCATTTTGTATTATCCCCTCTGTCACTGTGCATTGTTTAACACTGTTCAGCTCATTGTATTATCCCCTCTGTCACTGTGCATTGTTTAACACTGTTCAGCTCATTGTATTATCCCCTCTGTCACTGTGCATTTTTTTTTTAACACTGTTCAGCTCATTGTATTATCCCCTCTGTCACTGTGCATTGTTTAACACTGTTCAGCTCATTGTATTATCCCCTCTGTCACTGTGCATTGTTTAACACTGTTCAGCTCATTGTATTATCCCCTCTGTCACTGTGCATTGTTTAACACTGTTCAGCTCATTGTATTATCCCATCTGTTTGCAGCTCATCGTATTATCCCCTCTGTTTGCAGCGCATTGCAGTACCATGATATTGTAGCAGTGAACGCCAGGTGCTCGCGTATCTGCGACCAGTGGGACAGACTGGGCACTCTGACAGCTTCCAGGAGGGCAGCTCTGGATGTGAGTAGTGGGGACGCAGTCTAACAATGAATTAGCGCTTTCCAATAGGGATATAGGATTCATCCTCATCTTGTTTACCCCATTTAATTATAAAATTGTATATACAAGTAGCGCTTAAATTTGATGGACTGTTTGGAAATGATGCAGTTCCTTTGAAATCAGGCGCGTCATAGGAAAACCGGGCTTAATGGATGTGTGTAAAGTGTCGTCCCAGATAGCCTTTGCAGTCAGCACAGGCTAATCTGATGCGGCACTTTCCATTTTTATGGTATTTTCTGTTTCAAGAAAGTTTCTTCTAAACATAATCTACTGTAGGCGGAAAGTGTCGTCCTGGATACTGTACACACACGCATTAAACCCGGTTTTCCCATGACGCGCCTCAAATGTTCCTGAAATTACACTCCTGCACTGTCTAACAATGTCTTTGCAGTTTCCAACTGTAGTGCGATTCAAATCGATTTCATCTGAGCTCATTTTCACAAAGCTCTAAAAATATTAAATAATTTCTTACGTGTATGCTAATTCAATCATGTTCATTATTGTCCTTGGTTACTGACTGTTGGGTTTATTTTATTTCAGGAGGCAGAAACCATCCTTGAAAAGATTGATTCTCTGCATTTAGAGTTTGCTAAACGTGCTGCAGTAAGTATGCATTCCTCCACAAATGATTAATTGTATTCACTTGTATTCACTTGTGTTTATCTGTATAGTTTATGTAAATATAAATGATAATGGTTTAAGGTATGGCATTACTAGAATTCTGATTAATATGTATTTAGTGACAGAAACAGTTTAGTTTAGACCTAAATTTTAGCTTAATTGTGTCGAAAATCAAAGTGACAGAAACAGTTTAGTTTAGACCTATATTTTAGCTTAATTGTGTCGAAAATTTGATGCTGATTAAGACATTTACAAGTCTGTTTCATGGGCAGAACCAGGGCTGGTATTTATAAAGAATCTTTAGTCGAAAATTAAGAAAAATCTTAAAATTCTCAAATACAATTATTGGATTTTCTGACAAAGTAATGTATTTCTGGAAGATTTTGACACATAATTTGCAATACAATTGAAAGTGTGTTAATATCTAGCATTAGTCATGCAAATGTTTCAAAGCATAGTGTTTTAAACACAAATTTTAATTTTGACTTATGTTCAACATGTTCAAGTTAAGAATGGCTTAAGAATCTTTATAAATATGGGCCCAGTTTCTCTTTTTATAAGAGATATCATTTGTACGCTCTTCAAGTAGGGATCCAACTCTTGATCGTAAGGCAAACATTAAATGAGGCGCGTTGTGGGAAAACCGATCTTAATGCATGTGCATAAAATGTTGTCCAGGACGGCACTTCCCGTCTTCAGTGGATTTATGTCTAGAAGAGACTTTCTTGAAACAGAAAGACCATAAAAGCAGAAAGTGCTTTCCCGGATTAGCCTGTGCGGACTGCACAGGCTAATCCGGGACAACACTACGCACATGCATTAAGTCCGGTTTTCCCATGACGTGCCTCATATCCATTCCACCACTGCTACAGAAATAGGTTGACCTTCATTAAGGGAATGAGTGGTGTTTATTTGTGTGCGTAAATATTGCCTTGTCTGCACTGATTTGTTTCCGTCTTCAGCCGTTCAACAACTGGCTGGATGGAGCCAAAGAGGACCTGCTGGATATGTTCATTGTGCATACCACTGAGGAGATACAGGTATGTGGTAGACTGTTAAACACGTCACTTAAACTTAATATTTAAGAAAAATTTGTACAAAATATTTGCACGTCAATCTTTTATCAACATTTTTTTTACACATTTGCCTTTTCACCAGTATTTTTTTATTCCAAATACTTGCATTTCAGACTTTGTGTCAACTTTTTTCCCATCTTTCGTCAATATTGTTTCTGTTCCTGATACATTCAAGACTATCTTTCATCAACTTTTATCTTTCAACATTATTGTTTTCTGTTCTAAACACATGCATGTCAATCTTTCATCAATTGTTTTCATATATTCGTCTTCCACCCGTTGATTTTCCCTGTTTTCCAGGAGCTATTCGAGGCCCACGAGCAGTTCAAGTCGACGTTGCCCGAGGCAGACAAGGAGTTCAACGCCATCATGCGTCTCTCTCAGGAGGTGCAACGTCTCTCCTCCTCCATTGGCATTAACAACCCAGAGAACCCCTACACCACCGTCAACCCACAGGTAAGGCTGTGCGCACTCGTTGAACGGCTTAAAAATGATCGGTCTCCGATTTCACAGATAAATAACTCACTAAGTTCTGTTTGATTTAGTGTTTGAATGGCTTGAACATGTTGGCTCTTTGGATTTTTCATAAGAAGAAAAGGGCAGCGGAATTTATACACCTGTTACGTCTGCGCTGGCCCTGATTGCAGCAGTGTTCGAAGAACTTGAAAATAATAGCTCTTTGATTTTGCGTCGGAAGTAAATGGATTCTCAAGTATAAATACATGTATTAATGTTTATTTTAAGAGGGTTTTTAAAAAAAAATAATTTCGGAGGTACCGTACTTAGCATACAATTATTGCAAATACCAGTGTGTAATTACAGTCATTGTTAGATTGTAATCGTTATGCAGTAATTTGTGTTTGAACCATTATTTTCACAAATAATCTTGAGCAATAGCATTATTTAAATAAATAAAATCTCCTTTCTTGACATGAAGCTTTGGTAGCTGGTAGTTTTAAGGCCACACACTGCTTAGTTGTCTTCCTGCCTTAGCTAGAGCATGTGGACTGGAGAAATGTAGTTGTGATGCTTAAACACTGAATTTTAGTTCCTTTTATTTGTTCTTAAAAGAAATCTTGTCCTTGTTTTAATGCTTGTAATAAGAATAGATGCCTTGACTTTTTCCGTGGTGGGTATTTTATTATTCGTACACTTATGTTTGCACAACTAGGGAACTATTTTCTGCTTTTAATATGCAATTTAAGTTCGGTAATGTAAAACAAATGAAGACAGTTTTCGGAAAATGTGTTTATTTGTTTACTGGCTAGATGCATTTGTATGGTATAATATAATTTGGAATGTTTTGTTGACGAAATATCTTCAGGAAATGTGTGGCTCTAGAAGAAAGCCTATTTATCCTCGAAATATTTAAAAACAACAGTTCAGTGTTAATTAAGTGTAGCAGTTTGATAGCAGTAAATGAAATAATTGTATTTATAAAAAGAAATTTCCAGAAAATTTCCACCCAACAATTTTTGTGTGTGCTTTCATTGCAAAAGTAATGATTGTAACTTTAGTTGATATGTGTATAAATTGTGATATTTATCATGTTTTGGACATTCTGCTATTGGTACTAAAGTTTTCAGATTCATAATGCCAATTGCTTGTAGTAAACAAAACATTTTCCTGTAAACATCCTGTCAATGCTCCCTATCAGTTTGCCACGTATGATGATGATCACTTATGTTTTTCATGCTTGGCTTTGAACAGGAGGTTAGTATACACTTGGTAACTGGGCTCAACGGCTTTCATCGGTCAGGGTGTAACGGTATATCATGTTATGGTACATCTCGGTACGATTTGTACAGTTTGGTTCATGGTACAATGCGTTACTGTACCATATGGTACAAGAGCTAAAAAGCATTATGTATAAATTTATTCTGTCTACTTTGCACTCCATTTATTTACATGATGTTACATTTCAAGTGAAACGAAAGTTTGAGTAAATATGTCAGTAATATAAAAAATTCTGCTTTGAGTTAAACAGGTTAAACTTGAACATACTGTTGACTGCTAATCCTTATCACTGTTATATTTAAATTGGATCATTATCATTGGATCATTATCATTGGATCATTATCATTGGATCATTATCATTAACAATCTGGTATACATAGTTACTTTTCACATAATGAATCATGCAGCACTACGAATGTTCGCTATTGTATCGTTACCACTGTATCAAGATATGTACGATATGGTAAAGTGAGCATACCGTTAGACCTGTATTTATCTTACTTGTCATAATCATCTAGCTGTCGGTAGCTTCACACAGACTAAAGATTTTCCTTTGCTGCTTGACCTTTGTCATTGATTAAACATAGATTTGCCATTGTTATAACATCCTTAACAAAAGGTTAATGATGTTTGCTTTTTATATTTATATAGGCATAATAATATTGGCATTTCCCTTTCCTGATGCTGTTATAAAATTGCTGTATGCCTATACATTGAACATGCTTTTGCTTTCTTCATTATAATTCTTGTAGCAGATGCATAACGTAAAGTCTTTTCAAATGTTAGGATTTATAAGGTCACATTTTCGTTTGATACTTTGGGATTAGACAGGTCTTGATTCTGTCAAAACAGCACATCATTACATCAATGTCTGCTTTAAATGACTGAACATCCAAAGGAAAATCTTTTTTATTGGTTACAGCATGTCTTTGTTGTTGTATTTGTCATGTTTTCTTAGTCTTTTAACACCAGGGATCTGGCTTTCTTTTTTTTTAACAAATGAATTTATTTGCGTCTCATGAATAATAGCTTTAAGCCATAAATTTTACCGCAAGCAGAAAAATTTGTCAGCCATAAATACATGTAATTCAGTTTATGTTGACAATCTTAGTATTCAGATTAGAGATTGAGCATCAGTTTCACAATTAAGTGCAATCAATAATAGTCAGTGTAAATCACAGCAATCAAAGTATACCCTGCAATACCTTGCTTAATTGATACTTCTGTTCTTGCAATACGTTTCCATGACGCTAAATATCTACTTACCCTGTCCCAACATTTCTACTTACCCTGTCCCAACATTTAGGCAAATAAATGTCTGCAACTTGAAATAAAAAATTCTTTGCCGAAACCAGTTTATGCATATAGATTTGCCCTTGTAAGTACATGTATGTCAGAAATTCGGAGACACAGAATCTGATATCTCAATAAAGGATATAGCTGATGGTCATTTGACTGAAGTTTTGTGTAACTTTGTCTGTTTAGAAACGAACAAACAGAGTCTGCCACACACAACCAAAACAGATACTGGTAATAAACTGACTAGCAGATCCCTGTTTACTCCGCAGTAATTTTGTGTTAAAAACTTGTGCTTCTGTTCACAATGAACTAAAAATCTATTTTCAAAATTTCTACAAATATTTAATGTTGAATTTAAATTTCATCACACATTTGCTTTCTTCATTCAAAATTGTGCTTTCTGTTAAAATGTCAATATTTTTTTGCATTCTATTGAATTTGGCCATAATTCACTGTGAACATCATGCTATTAGCTTTAACTGTATTTAGCTGGTAAGGTGTAATACTAACAAGAAATACAGATGGGTAATTAATTTTTCAAAAATCTAAAGTGTAACCATTGTTTTGAGAATCTGCTTACAGTGGTTTTAATGGGTTCTTAATTGCCATGTTGCTATGCTGTGTAACTTACAAACTGCATGATGGAGTCATGATATATGTCAAATAAATTGACGATATGCTGTACCAATTGTACGTGTCATTAGTAGTTTGTTTTTAAATCATATTTATTTCCCATAAATTGTTAATTAAAATGGTTTAAAAATTATTAATGATTTAAACTTGCATGTATTAATAAAAATGAACGTATGTCTGAATTGAAATACGTGCTCATGGTTTAATTGCACCATGAAATAGTACATATACTCATTCATAGTGACTGTTTAGCTCCCCATTAATTATCCAGATTATGGTATGTTAATAAGTTCTGCGACAGGGAAAGGGGTAAAATAACTGTTACAGGCTGCTGCTTAATACATGTATGTGCAAGGGGGAAAGTCAGACCTCCAGGGTTTTGAACAATTTAATGATTCATATTAAAAATTTTAACCATTGTCTCTTCATTTGCCATTGAATATTTGCAAAATGTATTAATTTTCAAGTTAATCAACTTTTCTCTGTGTTCCAATGTGTACCAATCCAGAAGGGCAGCAAGGGGAACCAAACAAGTTCAAGATGCAGCACCCTGCTACTTATCTTTTGACCTTTCCCTATCTGAGAGTTAGTGGTTATGTAAACACGTGCCATGAAATGCATATTAATAACTAATGATTTTCTATTGTGACATATCCAGGATATTTCCAACAAGTGGTCGGACGTTCGACAGCTGGTGCCTCAGCGCGACAGCACGCTCACAGAGGAGATGGCCAAGCAGCAGCGCAACGAGCGACTGCGCCGGGAGTTTGCGCAGAAGGCCAACGTTGTGGGTCCGTGGATCGAGAACCAGCTGGACGCTGTGGCCTCGATCACTATCCAGATGAAGGGGTCACTGGAGGATCAGCTCAGCAAGCTGCACCAGTACGAGAAGTCCGTGCAGCAGTACAAGCCCCACATGGATGACCTGGAGACCATCAACCAGGTTGGTGTTGCATTGGGAAAGGAGTGTAGTTTAAACCTAACTTACGGTAGTTTAGTGTAAACTTGATTGTATCATAAGATCACCAACTAGGTGGGTGCCACGCCCTGGGGTGGTGAATTAGCTTTAAACACATGGGTGTTATTATTCAGTTATTTACTGGGGAATATGCTGTGATATGGACACACAAATCGCCTTGGTCAGTGTTGATTTTCTTATCAACAGCATATTTCACAGCCAGATGATATTTGAAGTTGACCTATTAGCATTCCAAGTATTTCACATTTAATACCCCTATTCCACAGACATCACGAATCCCATTAATTGCCTAAAAATTGTTAATTTTAGGATTCGTAGTTGAATTGTAATCACTTTGTGAAGTACTTAACTGATTGATACATTTTCGTAATCAGTTCTTGCAATTCTTGAGCTACCGGAAATTTGTGGCAGAAGTCTTGAACTGTTAAAAATGCTGGCCAAGAACTCCCGATTCCAAAAATTTGTTAATTCTGAATTCTTAACAAATTGATTTTGTAGTGCATTCTTAGGCATTGTACCTGAATCTCAATCATTTGTAGGCATTCAGAGGTATTCTTAACTCATTCGGGGATTCGAGATTTCGCAGTTTGACCGCAAATTTGCTACGAATCTATTACAAATCCCACAAATACACGCCAAAAATAAATTTAAAAAAATATTTTTAGTCGTACCTAATTTGTACATGCATTCAGCGTATTCTTAACCAATATGTAACGGATTCCTTGCATTAGTGCAGTGGTCGTAATAGATTCTTGTAAATCGTATTAAATTCTTGGCAATGTTCATGCTATTTCCAACTGAATCCCACAGATATTCATAATACTATCGTAACTAAATTGTAGAACGTCACCAGAAAATGTGCAAAATTCCATGATCCTCACGAATACTAAAATAGATCCATTTCTAACGATTCGAGGGATTCGTGGCGTGTGTGGAATATGGGCATAAGCGGAATTTACACAAATACATGTACAACTGTGAACAAATACAGTAACCTGACATGCTTGTCTGTGTGTTAGTACTTTAAATTCAGTTTGAACAGTTTCTTTAAGTAACTTTTTCTTTTAATTGCAGGAGGTACAGGAAGCTATGATCTTCGAGAACAGATACACCCACTACACAATGGAGGTAACTATAGCAACCCTTTAAATAGTGCTCTCAGAATTAACATGCTTTTTGGAATAGTTAGCAAGTTTGATTAAATGTATGTGCTTTTTAAAGAAATTTGTGCTATTCTAGATTGCTTTTAAGAAATAATAAAATTTCAGTGCTTAGATTAAGGCCAATTTGAGCCATATTTAGAATAAGATCATTATCTAAAAAAAATCTATTTCATGTTTTGTATTGGTATTACAAATTCTCTAACATAGAGAATAACATACTTGATTCAACAACATTTTAACAAGTTATTTGCTAGTGGATTTATTAAAAATTGTTAACACTGAAGAAAACCATACTTAATTTCAACAACATTGTTACAAAGCGATTTGCAAATATATATTTTGCTCTAAAATATATGCAGTCCACACAGAATAATCCGGACGGCACTTTCTACCTACAGTGGATTTAAGGTTAGAAGAGACTTCCTTGAAACAAAAAATACCATAAAAGCGGAAAGTGCCGTCCCGGATAGGCATGTGCGGACTTAAGCCGATTTTCCCACAACACGCCACATATATTCTAATCTGTCATTGTGAATTTCAGACCCTGCGCGTTGGTTGGGAGCAGCTGTTGACAGCCATTGCTAGGAATATTAACGAAGTAGAAAACCAGGTCAGTAGATTTGTAAAACTTTTATACTTACCAACACATGACCGATACCTTGACCTTAGTATGAATCCACAATCTTAGTTTATAGTTTAAACCTATTTATTTTAGCTTGATTGCATCTAAAGCCGTAGCCTTATAGAGACACTTGAGTCTGTTTTCTGGAAAGAACCAGTACTAGCTGTCTTTTGAAAGATCTTGAGAACGCTCCCTGATTGGGGATCGAACCTGGGACCTTCCGGCTGCAAGTCTGACAACATATCCACTACACCATTACGACTTTAACGCAAAATCTTTTCGGTTAAACAAAGTTGAATAACTTCAAGTTTTCTGTGGACCATAAACTGTTGCTGAATGTCATTGTGAAAAGGGTACTTTTTCTGCAGTAAGTATTTTTTTAGAAGCTTATGTAGTGGGTTGAGACAATATTTCATTGTCTGTATTATTTTAAACTGTCAAGATTTTTGTTTAAACCACTTTATTGCAGCAACACATAATTTGTTGATTTTGCTGATAAAAGAGTAACATTCCTTTTAAGCTCGACTATTCGAAGAATAGGTGATCTATCCTACTACCCTGTCCACGTCTGAATTTGGTTAAGGTTTTTGTTCAGAAGTCTTGTAACTTCAAAACTAAATAAGTTATTCACTTGAAACTTGGAATATACCTTTGTCATCAACTCCAGTGTCAGGGGCAACATTCCCCATAACTCTGTTTTGTATTTTGACAGAGTTATGCCCCTTTTTCACTTTGATTTTCTGGTTATAGTTAATATTCAAAAGTTTTGTAACTTCAAAACTACATACGTTATTGACTTGAAACTTGGAACTAACCTTTGTCACCAATTCCAGTATCAAGGGCAACATTTCCTATAACTCTGTTTTGTATTTTGGCAGAGTTATGCCCCTTTTTCACATAGATTTTCTGGTTAAAGTTATTCACTTGAAACTTGGAACTAACCTTTGTCATCAACTTTAGTATCATGGGCAACATTACCCATAAGTCTATTGTGTATTTTGACAGAGTTATGCCCCCTTTTCACTTAGATTTTCTGTTTAAAGTTAATATTCAAAACTTTGGTAACTTCAAAACTGTGTAAGTTATTCACTTGAAACTCGGAACTAACCTTTGTCATCAACTCTAGTATCAGGGTCAACATTACCCATAACTCTGTTTTGTATTTTGACAGAGTTATGCCCCTTTTTCACATATATTTTCTGGTTAAAGTTTATATTCAACAGTTTTGTAACTTCAAAGCTACACAAGTTATTCACTTGAAACTTGGAACTAACTAACCTTTGTCATCAACTCTAGTATCAATGGCAACATTACCCATAACTCTATTTTGTATTTTGACAGAGTTAGCCTACTTATTACATAGACTTTGTTGATACAGTTTTTGTTCAGAAAATTTATAAACTATACAAGGCTTCACTTAAAAGTTTTGTATTTTAACAAAATGTATGCCCCTTCCACTATCCAAAATATGTACCAACTGAAATACTTCGAATAGTCGAGTGCGCTGTCCTCGGACAGCTCTTGTTATTATACCTCACCGTTCTGTTTTCCTTCTTTGGTCATATTAAAATGGAACAGTCAATTATTGGAAATACCATAGTGTAATATCACCTGCTATGATGTCATGGAGATAGACAGAGTGTGTGGAGTTAATAGGCGCTTATGAAACAGTCAGTAAGTTAGCCCGTGTTACAAAAGTGCATTGTTTATCCAGACGACATCTGACTTTTAAAATAGCAACACGGTTTGACTTAAAATGTGTTTCTTCTACAAAATCTTTGTTTCTGTATAATAAAATAAATATTGCATTTTTGTCAACCCTCGAAAAATACTGTTGCCCGCGCCTTCGCCTGGGGCAACAGTATTCCCTCGGGTTGACAAAAAAGCACTATCACCCTCAAAGAATGCAATATTTACATAATACTTCTGAAAGAATTGCCTACCAAAATTTTTAGAAACTTAATATGTATAAATTATTGCTCACATGTGATATAGAAAATATTGCCTGGTATGCTAGATTTCTTCATTATGTTAAATTTATATTAACTATTCTAAAAAAATCGTCACAACCCAGACACACAGATATTTGTCAATCTCTTATACTGTTAGCCTTATAAATGACTGCTTTCAAATTCTTGCCACATATTATGCATGAACTTCAATTTCACTTCGTTAATTATTAACTAGATTTAGGGCTGTTAAGTGTAAATTCTCTGTGGTTTAAGTACTGATAATAATTTGATAGTTTAAGTACAAATAATAATTCAATGGTTTAAAAAACAAATAAAAATTTGGTGGTTTAAGTACGATTATAATTTGTGTTATTTTTTAACTTGTGCCCAAATATGGAGAGGTATCCCAGTCATTGTGCATTCACATCGTTGAACATGGATTTCGAATTAAGCCTGATATGGAAGACCGGAGGTTACATTTGGTGGAAGCTCTATTGTTATGATAATATCAGCAGTGAGTTCGGATTTAAGTTTGAAAAGATACATTCTTAAGTGAAACGGCAAGGCATTGTTGTCATAGGGATAAGGTTGGATGTAAGGAGGTGTACTCTTTTGAAACACCTCTGTAGCAACCACAGCCAGTTATGGAATGTTTGTCTTGAATGCATGTTTTTGAATTTCTCACCATGTGTGCGTATTCTGATAACACCTGTGTTTCAAACAAAGACATTATCTAAATAACTTTACAACATTTCCTGGTGTACATGCTCTTTTTTAATGACATAAAATTTAAAGTACAAAATAAAGAAAAACTACTTATGCCAATTTAATTCATATTATTATAATGAAATAATTGTGGAAGCCCAGTTTTATTTATCACAGTAATTGAACTATGGTCAGGTTATTGCACCGCAAAAGAAGTAAATCATTTTAATAATAAAAATTTCAGAACACAACTTTTTTTTGTGCTTTTTGTTAAGACAATCCAAAATAACAGCAATATGACTAATGCATTATGTGTCATGTCAAGCTCAAATAAAATTAAAACTAACATAAACTATGTGAATATCATGATAACAGATTGTTATTCACCATTTCCTGCATTTGATTGGTCATTTAAAAACAACAACAACAACAAGTATGTAATGAGGAAATGGACTTTTAAATACCTTGAGGCATTACTAACAATCTAAGGCCTTATTTTCGATTTAAAAATACATTTAAAATAGAACCCTATCTTGATATTATTAAAAATAAAAAATATAAATCCACTCACAAGGTTTAGATTATCATCACATAAATTAGAAATAGAAAGAGGATGCTATATCAACATCCAACGCGAAGATAGAAAATGCATGTTTTGTAAACTTAATGTAATAGAAAATGAGTATAATTTCGTACTTATTTGTCCTATATATAGAAAAGTTAGAAAAGAACACTTTAAACAAAGGTGGCCAACATTAAATAAGTTTGATATTTTTATGCAAACATTGAATAAAAAAGATACTATAAACCTCGCAAAATATATTTACAATGCTAATCAGATATGGAATAATTTAGATAATCAATAATAAATTATAGCCAATTTAATAAGTACATATCTATCTATGTATTCATTTTTGTTAACTTCTATCATTGTATTTATGTATTTAAACTTTACACACTGTGTAATTGTATCTTGTGGAAGAAAAGCATTTATCATGCTTATATGCTAATAAATGTTGTTGTTGTATTTCCAGTTTGGTAACAATAATTAAGCACCATTGTAAATTAATTGTTACCTGCCTGTATTATGCACACCAGTTTTTGTTTGCACAAGTTTTTGTTGTCAGGAAACATTATCAGATGTAGATTATGTTTTGATTAAGGTAGACAATTTTAAATGATAGGTTTAATTTAACTATAATGTACCCTGCAGACATTGAGACATCATCTGAATTGTTAACTGTCAGACCTTGTATTTAATTATGCTCATATTTAGACTAAGGCCTCATGTGATAGATGTGAAATGCAGTTTATTGCATCCTTTAGGGTATATCACAGGTTTAAAGTTGTGAAAATTTGCCAATTAAACCTGACAGCTTGGTGATAACTGATTGATGTCATATAGCTCCTGTAAATAGAGAGAACTGCTTTATCTGCCAATCAGCCGCAGTGTCATTGCATCATTGATTTTGAAAATGTCTCTTATCTGGAAATCTGTTTGTAGCTGAAAGAGAAAAGAATACTCCTGCAATTTTGCTGATTAAATCATCAAGTGTCTTTTCAGAGGAATCATTAATTAAGAGATTGCTAAATGTGCCTTGTCTGGGTTGGCTTTAATTGAGCTACCTGTTGTGTGGAGTAAAAGCTTTCGTAGGATATGTGGTTATTTAAGGGAATGTTGAATTAATGGTTGACATTCAGCCGTGCACATTTGTTATGCAAACACAGCTGCTGATTACGGGGAAATTTATTCAGTGTGCCTTACTGCGTTTGGATATTCAACCTGCGAGAATTAAAAGTGGAATTATTGCTATGTATTTAGGAAAGTTCAGTATTAGGAATTAACAGTTCAATTGTGCTCAGTACTTTATAAGAACTAAGGCAAAATTGTTGGAGTTTTCAATTCAAGAGTTGACTAGAGACAAGCATTGTATTAGTGATTTTGGACATACACAGTGACAATGTATGAGGTGACAGATTACCAGTTATCGACTCCTCCACCTCTGCCACCGAGGCGGTGCAAGTGTTCTTGCAACTGCGGTGCGAGCAGGAATAACTTGTTTAACTATGGACGCAGTTACAGCCGGAACAATCCTGAAAACTCGTACAATTACTTGTTCGATTTTGATGACAGTTCCAATTTCACGTTTGAATTTGGTGAAAGTTCCATTCTACGCGGACTTCAGTCACTGTCTTTGCAGAAAGAACCGATATATGTTAATGATTGTGAACTTTCCATTGATTATGACACTCCTGGACAAGAAAATAATAAGACAGTTATAGTTAAAGACAGTACAAACAGTGATTCAAAATATCATGAAAAGAAAAATTCAAATAGTGTTTCAATATATAATAGTGAAAAGAACGGGAACAAGTCATTTGATTATGCAGACAGTACGATGAAGTTTGTTAGTGACCCTGTGCGCTGTGTGCGTTCCTTGCGCTACGATTCGACAGTGTTCTATGGAGTAGATTCCTATGACAGCGAAGATAACAATAATTTAACGAGTATAACATATTCAAGTGACGATAGTGAACTAGAGGTATTGCACAATCTATTGTGTTAATTTGAGGCGTGTCGTGGGAAACCCGGGCTAAATGCATGTGCATAAAATGTCGTCCTGGATCGGCCTGTGCAGTTCGCACAGTCTAATCCAGGACGGCACTTTCCGCCTACTGTGGATTTATGTGGAGAGTAATACTATTTTGAAACAGGAAATATCATAAATAGGGAAAGTGTCGTCCTGATTCAGCCTGTGCGGACTGCACAGGCCAATACGGGACGACACTTACGCACATGCATTAAGCCCAGTTTTCTCACGACGCGCCTCATTTGTACTGATGACTCACCTTGATGAATCATCGACTGGCATACATGTAAACACTTTAAACACACATACAGCTACTTAAACATGCATTATTTATTTTAAGGCTATGCAAACTGTATGAAGTGGTTAATAAGGATTGTTTTGTAAAATTTGTTTCAGCAGAGATTGGTATTTAGTAAAGTTAGTTGGTCTTTTTTCCCTGTTCCAACAACAAGTATTTTTTTAAATCTTTCACTTGAGGATTTCTTTTCACAGTCTTAGATTGATATTGAGTAATTTTAGTTGTTTCTTTTTGCAGTTCCGTAACAAGTATTTAATGTTTAATCTTTCACTTAAGTGTTTATTTTCGCATTCTTTTAACAGTTGACTGTTCCTTGTTGCGGGAAAGTTTCAACATTTGTCATTGTTTGTAATAGCAGAAGGGCAGAATAAATTTCTAATGCTCGTCTAAATACCAAGTGGATGATTAGGTTGAAACATACAGTAAAAATGTAAGGAAGAGAAAGGTTTGTTACTTTACATTTTCTTTGGCCATATTAATTTAGTGGTTTTTAGCCTGATTAACTGATACCTGTATACGTGACTAACAAATTCATGGAATGTGTGACCAGGTGATCCTACTGAGTCATTTATTTCATTAGTTCATAAACTATTTGTGGCTTGTGAACAATGTTTTTGAAATAATATACCCGGTAAAACTTGTCATTGCAAATCCATAGTTTTTATTAGCTCACATGAGCACACAATGCTCAGGTAACTAGGCAAATTTTATCATAGGTTTTGACAATATCAGTCAATTCTGGTAACTTTTCTTTTGGAAGTGTGAGTAGCAGCATTCTATTTCTTACAGTTCTCTTGAAAAAATCTACTTGTGTTATTGTTCAAAGTGTAGTACAGTGTAGTGCATTTGTATTACTTCAGCAGAATAGCACAGCATACGTACAGCAGGCACCATTAAGACTGGTTCGTAAACATAAGACCAATACATGGTGCAGAGATGTGATTCATCCTCTTTTCAACGCCAATTTCCTCCTTTTTAATGCCTTTTGAAATTTTGTGTAAAAATAGTTCTTAAATTTGCTGGATCTGCTCCAAAAGGGTGAGTCTTTGTGAAACCTGTTAGTGAGCTCGGGTACACAATGTTTCTGAAATCACACACGGTGATGTTTTCTCAAGTCAGATCTTTAGATGAGACTCATTTACACTTACTCATATACACATGAACATGCATTTAACATTGTGAAAAACTTGACCAATTTACGATTCTCCTTCCAGATCTTGACACTAGTCTCATTTACTTGTTGTTGAAAAAAACGAAAGCCATTTATGTTGTTTCCTCCTTTCAGATCTTGACACGAGACCCATTTACTGGTTCTTGTACAACATGACCATTTTAAGATGTTTTCTCAATCCAGATCTTGACCCGAGACTCATTTACTGGTTCTCTAAAAACATGACCATTTTAAGGATGTTTTATCAATCCAGATCTTGACCCGAGACTCATTTACTGGTTCTCTAAAAACATGACCAATTTAAGTTGTTTTCTCAATCCAGATCTTGACACGAGACTCATTTACTGGTTCTTGAAAAACATTACCAATTTATGATGTTTTCTCCTTGCAGATCTTGACACGAGACTCGAAGGGCATCAGCGAGGATCAGATGAACGAGTTCCGCCTGTCGTTCAACCACTTCGACAAGAACCGCTCACGTCGTCTCGAGCCCAAGGAGTTCAAGGCCTGCCTTGTCAGCCTGGGATACAACATCAGGGACGACAAACAGGTATGGTGGAGGGAATAAGTGTGAATTATCATTGCAATTGTTTGTGTGTTTCTTTTAAAAAAAATGTTATATCTTATTAGAACAGTGTGTATGATCTATGCACCTGCACCTTAGCAGTAAACCGTCAGTACATAAGATCCATGTAAATTTACACGTGTTTAATTCATTGTAAGCACAAGTGCCATTCAATTTTGTGTGTTCTGCCAAAAAAGTTTGTCTCATGAAGAATAGGCACTAAAGGAAGTTAATTTCTTTGTATTTGTTCACACAGTTTTTAACATGAAGACATTAATTAAAGGTGTAATTTGTTTTTCCACCTCTATAATAGATATCTGTATTATTTTTAAACACTGTTTGATGTTTTTCCAATGCATTGGATTCCACAATATTTAACTAGAAGGGGACTGGCACAGTAATGAAAGTTGCCACTTGTTCTCCACTTCTGTGTTAGTATTATGTTGTTAAAGTTTTATTACCTGACTGACTGCTGTTATTCTAGGGAGATGCAGACTTCCAGAGGATCATGTCAATCGTTGATCCCAACCACAGCGGCTACGTGACGTTTGAGTGTTTCTTGGACTTCATGACACGCGAGACTGCCGACACCGACACGGCCGAGCAGGTCATGCAATCCTTCAAGATCCTCGCAGGAGACAAGGTACTGTGGAACTTGTTTATATCATTGGCACTTTTATATTTTGGTTGTTGCTCAGCAAATAGTCCAACTTGTTCATCAGTCCTTAATTAAACATAACCAATCAGAAAGTTACAAACGTTTACTATAAGTGGGTCAGTTTACTTCTTTCAGCTTTTTATGACTGAGATTTATACATCGAGTACTGTGAAGATGCTTTTAGATTAGAAAATATTTTGTGGTTGATGTTTGTAGCATTTTTTCAAGACATAACAACAAACCTTCCGTCTTCTTACAGCCTTACATTACAGCTCAGTCTCAAATCCATCGCCTTATTTTCTGATTTATTTATGTGTGGATCTTTTAATCAATATTTCATTACCAACCTATCTTCTGCTTGCAGCCTTACATCACAGCCCAGATCCTGCGCCAAGAGCTGCCTCCGGACCAGGCGGAGTACTGCATTCAGAGAATGGCGCCATACACGGGGCGAGATGCGGTGCCCGGCGCTCTGGACTACATGAGCTTCTCCACAGCCCTGTACGGCGAGAGCGACTTGTGAGCATGTGCCATTCAGGGGTCGCCAGACGCAGCCGTCAAACCCCCGCCCAGCGACCGCCCGGCCCCCGTCACCTGTGTGGACTTCTGTAGAGTAGAATACTACTTGAAGTGCAGTGGAGCGATTTGTTAAAATTCCATTTGAGAAGATGCGAAACATGTCTACGCGTGTATATATGCAGCCATTTTACTTTTCATACGTAACATACATTTGGTGTGTTAGTTGAATAACTAGTGTAAAAATGGTCGACTTTTGATGTCATCAACGGCTATGGATTTTTTCTTTTTCATTGTTTATTCTTTGTTTAGCAATTCAGAATTTTTGGTCATTGTCTAACGGAATCCTATCACTGTAATTGTTTATTCTGCTGAAGTATATACAGAAGACTGTTTCCTAGCATACCATGTATGTAGTCAGGTGCTGGTATAAGTATCAACTTCTATGCATGGATCGGTATATCGTCATTATATATTGACTGTAACCTTCCAAACCAGTTTTAACCTCATAATGTTTTTATACTGTCATCTCTTTTGTTTGTGTTTGTTAAAATTGCATTAGTGCATCTCTCAGCTTTTCGATCAAATAACAAACTCCTTGAAATGGCCCGAACATTTTTGCAGTGACTAGGCGAAGGAGAGGATTGTGTGACTGTAAGAAATGGGAGAAATTGTTGACTGGTTGCCCACACCACTCGGCTGTTTTTTTCCCCATTTCCTGGTTTTGTTAGGATTGAAATAAAAGTTCTTGTCCAATGGGATTACCAGTCGACTGGTTGCCCACACCACTCGACTGGTACCCTGTTGGACTCATCTCATCTTGTGGCATTAGGACTAAAGTCTTCTATAGTGACAGTTACGTGAAGAAAGTCTCCTGAAGCCGCAGGGCTAAGGTCATGATATTAACAGGCTGTGCTTATTTTGCTTCAGAAGGATATTTTACCAACTTAGAGTATAACGGTAAAGTAATGATTACATACATACATACAAACAACTGAAGGAAAATTTGCATTGCTTTAAACAATCAAATATTTGTAATATTTTTTGTGGAGGTAAATGAACAATACAAGATACGTTTTTTTATAGCACTAGTTATAAACAGTAGTCACATGTATAATATTGTGGTCTTTGATCAAATAAATATTTGTTGGTTACTTAAGGCCTTTTTTTACTTTTGTTATAAACTGTAGTATTTTTGTGTGTAAATACTGAAATCTGTACCTGCACTGACACAGTATAGCCTTTCCTGTATTTTCAATAGCTTGTACACTGTAATAATTTAGTTGGTAAAACATGTATAGGGTAAGGTAATGATACAAAATTGTGGAGATGTGGTAGAGTTTCAAGTTATTGTAGATTTTTGACTTGAGGCAGGCCTTGACTTGTATTGAAATGTATAAATTTTTGTCTTGTATAACTTATTTCAGTTTTGTGTTACTAAGTATACTATTAATAGTGAATACTATTTTAACCGATTAATATGCTAGTACGATTTTCAGAACTGTTGTTCTGTATACGAAATCTCATATCAGTTTCCTAAAACTTCGTAAATGCTTTTGTTTGATGATACAACTTATACTGTACACATTGATTTTGTTTACATGTACATTAATTGTTGTTTCCTGTATTGTTTTTGGGCTGTTGTTTTAAGGGTGTACTTTACAGTTTTGTGCAGTTTTAACAATCAAATATAAACAGTTTAACCTTACGCCGCGTGGTTTATTAGACCTTGTATGTTTGTGGAAGTTAGTTACAATAAAGTAAACCTGTGCACAGAGGTTATGGCCATCGGCAGTTCTGACGTGGACTCGAATTCGGGGTGTACCGGACAGGGGCTGAAAACATTTCACCTTGGCCCCAACATGCACTGGTAGAGGGACATAAACACATGCATTTAACATCACGCAAACATTGCGGGACTCGATTTTGATAAACGTTCGCTACACCCTGCATTCACCTCCACTCGAACTGGCAACAAAGTCAATGGTCATCATTGTTGTTCTTTTCTTTCGAATACATAGCCTCACTTTAGGAATACTAAGTTACTGTTATAATTGAAAATGGTTTTGCTGTTTGGTTTTCGTTTTAATACATTTTCATGACAGATGATGATTTGCCCACTATAACTAGCTCTAACAATGTCTCGCCCTATCAACAGTGGTGTACTTGCCTCGCTATCTGCGGTCCCAATCAAAAGTTTCTATTGTGCTTTTTTGTATCATTTTATTGCATTGTTATGGCTGCTGATATTGTTCACGTGTGACATCCATTTAATTGTATACTGCTTTCTGCCAATTTGACATAGGTTTCCCATTACTAGTAAAATTTAAAGCATGCCTTTAACCAGTAATGAAATTTGGAATAAAATTAAATACAAATGTATATAAGTGAACGTGTCTGTTGTTCTTTTGAAACCTTAGTGGTGAGCTATGTGGAATAGAAATGTTCAGATAAGGGTACAGTAGCTACTACCCCAAGTACTGTCAGAGTGGCCACCAGCGCTGGAAAATGGGGGAAAGATGTGAAACAAAAACCCAGCAGGGAATTTGAGAATTTCGTAAAAACCAGGAAATTTGACCACAAGTTTAAGAAAAATGTCAAAGTCGATTAAGTGAACTAAATCTTAGAAATAAGCATACTCTATTGACAATGAAACAATAAAGATATTATATGTGTACAATAAAAATTAATCTGCAGTAAATATGACTTAATATGGTCATATGTGTCGAAGTATTTTAGTTTACATACACTGTAACCATCGGTAATCGAGAAATAAATGTCTGGGACAATTACATTTTGGTCAGGGAAATATCAGGGAATTTACTTTGTAATTTCAGTGGCCACCCTGACTGTTTATACCAAGTGTCTTGCATACTACATGAAGCAGCCGATTCAACAAAAAATATCTGGAGCACCATGTCCTAGAGCTTAACAAGCTAAATTATAATATTGACCTAGTTTCTAAGTCTGGTCACGCATGATGCAATAATGAAATTGACCTACATTTCTCTGAAACGATCAATAAAATATCCCAGATGAACACAACAGCTAAATGTACCTGAACAAAGATGATTGTAAATGATACGTTTCTGACATGATTTATGCGTAAAACAGACCCAGTTGTATTGTGTCGCCTGACAAGGCGACCTATAGGGGTTACTTTTGTGATCGTCGGCAGGGGCGTCCCCTTCAGTTTTCGCAAACAATAACTTGAGAAGTTGTGCTATTATTATGAATTTTTACGGAAGTGTTAGTAGGCATAAAAAGAAGTTTAAGTTCAATTTTCGTCACAATTGCTCTTATCGTATAGTGCGAAAATATTAACCTGCCCAATATTAATACATTACACAGTGACACAGTGCGCAATTTTTTTTATCTAAACCGATCAACTCAACAACTGTGTCATAATATTTAATCCACCATTTTAATTGTAAAGTTCATAAACAAGAATTGCACCATGATGATAACGCCAGATTTAATAGCCCAGTGGATAAAACACTGGCATTTTAACGGGTTGTGCAGAGGTGCGATCCCAGGCTTGCATCGATTTGTGTTTAACTTTTTTCTCATGCCCTTAGAATAATTTTGAAATAATTCTAAGTATTTTTTTTAATTTTCGCCAATTATAATAAAATAAATGGTACATACAAATGAAACCGTCCAGTGATTCCAACAATGAGTAAACAAACTCCATAGACCCCTAACACACGGCGATACATGATATTTCATATTATTAAACAGGCATGTGCAAGACTTGAACTCTTGACTAATACAGCGTTTTACAAAAATATAACTCTCAAAGCAAACCAACATTGTCATTTTATAACAACACTTGCCAAGCATATCGAGGAGTCTTGTCTTAAAATATTGAGAAGGGTAACATTTTTATATTAAATACTTTTAAATTGTGTGTGGCCTTGTGCTGTGGCACGAGACTGGAGCACCTACGGCAAACCCATCTGTCCAGAATAGTGATCATCACGCTCATGTCGGAACCCCAATAACCTGATGTGAGAAGGGAGTGTACGACTCGGGGGCATGTTCATGGGATCTGTCTTTAAAGACACCTAGACTGGTTTTACCCACGCAACAAACTCAAAGTGTCTCCAAAAGCCTCAAGCTGTCGACACAATGGAGCTAAAAATAAATATTTTTAACCAAACTGGTCAAAACTGAGAAGACCATTTCTACATGTACAGCTCATCATGTACAACAAAGATGCAAGTTACATTTCATTTTTATTGCATTCAATCATATGTCCACAAAAAGGTAATATTAAAACAATGCATACACAAAATGAAATGTATTTAAAAACATATTCTATAATATGAACAGATCTCTTAACTTTGAAACACCAGTATTTCTCCATGGTTGAATCAATGCAACATTTAATTGCTGTACACAAACATCATGTAAAATAACTGCTAAAAAACATTTATCTGATAAACAGTTATATGTTTTATTGTCTTATCTTGATACCTTATTTTTAGTTTGTGGAAGAAAAAAGAATTCAGGTCTCATTTCCAGGCAAAACTAATACATCACCCTGAAAACAAGCTTTATAGAAACACTGTCTCAATCCGTTTTGGGGAAAACACATTTGGCCCCTTTTGTGTGCAAGTATCAACATATAAAACTAGTTTAATCTACATATGAGGCATGTCGTGGGAAAACTGGGCTTAATGCATGTGCGTAGGCTAATCCAGGATGGCACTTCCCGCTTGTATGGTATTTTCTGTTTCAAGTAAGTCTCTTCTTAACATAAATCCATTGTAGGCAGAAAGTGCCGTCCTGGATTAGCCTGTGCGGACTGCACAGGCTACTCCGGGACGACACTTTAAGCACATGCATTAAGCCCGGTGTTCCCACGACACGCCTCATATTGTTAACTGGCAGACTATGTGAAACCTCATTAGACAATCCTTTAGTTTATCAGACAAAAAATCTAAAAGTCAAAGAAAATGTATTTTGATATATTTGGTATTTGGTAGGGAAAGAGATCTAGGATCAGATACAGTTCAGAGGGAATAATGGTGTCAAAATATTAAATTAGTCCACATTTTGATAAATCCATGGTTGCTTTCCTTGTCAAGCTTTAAAATGTATTATTTGTCAAAATGCAGTTGCTTCATGTGTTACTGAACATATGCAAAAACATGTAATAACATTGAAGAGATGACAAACACGGCAATACAGCAGGGTGAAACCAAATTAGAGCAGCACCCTGTTAAATCGCTCTGAATCTAATACGACTATATGAAATACACGTATTGAACTAAACCACAATGCTCAGCTGCATAGAACTTTAACCATTAGTGTGTAATATTTAAGAAATAAAAAGAGAGAATTTATCGGCCAATAAACAACTATTTGGAGTTCTGATGCGTAGGAATTAAACCACGAGGGCACTGAAGAAGTATTGAGAATTATTTTACCAGTAGTGTATAATATTGATTGATAAAGTACTGAAAATAATTTTACCAGTAGTGTATAATATTGATTGATAAAGTATGGAAAATAATTTTAGATATCCTAGTACAACACTAACTTCAATATCCAGTATCTCCTGCCAACTATTTGTAATTTGTGTACCTTTTAAATAAGTATAGGAAGCAAGATTTAACTGTTGGTTTCTCAAAAACTTCAAAACTAAAACTTTAACAAGAAGGGAAAAATACTGGCATTTCAATATAACAATTAAAGTATCCTTAACTGACCAATAAATTACCACACTGAAATCACATAATTATCTTATCATTTTTGCTACCATGTTATCTTTGTCACTGCACAGCGACGTTTTAGTGTATAGAAACAAGAAGGTAGTGGCACCAAAAATGTCCACATGTATAGTTGCGATGCATGGTAAAAAAACAAGTATGGCTAGTATAGTTGACTTTACAAGTTTATGTACAAAAATAAATATAAATGTACTTTCCGATATTTATAATAATATACACTGGTGTTCAGAAGAGTGCAATACACAAATTTTATTCACATCTCATTTTCTGACACACATACATATACGCTTTCAGGCAATCATGTTTACTAAATTAGATGGTATATATCTCTGACCATTTTTGACCATATCCACAAAATTATTTAAGTAACACAAGCTGCTGTCATCCGTAAGCGAAGATCAATTTACCAACAAAATCCTCCTTATATCGAACAATGAAACTATTTTATTAACCTTGAAGCATTGCTTAAACTGTGGAATAAAACATAATCTGAGTTATTAAAACGAGATGAAATAGAGGATATTTGTAGAATATCGATTTTAATTCACGAGTGATCATAGAAATGTATCATTTCACTAGAGGAGCAAGTGAAAATACATATTTTCTATCATCAAGAATGCACAAAAAATCAATATTCTACCGAAACCAACAAATTTTCTTTTTTATTTTATGCTTAAAAATGTTTCATTTTGGTATTTATCTCACTTACCGGTGGAAAAATAGTTCCATTATAAATGTGATAATTTTCCCTGTTTTAAAACAATGAATTGTCAATTTTATTTCACTGACTAACCACCAGAAAGCATAAAATAAACCTTTATCGTTCAAGTCACAGAAACAAACAATCTAAGCAACCTTCAGAAACAAACAATCCAAGCAACCTTCAGAAACAAACAATCTAAGCCTTATTGTAACCAACATAATATTATAACCTTTCATTGACTGGTAATTATCTGTGTTTCAAAGTCCATGCCTAGAGCTGCCTGTACTGTCTCCAGAGAAAGTGGCTGGCCGTCGGTACCCTGAACCTGTAGAGTAGTTCCGTCAGCATTCTGGATGAAAATTGTCCCATCCTCTGCCTGATATATGCTGCTGGTAGGAATCTGCAACGTTTCTTCTTGCTCGCCGACGTTTTCCATATCAAACTCCAGACCACCCTCTGCAGACTCTTCTACCATAGAATTGTTCCCATCTAATGCACCTATGTTGTTGTATGAGGTGGAATTATGTTGATCAGATCGAAATTCTGAAGATTCCCCTATATCTCCATGAGGAATCATCAGAAACTGTTCACTTTCTGCACTACCTAGCACTGCGTTAGATTCAGCCGCACTGTCGGATTTATTCATCATATCATCCGTCACACTGAATACACTGGTTTCACTGATAAGCTGCTCTTGAGGGTTGTTTTCTTCAGTTGCCTGAGAGATGATATCTTCAAACGAATCACCCTGTTCGTGTTTGATTTCTGTAGCCTCCCTACTAAAGTACACAGAATCAGGGCTCATAAGCACTATGTTATCAGAAGTTCCTGCTCCACTCCCATTTGCAAAAGTGTACACCACGTTTTGGGCAGTGTCACTGTCACTATGAGTAAATTTGAAGACTGACTGAGAGTTATCAATGGTAAACACTTGCTGAACGTTTTGCTCATGCAAACGCCGCGGTTCAAGAGCTGAACTCTGAGGTATGGAATTCAGAAGGTTCATTTCATTAAGCACTAATTTTGGTTGTAAAACCTGTGCAGCACTATTTACTGAATGTACTGGCACTTTTATAACCATTGGCTGCTGGGATATGGAATTCATCACAGCATTGTTAGATGTCTGCATGATATTAGTCCCACTTAAAGGCATTGACGGAATACTCAGTGTGCCAGATCCACAGTCATTCCGAAGCAGAATCCCATTATGCGAGTTTATAGCCTGTCCGTTACTGAAAGTTATTATCTGGCGACCTGACTGGACAGGCGCTATCACTGGCAACTGCACTGCATTGCTAGATGGCAACATTTGCTTGACATGTTTAGAAGAAGCACTTGTTGTTGAACCCGGAAGAACCGGGTTCATCCCTGAGACAATGATGATCTTCTGAGACGGACTGTTCAATGGTAACTGATGCTGCGGCGAGGAAATGGAAGGTATTGAGATGGCGTGTGATGAGGTTTGAGATGATAATGAGTTCGATGCGAGTAATGATACTGTCTTTGTTGATCCAGCCGCTCGAATATTGCTGTTCACCGCACTACCAGAATGGTTTACTAAAACTGTCGGTGTTGACTGCTTCACTTGGGAAGTCAATACAGAAACACCAGATTCAGGCGGTTTGGTCACTGAAACATTGGCTACTGGATGTTTAGTTTGTGGAGAATAACTACTGACTCTTCCCGGTGAAGTCAATTTGGGTTTCTTACTCGGCGAGATCATTTGTTCCGGGGTCACCACTTCAACCGTCCGTTTTGTGGACTTGTTGGTGAAGCTGGCGTTGGTGGTGAGGAACTTGTACTTGTGCTGCACTTCTGCCTCACTGTCCTGGATGGGGCTGACCTTGTGGGGACCGATGGTCAGACCCAGGGCATGGGCAACCACCGGGTTTTCCACCTAAAACGTAGCAGAACATGTCCAGTTGTGGAAAAATCATGACTAACTTGTCCATTATTTTACAAAAGCTGTTTACCACTTGTATGTGCAGAATTTACATATAAAGTTCTTGTTAAATTTCATTTGTCTATACATACTGTGGGTTTTGCATAGCCCAGGTTCAAGTAACTATTATTCACCTGAAGCAGTGGCTGTGACTCTGACCCAGGCGCTGGCTCCGCCAAGCTGGGCATGTGCTCCAGGTACTGCTGGCACAGCCTGCGCACGTGGGTGTGCAGTCCCTCATACTCTCGGTAGATGTCGTCCACGTGCGCCCGGGCAGGGTCTCCCCTCTCAACCTTCATGAGCAGAAACTCCCAGAGCGTGATCACCTTAGCAAGACGGGGCAGCACGATCTCCATCAACTCCTCGTCTGTACACTCCTTCATCACCTGCAATATGGGTAATATAGGTAATGTGTTGCAGACATAGAAATTAGCAGTTTGGCCAAACAAGCCCTAACTGTTATATTATTACTTGAGAGCAAGAAAATGTTATAAGCCCACCTATTTAAAATATTTAAAACAGACTCTGAGCAAGTCTGGTTCAAAATTTACCAGAACAAGGCTTATGGGTTCGTGCTAATATTGACCACTGGTGTTGATCAGCCAACTTTGATGTTATTTGTGATAGTTTCAGATTGTACAGGTAAAAACTTCCCTACCTACATGCAATTAATTACAAGAACACAATTTAATATTGAATCATAGTTGCTTTTTTGATATTTACTAGATATTTTAATATTGGTGTGGTGTTTTGCGGTATCCGGACAGCCCAGGGCTTTTTTACTTCATACATCAGGGGCCCAATAAGAGCATCACCCCTAAGCAAAATTTCTTTAAAATCATGCTCTTTTGCCCCAAAATTGACATAACACTATATTTCTTGTTGCCTTTTACCAAATTTGTTGTGATAATTTCCCTCAAAACCTTGGGCCTGGGCCCAGCCCAATCCCAGCCTCTAAAAACAATCCTTTAAGTTCATGGAATATATTTATGTGAGAACAGAGTTTCCTGCAGGCCTGTTTCGCTTGTCTGGCCGGCATGCCTTCAAAGCAGTTAGTCATTTGCCGACATGCTTAAATAACGCCGACATGCTTTAATTTTCAAAGCAACAACCCTTAATCCCTTTATCCCTATTACACGATCTTTAACCACAGCCATAAACAAACGCCTTATTGATCGATAAGGTCTCACTTCTAACAGTGAGATTGACAAGTGACTGAACAGTGTAATCCCACCCACAACGATCTTATTAGACAATCAAATACAGCGAATTTTAGGGCCGAGTTTATACCAGACTTCCCGAAAACTGTCGGTCCGATAGACATGACCGCCAAATTTTGAGTGGGTCCGACATTTATTTACTAAGAATCGGTCCGACCATCCGACAAATATTTTAAGACTTATTCCTATAATTTATTATGTAACTGGA
Organism: Congeria kusceri; assembly: GCA_027627225.1. NCBI lineage: Eukaryota > Metazoa > Mollusca > Bivalvia > Myida > Dreissenidae > Congeria > Congeria kusceri. The sequence goes on along the minus strand of CM051028.1, from coordinate 69,286,331 downwards.
TAAAAAATACCTAATATCGGAGCAATTGAATACAGCTCCGCTATATCGTGATCCGCACTTTGCGAATCGGTCGTGGATCTGATCAACAAAATTTTTTCATGCTCTTTATTGATTGTCTTATTACACCAACTGCCGTAAATAAATTCTGTTTGGTCCGAATTTTCGCGCCTTAATCGCTACTTTTTCATTTAAACTCGTGATATGCAACAAACAATAACACGACCCACGCAACATCAACATGTAACAGTTTGACGTCACCAGCTTACATTGCGCAATGTCCTTTCACTGCAGTAGCTTTAATTAGTAGCCTAATTTCAAACAGCTGTGGCTCGAAAAACGTGCTGCACGCCGTCCACGTGGTGGGTGTTCAACGTCGCTGTAAGTGACAGATCAATGCTAACCTATACGACAACGTTATCGATACCGCGTAACTGCTTTCGTGTTTTAGACGTAAAATAAATGGTGTCTACAAAAGATCTAGACCGAGTAAAAATATGACACATACAATTTGCACATCCTTTGCGATTTTATAGACACATAATTGTTTTGCACAAAAGTAAAGATTTCACAGTTCTTTGCGATACAAATTTTTTATATCACGGTCATTACAGTAACGTCCGCGCTTTCCATGCGGATGACGTGACGTTGTGATTGTCAGCATAATTTTCGCTGGCTTTTTTTTAGCTAACCACAGGTTTTACATGAACAATATGTGCATACGAAATGTAAATAGAATATGTGTTTGTCTCGTGAACAGAAACATTCGGATAGGTGTTTCGGATATGCGTTGTCATATCGTAGTTTGATATTAATTGTATTGTATATTTTATGTGATGGGTGTTAACAACAATAAAAAAGGTGAGCAAGTTACGTTTGCTGTTTGAGAGAGCTAAAACACACCAGTGTATACATGTATAATGTATACTATAGACCAGAGCTACGGATAACTTTCTAGGGCAATTCTTATTTTACTCCCTAATTTAAAACTGAATTCTTAAAAACGATTGATCAAATCATTTTTTACATTTGAATATCAATACTTAGTTCTAAATCAGACACTTAACCACCACGTTTCTTGCCATGACATGTGAAGATTTCATACTGGTTTTCAGTGTGCAGATAACACTATTTGCCCTACCTATGCAGGTATAGTTAATAAGTAACTCAATACATCAGAACTTATTAAACGGACGCCATATTTTGGCTGATCACAATAGCTTACCTTGAGTACTCTTTGCTCAGGTCATCTAAAATGGTTCTAAACCATTGCTCGGTTATTATTTTTATCTGAGACTTCCAACATTTAGAAAACTACTTTTTTGCTGTTAAAAAGTGTATCCATGTTGAAATGTTCTGCTGACAGCTCCACAATGCTTTAAGGCAGCTTTTGATTAACCAGATCTTTTATATTGGGTAGAACTCTGTTTTGATTACTTATTTCTCGTGGTTATGATTTAAAAAAAAGAAAGCATTAGCATAGTTTTCTGGCCACTAACTGGTTTTTGAAGCCTTTCACGCTTCGATGAACTGGTGTTCTCCACCATTTTGATTTTTGTTTACCAATTGCACAGAACCGTCCAATTCATTTCGGCTGAGGACAAGATGGTCAAACGGTCGTGGCAGAAGTATAATTTATCAACCTAGTAAAACATTCATTTTATTTAACTTTCTATCTTTCCCATTGTATGATAAATGTATTAAAAGTATTATACTACTATCATATTAACACGCATAATAGTCAGCGAACACCAAACAAGTGATTATCAACTATCTACACTATCGCCCCTTTTGAATTGGGGTTCTCATTCCAAATAGAAAGCGCTTAAGTGACGTCATGAATCATAGTGAATTTTGCTATATATCTTGCATTGGGCGCCTAGACGATTCAGTCCTTGTGAGTTTCCGACACTGCCGAAACCGGTTTACTTACATGGTACGACGTTCACGAATTTCGAATTTTTGTTTTCATTCTTTCCATGTGTAACTTTATGCACAGATTTTAAATCTAAATCGTTGTTTTGTTTATTTAAATGCGTATTCACGCCTTTACGCAGCTTATCTGGAGCTCTGCTATAGACTATACATACATGAATTAATTTTTGGTCCGGCAATGTTTATTTCGGTCCGGCATGTTTTGACTGGTTGTTGGACCGAATGTCTGACACTTTTTTTAGCTTTCAGGAAGTCTGTTATACCTTACTAACATCTAAAAAAGTGTTTGACAACAATGTACTAGCGTTGCCAGGAAAAGTGAACATTTGATCATCATATTTAATGTTTTATTTTATCCCGGTAATTTTCTTATCCATTTCAAAAACTGACAATGAAAAACATGCAAACGAATAATGTTATATAGAGCTTCATTTTAAAACACAATTTAATGTCGTCAAACTTAATTTTGTTTACATAAACACTGCAATTAAGCAGGTGGCCAGTACATGCACATTTTTCTTGCGGCATCCATGACCTTGTGCATGGCAACATAATTTTCAAGCGCTTTGTAGACAAACATGCTTTTTACATGGAGATACAGGACCGTATTTTATGTCGATTAGGAACCGCATATTCCAGTATTTAAAAACAATGGTGATTTTTTGTCTTTTAACGTCCGCAAGTAGTATAACTGATATTAACTATTTATTTCTTTCGCATCAAAAAACAATTAATGAAGTAAAACAAAAAGTTTTTGAAAAGCAGTCATGACAGAATTTCAAGGCGGAAAAATGGCTACGCTTCTATGCTTCTACGCTTCAAAACCATGCATGATTAAAAATTAATTCCATAAAAAAATGCAGCCTTGTATTTTGATGTACACTGCCTCCAAAGTGAGTCAACACGTTTTTATTCAATGAAGAAACCACGGTTATTGCGATTTTAGTAGGAGAACTATTTTTAATAGTTTCAGTTTATAAAAGTAAGAATTCCCAAATCAAAGACAATGCAAAGAGAGGTGCTGGTCTGGCAAAATGCTAGGTAGTTTAAGCGCTAAAAATCGATACTGCCGATTTGATTGTTGCCGTGATTGCGAACGTCGCAATCGATTTCAGAAAGGCGGGGTTTTCCAATGTGACTTGGACCTGAATGAAATACACATGTTCAGAAGGTTATGTTCTTTCCTTACGTAGCAAGGTAAACACGCAAAACAAGAGCTGTATCAGGACAGCACGCTCGACTATTCAGCTGCTTTGTCAGAGTTATGGGCCTTTATCACTATAAACAAGAGGGCCCTGAGGGCCCTAGGACGCTCACCTGAGACCTTGTAATCTAATTGGAATTTGCATCCCAGAGGCGTGGCTTATTTTTATCCCAGGGGCATAAGCTGAACAACTTGAACAAACCTCTGAGCCCTGCGGTTTCAGGTAAGGTAAAGATTTTTTAAGTCATTTTGCTATTAGTCTACATAAACCATGTGACCCCTCGGGGGGTGGCCAGATTTGACCCCAGGGGCATAATTTGAACAATCTTTGGAGAGGACCACTATACAATTTTACGTAACAAATATAGGAAAGCTGTGGGCCTTGCTGTTTCATAGGAGAAGATTTTGAAAGTCATTTTGCTATTGAAGTCTATATAAACCATTTGACCACCCCCCCCGGGCGTGACCAGTTTTGACCCCAGTGGCATAATTTGAACATTCTTTGTAGAGGACCACTATACAATGTTACATACCAAATATGAAACCTCTAGGCCTTGCGGTTTCAGAGTAGAAGAATTTTAAAGTCCTTTTGCTATTTAAGTCTATATTAACCATGTGACCAATCGGGTGTGATCTGTTTTTACCCATGGGGCATAATTTGAACAATCTTTGTAGAGTACCACTATAGGATGTTAAATACCAAATACGAAACCTCTGGGCCTTGCGGTTTCAGAGAAGAAGATTTTAAGACATTTTGCTATATAAGTTTATATAAACAATGTGACCCCCTGGGCGTGGCCAGTTTTGACCCCAGGGGCATAATTTGAACAATCTTTGTAGAGGACCACTATAGGATGTTACATACCAAATATGAAACCTCTGGGCCTTGTGGTTTCAGAGGAGGAGATTTTAAAAGTCATTTTGCTATATATTCTATATAAACCATGTGACCCCCCGGGGTATGGCCGGATTTGACCCCAGGGGCATAATTTGAACAAACTTTGTAAAGGACCACTAAAGGTTGTTAAATACCAAATATGAAACCTCTGGGCCTTGTGATTTCAGAGGAGAAGATTTTAAAAGTCATTTGCTATATATTCTATATAAACCATGAGCCCCCTGGGGCGTGGCCAGTTTTGACCCCAGGGGCATAATTTGAACAATCTTTGTAGAGGACCACTATAGGATGTTGCATACCAAATATGAAACCTCTGGGCCTTGTGGTTTCAGGAGAAGAGTTTTAAAGTCATTTTGCGATATATTCTATATAAACCATGTGACCCCCGGAGCGTGGCCCGTTTTGACCCCAGGGGCATAATTTGAACAATCTTTGTAGAGGACCTCTAGAGGATGTCACATATCAATTATGAAAGGTCTGAGCCTTGTGGTTTCATAGAAGATTTTTAAAGTTTTCACTTTTTAAATCTATTTTTAGCTCTGGAGACATATATATTCAGCGGACCGGAAAGATTTGAACAACTCTGAAAGAAGTCCACCCAAGGATCATTCCTGTGAAGTTTGGTAAACATCTGCCAAGCGGTTCAGGAGGAGATGTTGTTTGAATGAAAAGTTGACGACGCACGCACACACGCACGCACGACGGACAACGGGCGATCACAAAAGCTCACCATGAGCACTATGTCCTCAGGTGAGCTTAAAAGGGGCATAATTCTGCTAAAATACTGGTCACACATAATCTTACATAATGACCCCGAAGACGTGTGAAGTTTCAACTGATTATCTGTAGTAGTTACAGTGATATGTACTTGTTGCACGCAAACCTTAACCTGAATTTTCGAAGTACAAAAAGGGGCACAATTCTGGTAAATTGCAGGACAGAGTAATGGGCCTTGGTCAGTGACCTTATTCATTAACCCTGAAGACGTGTGAAATTACAATCGAATATCTGTATCAGTTATAGAGATATGGAGTTGTTGTATGCCAACTTAAACCTGAATTTCTAAGTACAAAAAGGGGCATAATTCCGCTAAATTGCAGGTCAGAGTTATGGGTCTTGGTCAGTGACCTTATATAATGACCTTGAAGACATGTGTGAAGTTTCAATTGAGTATCTGTAGTAGTTATAGAGGTATACAGTTGTTGCACACAAACTTTAACCTGAATTTCTAAGTACAAAAAGGGGCATAATTCTGCAAAATTGCAGGTCAGAGTTATGGGCCTTGGACAGTGAACTTACATATCGCAGGGCATAGCCGTGCAGGCGACGTGGGCGATAACTTTGCCCTGGAGCTTTTGACATCGTCCATAAATTTCATCAAGGAGAAGTCCACTTCGCCGTCTGTTGTAAAGTTTGCATAGTAATAATTACCAATCAAACACCAGTCATAAAAGCGTTGAAGTCAACTTCCATAAAAAAGAGAATGTAATCAAAGTAAATTTCAAAAACGCAATAATTACCTGATACGCAAAACACATATCAATCCATACTAGATGTAAATATTCATGTTAATATCCAATAATTTCCCTCGTAAGGCCAGGACTTTTTTATTTTACGCTTTACAAAACCGGCGAACATCAATTTTTCGAAAGTGAAAAAAAATAATTATAATTACGATTTTTTTTTACCGATGGGGGACGAAACGTTCAAATTTTCGAAATATTTTGAGTACAAATATAATAATTTGCTCGGTAAGTCCGTTTACTTCCGTGAAACTGCTTTTTGTTTTTGACGGTATCACACGATGATTGCCGATCGAGATCAACAAATTTTTCCGGAATTTCCCAGACAATTTTTTTAAGCAAGGCGTCCGCCGTTGTTTATGTACATGTATGCTATGTAAAACCCGTGTTTTCTACAAAAGAGTGCGAAATGTCTGCTGAAACACGACGTCACGTCCCACGCATGGAAAGCGTGCGTGTACCGATCATGTGCTTTACTAAATACAGGTCTTTAAAGACATTGGGTGTCCTAGTTTCCCGTCAAAGGAATGTTAATCCCATGCATGATTTTTGCAGGGAGAAATCCCGTTATTGTTGTCAGTGAAGTGTTTCAAGTTTGAGGGTCGTCTCATAAATCTGTACTTGTATCCAAAATTGAACAAAAAGATTGGTACAGCAAATGGAGAAAAAATAGGTAAATTATAAACAAATTGGCGTGGTTTTTCCATGCAAATTTACTTATTGGTGGACAAAAAATTAGCAAGTAATTTTTAGTTCATAAATTTTTGAATTTATTATATATTGTAAACTTCTAATAATTTTCAACATGTTTAATAGACGGCCCTTAAAATGACTTGTCCATTTGATGACAGTTAATATTACCGTTAGAAGTACAGTTATTCATGGAAAGAATGAAACATGAGAAAATCAACACTGTTTTTAACAATAGAGTGACATTTGTCTTTAACATTTGACGCGCAGGCACGATGTGCACGAGGAAAATTTCCCGCCGTTTTTGCAAGAACAAAGCATGTATATAATATAAATATATTTTAATCAAGATCTTTACAATTCACCAATTATCCAGTCGAGAACGACGAGAATAGTGGGTTTGGACATGACGTCACTGTGCGAATGTGATGCGCACTGGACATAAACATCCGGAAAAAATCATTACTTTCAGTTTCGCAACAACAATGATGCTTTTGCTTTTAAAAGGCTAGAGGTATGCCGTTCAAACGGTGATGTTTCGTTTATTTCATTTCGATTAAACTTGTACAAAAAAGTGAAAACATCTTAGCCTTAAATTTAATAGCTAAAACGCACCAGATAACGTCATTTGACACATGCCGCAAAAAAAATTGACGTACGGAGGGGATACCCCTCCCTAACCCACCCCTCTCAGGACGGGGACGCCAAAATAAATCCTGTGGAAGGCACTGGATGTATATTTTCAGGTGGCATTTGAAACAAATAATATCATTAGTAACAAGATCTTCTTGCGGGCACATTGAAACAAGGATGTGGGGACAGACAGCTTTGTCTCATATACACTTAAAAGAGAAAGTCATGGTTGCATTTTGTTGATGATATATATTTTCGCGACACAATGAGAATTTCTTATTTGCCATGTATTTTGTTTCTGTCACAATTGTAATGCAATAATTTAACACACACTAGCAGTTCAGTTTATATCTGATAAATTTCATATATACATGAAGATTTAGCATTTACACAGAGTTGAATATTTAAAAAAAAAAATATGTTAAAACTGGTTTCTCATTTTTAATAAGAATTAAGACTTAATAAGAATCCAGACAATTAACGTCATATTATTTGGACTTTTCTCTTGATATAGTTCAATTTAATATGTTTTTCGAGACCTCACAGCAATTATTTTCAAAATTTGCGTTGTGTGGCTAGATTAAGCTGGTTTTGCAAGGTCTGTGTTTGGGCAGTTGTGGATTCCAGTCCTGCACAGGTTAACTCGTCTTCTTTTAAAAAGGCATCTCACTTTACATTTTGTAAATCCATACAAGTATACAACTTTGTGGTAAAATCAATTTTAATGATGCCGTTAAAATATATGCATCTATTACACTTATTTAAAATTCATAAATACAAATGGTTAAACTGCATATAAAACATTGGTGTAATAAAACAGTTTATACCATGTTTGACGTCTTATTCTAACTTCACATAATAGTGTGTTTTAATGTTGATATCGTTATTAATTATAAATTGCTAATGGGAAATCGTTCGTTGTGTTAAGATTTGAACACTATTTTTATTTTTTTCGACCTGCCAGTGGACATGTTCCCCAAAAAATTTTGTAACCAGAAAATAAAAAAGGACTGGCCTAATACAGTTTCCATTTTAATTCCAAGACATTTATTTCATTACCCCATTTAAATATCCATTTTATTCCATGCAACTGTCTGATTTTGTTCACACCCTTGACATTTCCTCTGGAACACTAATTCATTAATGCTCTATGGACAGTGCTTGCATTGTTCAGGTACAGTGGTATTGATTGATGCTTTTCTCACTGACCACATGCTCATCCTGTTACAGGCTTAGTTCTACAAACTGCTTGACAATGGCCCCATCTCTGCAGTCACATCAAAGACTTTTTGAAGTCAAATCCACACCATTGCTGTTAGCTTTTTTGCTAACAGCTTGCAGATTTGTGTTATTATTAATGACTGGTGTTTTTAATGGATTTTATTGTTTGAAATTAGATAAATAATTGCAAGGTAATTTTAACAAAGTGTTTCATTTTAAAAAATGAATTAATAACTAACAAAATATAATTAATTATATATTTAATTCCAAAAAAACAATGTTTTATGATGCACTGTGAACGTTAAGTTAAAACAAATATTTAAATTTAAACTTTTATTGATGTGTGTATTGCTAGAATGAAAACTTGGAAAAAAAACTTGGAAACTAGAATAATGTAATACAACTTGAAATATCTTATTAATTTATGGAGAATTTGATGATGATAATGACCTGATGACGATGATGGACTTGGTACTATGATAATGATTGACATGGTCTGATGATGGTAATACAAAGCAAAATTGTGGTCAAGCGCTTTTTGGAAAACACTTCTCCTTGAAGTGGCCTCACTTCTCCCTAAACTGAACTGAGGGAGAAGTGACTTCTCCCTAAAATGTGTCCCTAGGCTGAGCCCTGCATATTGTAATCTTATGAATATAATATGCACTCATGTATAATACGCACCCCCATGTTTGAACAATATTTTTGGGGAAAAATAAAAATCTGAATATAATACGCATCAAAAAATGAGGTGTCTGTTCATAATGCTTTCGTATGTCAGTACACAAGCCATAGTAGCTAACACAATTAAATCACGTAGGCATCTTGTTAAACAAGTTTTTATGACAGAAAAAAGTCAAGATTTATTCAAATACTTATGCTTAAATGAAAGTGAGAATCATTAAAAACATAGACGAATCGAAATAAGTAAATGAGACGAAATAAATACAGACGAATGCAGCATGTTTATTCACACAGATAATTACGTTCACCCTATTTTCAGAAAATGGTTTGTACATGTAACTACATTCCATCTAAATATAAATACACTACAAGATTGGTCGCTATTTTTAAAATATGACCTTTACCCCAGGGTTCGAATTTAACAAAACAAGAGGGCCATGACGGCCCAAAGCGCTCACCTGAGAACTGGTACAGATGAAGACCATACTGTTGTGACAGGTTTGAAAATTAAGGTATCTGAACAATACACATTGGGCGTAGGATCAATTTTAATTTAAAACATCGGTAAGTGCAATGGGCTAACTAAAGTATGAGTTGGGTAGTGGATGTGCGTTTTTTTGCTAATGGTTCTCAAATCCTTTTTCTCCATATTCTTACCTGACCCTTTTTCTTTATGTCATTGACAATTCTGGAAGAAGCACAAACAGTAGATTTGGATGTCTTTTTCGCAAACAGTTTTGGAAAACTAGTTGCAATGCGATAATTGCGATGGCTGTGCTATAAGATAAAGTTTTGCTTTTTCTTTGATAATTTTCTTTCTAATGATGATAAAGGATGTTAATGCAGGCTCTGAAGACATCAAAGTTGCATGTACAAATAACTGCATGCAAGTCTTGCAACTGTTGGAAATCAAATTTTATCAATCAATTTTTATGGTCATGCGCAAACTGTGTAAGTCTGCGCAACATTGAATCAAAAATCGTGTGTGCAAGCCAATCATTGATAACTTGTTGATGTTTTTTTCCAAACACAGGGGGCAATAACTCAGGTGTTTCTGGCCCCATCATGCTTATATTCTACTTAACCTGTAGTTTTATTACTTAACCTGTAGTTTTATGTTCATAGACAAACAGTACATGATTGGTGCAGATTGGATGAAAAATGAATGTCTCTATCCTGCATAATGTCCATTTTTGCTTATTTTTTTCACAAACATAAGGCAATAACTCTGGTGTTTCTGGTCCGATCTTGCTTATATTCGACTTCAACTGTAATCTCATGATAATAGACAAACTGTGAAAGATTGGAGAAGATTGGATGAAAAATGTCTCGCTCTATCCTGAATAATGTCCATTTTTGAATATTTTTTAATAAACAAAGGGCAATAACTCTGGTGTTTGAAACACGATCTCGACCATTTTTGACGTCTGCTGAGATCTGATGGTCAAACTGTGAAAGTTTTGTTAAGATTGGATGGAAAATAAAGTCTATACGTTGGAGAAGGGCACTCGTGCACTTTTTTTGCATGAAAACGGGGCAATAACTCTGGTGTTACTGGTGTGATCTGACCCAATAACAATCCCATCCGAGATTGTATGGTCTTACACAAACTGTGCAAGTTAGGTCAAGATTGAATAAAAAATGTAGTCTTTATCGCGATAATGGTCCAAATTGTGCTCAGGTGGGCTAAAAAGCCACTCGCAAGAAAATGCGAGTGGCTTTTGAGCTTACTCACAAAATATGACATTAACTCGCAAAATATATTTATTTTTATATTGAATAAACATCACAAATCATAACTCATTTATTTATTTTAGCTATTTATTAATAATATTTTGTTGCGTTCATAATTAATTCATTAACATTAACAAAACACAGCATTCTAATTACCTTGCAGTATTACAGCTCTGTAATATTTCCAATTTGAACTAACAATAAAATCCATTAAAAACACAATTCTTTAATATTAACACCTGTTAAAACTGAGAAGACTGAGAGTGTGATGTCAACAAAGCTTCCTTATCTGCCAGCAACAGCCATAGCAATGGTGTCAGTTTGACCTTCAAGGACTTTGATGTGAGTGCCAAACAGGGGCCATTGTCTAGCAGTTTTTAGCAGTAACACACTTAGTACATGTTTGTCAAAAGGCATTATTAAATACTACTGTACATGAACAAATCAAGCACTGTCGATGAGTAAAAAGGGAGAGAGTGTTAGGACAGAAACCTTATGGTATATTAATAGAACTATTTATATTCAATGTGGACTGTTACGTGTTTCGCGCTAAAGGTAATTATAATGTGTGTGTATTTGAAATTTACTTTTGTTAATTTTATGAACATTAATTTAGTGCAATATTACAGAACAATAACAGCAAATATGGAGACAAAACAGGAATATCAAATCAACGGACATTTGGCAAAACATAACTGCAAATTGTTCTCAGTTTTTTCCTTCTAAGTTTGCTTCGAATTTCGAGTGCACGGTCTTTAACTCTACTCGCACAATTCTGCGAGCTTGTGGAAAATGTACTCCCAATTTCCGAAGCAAACTCGCATTTTGCGATTGTGCGAGCCTAAATTCGAACCCTGTTTACCCGATGCGAGCATATTGCAGCATGTGATTTACACATGTTCAATGGAAATACCCCTGTCTCGATTGGATGTCAATTACAGCATATCTTTAAATAAAAACATATCCCAAAAATGCACTTGATACTTCCGAAAAATGGCGAACGTTTGTGTTTATGTAATACGTAACACATTTATCGGCAATTTTGGCCAAAATTTGCTTCTACAAATGAAAGTCATTAATATACAGGATTATCGGGTAATGGATAGAGATGGGAAAAGTCGTATGTATCCAGTAATTGATACGGTTGGGTTTAAGGGTTAAGTAAATATTTGGATAGAAATTTTCAGGTAAACTTTATATTCAAGTATAATATGCACCCCCTATTGCTGATAAAAAATTTCGAGAACAAAAGTGTGTATTATAAGACATGTGTGAAGTTTCACTTGAATATCTGTAGTAGTTACAGAGATATGTACTTGTACTTGTTGCACGCAAACCTTAGCCTGGATTTTCTCTTGCACGCAAACCTTAACCTGACTTTTCTAAGTACAAAAAGGGGCATAATTCTGCTAAAATGCTGGTCACAGTTATGGGTCTTGACCAGTGACCTTATATAATGACACTGCAGGCATGTGTGAAGTTTCAATTGAATATCTGTAGTAGATATAGAGATATGGAGTTGTTGCACGCAAACTTTAACCTGATTTTCTAAGTACAAAAAAGGGCATAATTCTGCTAAATTGCAGGTCAGAGTTATGGGCCTGGGTCAGTGACCTCACACAATGACCCCAGAGACAAGTTTCAATTGCATTTCTGTAGTAGTTACAGACATATGGACTTGTTGCTAGCAAACCTTAACCGGAGCATCGCGGCGAAGCTGACAAATGGGTGAGTAGTATAGCTCAAACTATTTGCTTGAATAGTCGAGCTAAAAAAACAAGAGCACCGCTTACGGGTGCTGGACGCGCGACTTTCTCGTATTTGATAGTAATCTGGCATTTTGTAAATAGAATGTGTTCATCACTGTGATGAAGTGTCTTAAATTTAAAGTATATACCTCTCAGAGATATTGAGAAATTTGACCTACGGCTAAAATTCTACGTTGAAAAAGGGCTATAACTCCACCACATTCCTTAATATAGTGACCTCATCTTGTGTACAGAATGGGTGATCAAGTATTTTGAGTTTCAAGTGAATACCTCTTATAGTTATTGTGAAATTTGACCTAAAGCGAAAAAGTTCAAAAAGAGCAATTACTCAAACCAAATCCTTGATAGAGTTACCTAGTCTTGTACTGTCTACAGAATAAATTCATCACTGTGAACAAGTACTTTTAGTTTTAAGTCAAAATCTTATACAGGTATTAAGAAAATTGACCTAAAGCGAAAATTGTGTTGAAACAAGGCTTGTCACAGGATGTGACATATGCCCCCGAAGCATATGCTTGTCAGAGAAAGGCAAAACAATGTCCGAGTACAATATTATGCCCTGGCAGGCCTTTTTCTACTGCTCTCACGGGTCCAAAAGTCGGACCCGTTGCCAATGCCAAATATGCATAATTTTTCCCAATTCTGACCCAAAAATTCCCAATTGTAATAAATCTGTATTTTTTTTTCCAAAATGAAAGTGAAAATACAATTTTTCAATACTTTACAGTCGATTTTTTTCACACAGTTTTTACATTTTGGATATCCTCTAATTTTATAGTTGACATTGTTTACAAGGGGAGAACACTCTAATAGCTGTGTAATAAAATGGGTAACACAAAGAAAAACGATTTGTTTGTCCTCTATCATGATGAAATTTAACATGAATTATGGGCAAATACTTTGTTATTAACACAAGTGGATGTGTGAGTTAATGGAAGGATTTAAATATAAGGAGGTAAAGATTGCTTTTCAAGTTATCACATATTTTCGTGACCTATGTAGTGTAGGCACTGCACAATGTTTATTAACACATCATTAAAACTGAATCATGTAGACAGTCGATCCCACAATTTTATTTTGGTGGAGTTGGTCAGATTTGGTGACTCTTTTTTAGAAATATACTTATACTTATAGGAAATGAGTCATGCATATGATTACAAACTCTTGGTTGCTTAGCTTGCTTAGGTATTTATCACAATTAAGAGTTAAATTAAAATTATTTTAGTGCTGCTGGTTATTATTTATTGATTTAAAACTGTCAATGTCTTCATTATACTTATGATTTAGCGATACGAATTTTTCCCAATTTTGAAAATTTTACGTCGTGAATTTCCCAATTTAACCAAGGTACTTTTTCCCCAAAAGGTCAGAAATAGGCCTGCCTAGACAAATATCTTAAGATTTCAGCAACACAGCTGTTTGTTGTAGTGACACACTGCCTAATAATGATCTTCATTCCCACCAAGTTATTACATTCCTTACATGTTGGCAAAAATGATGCTTCCTACAAAAAGTTGATTCTAATATTTGACCTTTTAAGGGTAACCTTGGACCCACAGACCTTGACTGAGGAGCATGTAAGTGGTATGTGACACATCATCTGGTCGTGGGAAAAAATAATCTGAAGTAATATTAAAATCCTTCAAGGCTTTTGGAAGTTATACAGCAGAAAGAAAATTCATTGACATTTGACATTGAATTGTGACCTTGACCTTTGACTGAGGACCATGGGAGTTGTATACGACACATCGCCTGGTCATGGGAAATAATAATCTGAAGTAATATTAAAATCCTTCCGAACTTTTAGAAGTTATGGTGGAGAAACAAAAAAAGTCCTTGACCTTTGACCTCGAATTGTGATCTTCACCTTTGACAGACGAGCATGGGAGCTGTATGCGACACATTGTCTGGTAATAGAGAAAAGTATTCTGAAGTAACATTTAAATCCCTCCAGATGTTTCGAAGTTATGAAGTGGAAACAAAAATAATTGACCTTTTACCTTAATTTGTGACCTTGACCTTTGACCAATCATCATGGGAGTTGTACGGAACACATTGTCTGGTAATGGGGAATTATAATCTGAAGTTATATAAAATCCTTCCAGGCGTTAAGAAGTTACAGCGCGGAAACCAAAAATTAGGGAACTTTAACCTTAAATTGTGACCTTGACCTTTGACCGACGAGCATGGGAGCTGTATCGACTGGTCATGGGGAATAATAATCTAAAGTTATATTAAAATCCATCCAGGCATTCAGAAGTTATGGAGCGGAAACGAAAATTCATGACCTTTGACCTTGAATTGTGACCTTGACCTTTGACCGACGAGTATGGGAATTGCACGCGACAAATCGTCTGGTCATGTGAAATAATAATCTGAAGTTATATTAAAATCCATCCAGGTGTTTAGAAGTTACAGCGCGGAAACAAAAATTCAGGACCTTTGACCTTAAATTGTTACCTTGATCTTTGACCGACGAACATGTGAGTTGTATCGACTGGTCATGGGGAATAATAATCTAAAGTAATATTAAAATTCATCCAGGCATTTAGAAGTTATGGAGCGGTAACGAAAATTCATGACCTTTGACCTTGAATTGTGACCTTGACCTTTGGCCGACGAGTATGGGAGTTGCACGCGACAAATCGTCTGGTCGTGTGGAATATTAATCTGAAGGTATATTAAAATCCATCCAGGTGTTTAGACGTTATGGAGCGGAAAGGAAAATTCATGACCTTTGACCTTGAACTGTGACCTTGACCTTTGACCGACGAGAATGGGAGTCGTACGCGACACATCTTCTAGTGATGGGGAATAATAATCTGAAGTTATATTAAAATCCATCCAGGCATTAAAAAGTTACAGAGCGGAAACGAAGTCTGGACAGACGAACCCACCAAACCCAACCACCCACCCACAGACGGACGGTGCGACTACTATATACCCTCCTTCAGGAGCATAAAAAAGGGTAATAACTCCAACAAAATCCTTGAAAGAGTTACCTCCTCATGTCTGCAGAATGCGGTCAGCAGCCTAAACAAGTATCTTGAGTTTCAATTTAATGTCTTTGAGAGTTATTGAGAAATGTTATATTTATAAAAAAAAATGTCAAAATGTTATATAAATTGTATGTCCAAACAAGGGCAGATAACTCTGGAAATACAAATCACAGGGTTACCTCCCTTGTTGTAATTAATTACCCTTCTGATTGTGAACAAGTATTGAAAGTTTCAAATAGATACCTTTGATAGTTTTTGAGAAATGGACACTGACAAAAACCAAAAAACTTAACCAAACAAGATTCTGTCAGGGATCTCACTAGGATTTTAAAATAGGAGTCCAGGGACTCCTTCCCCCTAAAAAGTAGGAGTCCCAAATAGAAAAAAAAGTTAAAGTCAAGTATGTGACGCGCGAGAGTGAATGGAATTTTTACAATTTATACATTTATACAATATATGACAGTTTTTAAATAAAATAAAATGATAATAATAATAATAATGTTATTATTATTATCATTTGGTTATGTAATTAAAACAATATTTTTGTACCAATAATTAATTTTAAAACAGGTAAATTGTGGAGAATTAGCAATTGATGGAATAAACTGAATGACTGATTTGTTGGAGGCCTTGTAAAAAGTTATGATGCTGTGTCTGTGATTACAGTACAACAGGCAGGTACCAAAGCATAAGTTACTGTCAAGTAGAGTAATTGTGAAACAGGTTAACAATATAAAAATGTCGAAAAGGAGCAATTATTGATGATATTTAACACTAAAATATGTTTGCATGTGTTTTACAAATGTTTGTGATCTAAAAAGTCGGCGACGTAAATTTTTGCGAAGTCGCAAAAATATGTGACATTGCAAAATTGTGTACTTAAATTACCACCAGTATTGTTAACATATGTCTTGTCATATGTGTTATATACTAGAAAGTTTCTTTATGTATGATTATTGATCGATGCTTTTATATTACTGTCAAAATTCAGCCCTAGATTTTCGTATAAAATTTATGTCAAAACAAAATCTCCTATCACCGTATTACTGAGATTTAGCTGTTATTCATGAAATTTGATTGGCAATATTAATTAATGAAATCAGCTGAAGCTGTTTCTCACCCATTTTACCAATGCTGTTTGTTTTAAGTTGTCAACTATGTTCTAATTGTTCTTAATTGAGGACGCCTTTTGTCATATTTCGGCGATTTAGCACATTCTGATTGACTTCTTGATTAAAGCACATCAATGAGTAACAAATGTAATTTACCAATGAAAATAACAGTAACTGTCTAGAATGGTGTGGGCGGAGCTAAGGGACTGCTGTGGGCGGAGCTAAAGCACAAAGACTTTGACAGCTGAAGTGTGTACTGGGGCCAATATTGATTTTTATAGCGACTACTGCCGAGTTTACTGCAGGCACTCATGTTTGTGTTAAATATCATGGTATACGCAGTAAGCGAAAAAGTATGCGTCTCAAGGACTCTTGGCATGGTTTGACATGCGTCCTTTTGAAAAAATATGCGTCCAAATACGCTTGATTTTGCGTTTCCGAGATCCCTCTGTTTGATAAACACACCTGCCCCCGGTTGGTGCTGGGTAGCCCATTTCTTAGTCCAAATTAGGTCAAGGTGAGGTTGGGTGATATGGATGGATTGGTAATGGTCATAAGTAAAAACTGTGTAAATATCGAAGTGTTGTAGTAAGCGGTGTTGGTGCTAGACGAAACGGTAAAATCTAGTTAACCAAGAAATGGCACTTTTGAATTATTGTAAGTCTAAATTAGTTCAAGGTCAAGGTCAAAGTGAGGTTGGGTGATATGGTTGGATTGGGGATGGTCATAAGCAACAACTGTGTAAGTATTCAAGTGTTGTAGCAATCAGTGTTGGTGCTAGACGATATGGTAAAATCTAATTAACCAAGAAACAGCCCATTTGAATTATTCTAAGTGCAAATTAGGTCAAGGTCAAAGTGAGGTTGGTTGATATGGGTGGATTGGGAACCGTCATAAGTAACAACTGTGTAAGTATCCAAGTGTTGTAGTAAGCGGTATTGGTGCTAGACGAAACGGTAATATCTTCTTAACCTTGTCACGGATGGAAGGACGGACAGGACGATGACTATATGCCTCTGCATCAAGATGCCGGAGGCATAAACACTTAACGCAGACGCTGACACAGATGCAGACGACGACAACAACTCGAGGTTTTTCTTTTAAAAGTTGAGCTAAAAATCAATGGATGTACTTTGAGAATGGAATATGATGATACTGTGTGCATGTCATTGCAGAAAAGCACACTTAAAATACTAGTTATGTGCTGACCTTGTTAGTTGACAAGATTTCAAGTGGCAGTCTGAAGTGCAAACTCACCAACATCCCTGTTCATGGAATTTATGTAGTGATAATTATGCTTTGTGTTTTTCATGTAAGTAAATGAACTATTGATGTTAAATGTTAAGAAAATGTAACTGTGCCTGAATGAAGTATAGAAGTCATGTGCTTTCAGCTGAAACAGGCAATATATTTGTAAGATAGTATTGCTGTTCGAACACTTTTTCCCTTACAAATTGTTATAATAAATATTTTCTGTTCAGTTTTGTATGTTGTTAAGGCATAGTCATAATAGCATTTCATCTTTATCTGCAATAATATAATTTTGCTATTTAAATGCACAATTAAATACCAACCACAAATCATACATCTTGTCATGTATTAAGGTCAGACAAAGATGTGTGAAAATCTTCTAAATAGTTATTTCTTCACGATAATTTTTCAGAGCACATGCCCATTCATGCAGACACCAACACATATCAACTTATCCAAGTCCATTGTAAGTTGCTCCAAAAAGGTCTTGTTTGTTAAATTTTTGAAGATATTCATTAGCAACATGTTTTTTTTCTCATAGTGAACTGATCGTATGCAGTTATCATCAGACATGTGTCTTATCATTGGCATCTTCATTGAAATAGTTTTCACCAGGATATTTTTTTGCATGTCAGGCCCTTTCAGGCAGTTAGAATTTGAACTTTCCCTAATTTTCTTTTTACTTGTCCTGGGATTCAGGCAAAATGTTCAAAATGAAGCAATAATGTTGCATTTTATAAAACTTGTGATATTGGTTCATTAGTTATTATGCAATACAGCTTGAAGTCACGGGGAAGTGGAAATGACTTCAACATATCCAAAGTTTGACTTATCCAAATAGAGATTCTTTACAGCTATTGGTTGCAAATGGTTGATAAATTGTACTTTAAAAATAGCATTAGTGTATGCATATACTGTAACAGTAAACGAAGGATCATTTACTCAACTAAAAAACAACCTTTATCAATAAAACATGTGAAAAGTTGAAAAGAAGTATTAAGATGTTTGCAAATAAATGTGGTCACATATGTCTTGCCATGGGCGTCAAAACTTCGAGACAAACAAATCGTCAAAATACTATTTAGAATAGGAAGCCACTTTGACATAACTGAGAATTTGAGATATTTATCAGTCCGAGATTGTATGGTCTTACACAAACTGTGCAAGTTAGGTCAAGATTGAATAAAAAATGTAGTCTTTATCGCGATAATGGTCCAAATTGTGCTCAGGTGGGCTAAAAAGCCACTCGCAAGAAAATGCGAGTGGCTTTTGAGCTTACTCACAAAATATGAAATTAACTCGCAAAATATATTTATTTTTATATTGAATAAACATCACAAATCATAACTCATTTATTTATTTTAGCTATTTATTAATAATATTTTGTTGCGTTCATAATTAATTCATTAACATTAACAAAACACAGCATTCTAATTACCTTGCAGTATTACAGCTCTGTAATATTTCCAATTTGAACTAACAATAAAATCCATTAAAAACACAATTCTTTAATATTAACACCTGTTAAAACTGAGAAGACTGAGAGTGTGATGTCAACAAAGCTTCCTTATCTGCCAGCAACAGCCATAGCAATGGTGTCAGTTTGACCTTCAAGGACTTTGATGTGAGTGCCAAACAGGGGCCATTGTCTAGCAGTTTTTAGCAGTAACACACTTAGTACATGTTTGTCAAAAGGCATTATTAAATACTACTGTACATGAACAAATCAAGCACTGTCGATGAGTAAAAAGGGAGAGAGTGTTAGGACAGAAACCTTATGGTATATTAATAGAACTATTTATATTCAATGTGGACTGTTACGTGTTTCGCGCTAAAGGTAATTATAATGTGTGTGTATTTGAAATTTACTTTTGTTAATTTTATGAACATTAATTTAGTGCAATATTACAGAACAATAACAGCAAATATGGAGACAAAACAGGAATATCAAATCAACGGACATTTGGCAAAACATAACTGCAAATTGTTCTCAGTTTTTTCCTTCTAAGTTTGCTTCGAATTTCGAGTGCACGGTCTTTAACTCTACTCGCACAATTCTGCGAGCTTGTGGAAAATGTACTCCCAATTTCCGAAGCAAACTCGCATTTTGCGATTGTGCGAGCCTAAATTCGAACCCTGTTTACCCGATGCGAGCATATTGCAGCATGTGATTTACACATGTTCAATGGAAATACCCCTGTCTCGATTGGATGTCAATTACAGCATATCTTTAAATAAAAACATATCCCAAAAATGCACTTGATACTTCCGAAAAATGGCGAACGTTTGTGTTTATGTAATACGTAACACATTTATCGGCAATTTTGGCCAAAATTTGCTTCTACAAATGAAAGTCATTAATATACAGGATTATCGGGTAATGGATAGAGATGGGAAAAGTCGTATGTATCCAGTAATTGATACGGTTGGGTTTAAGGGTTAAGTAAATATTTGGATAGAAATTTTCAGGTAAACTTTATATTCAAGTATAATATGCACCCCCTATTGCTGATAAAAAATTTCGAGAACAAAAGTGTGTATTATAAGACATGTGTGAAGTTTCACTTGAATATCTGTAGTAGTTACAGAGATATGTACTTGTACTTGTTGCACGCAAACCTTAGCCTGGATTTTCTCTTGCACGCAAACCTTAACCTGACTTTTCTAAGTACAAAAAGGGGCATAATTCTGCTAAAATGCTGGTCACAGTTATGGGTCTTGACCAGTGACCTTATATAATGACACTGCAGGCATGTGTGAAGTTTCAATTGAATATCTGTAGTAGATATAGAGATATGGAGTTGTTGCACGCAAACTTTAACCTGATTTTCTAAGTACAAAAAAGGGCATAATTCTGCTAAATTGCAGGTCAGAGTTATGGGCCTGGGTCAGTGACCTCACACAATGACCCCAGAGACAAGTTTCAATTGCATTTCTGTAGTAGTTACAGACATATGGACTTGTTGCTAGCAAACCTTAACCGGAGCATCGCGGCGAAGCTGACAAATGGGTGAGTAGTATAGCTCAAACTATTTGCTTGAATAGTCGAGCTAAAAAAACAAGAGCACCGCTTACGGGTGCTGGACGCGCGACTTTCTCGTATTTGATAGTAATCTGGCATTTTGTAAATAGAATGTGTTCATCACTGTGATGAAGTGTCTTAAATTTAAAGTATATACCTCTCAGAGATATTGAGAAATTTGACCTACGGCTAAAATTCTACGTTGAAAAAGGGCTATAACTCCACCACATTCCTTAATATAGTGACCTCATCTTGTGTACAGAATGGGTGATCAAGTATTTTGAGTTTCAAGTGAATACCTCTTATAGTTATTGTGAAATTTGACCTAAAGCGAAAAAGTTCAAAAAGAGCAATTACTCAAACCAAATCCTTGATAGAGTTACCTAGTCTTGTACTGTCTACAGAATAAATTCATCACTGTGAACAAGTACTTTTAGTTTTAAGTCAAAATCTTATACAGGTATTAAGAAAATTGACCTAAAGCGAAAATTGTGTTGAAACAAGGCTTGTCACAGGATGTGACATATGCCCCCGAAGCATATGCTTGTCAGAGAAAGGCAAAACAATGTCCGAGTACAATATTATGCCCTGGCAGGCCTTTTTCTACTGCTCTCACGGGTCCAAAAGTCGGACCCGTTGCCAATGCCAAATATGCATAATTTTTCCCAATTCTGACCCAAAAATTCCCAATTGTAATAAATCTGTATTTTTTTTTCCAAAATGAAAGTGAAAATACAATTTTTCAATACTTTACAGTCGATTTTTTTCACACTGTTTTTACATTTTGGATATCCTCTAATTTTATAGTTGACATTGTTTACAAGGGGAGAACACTCTAATAGCTGTGTAATAAAATGGGTAACACAAAGAAAAACGATTTGTTTGTCCTCTATCATGATGAAATTTAACATGAATTATGGGCAAATACTTTGTTATTAACACAAGTGGATGTGTGAGTTAATGGAAGGATTTAAATATAAGGAGGTAAAGATTGCTTTTCAAGTTATCACATATTTTCGTGACCTATGTAGTGTAGGCACTGCACAATGTTTATTAACACATCATTAAAACTGAATCATGTAGACAGTCGATCCCACAATTTTATTTTGGTGGAGTTGGTCAGATTTGGTGACTCTTTTTTAGAAATATACTTATACTTATAGGAAATGAGTCATGCATATGATTACAAACTCTTGGTTGCTTAGCTTGCTTAGGTATTTATCACAATTAAGAGTTAAATTAAAATTATTTTAGTGCTGCTGGTTATTATTTATTGATTTAAAACTGTCAATGTCTTCATTATACTTATGATTTAGCGATACGAATTTTTCCCAATTTTGAAAATTTTACGTCGTGAATTTCCCAATTTAACCAAGGTACTTTTTCCCCAAAAGGTCAGAAATAGGCCTGCCTAGACAAATATCTTAAGATTTCAGCAACACAGCTGTTTGTTGTAGTGACACACTGCCTAATAATGATCTTCATTCCCACCAAGTTATTACATTCCTTACATGTTGGCAAAAATGATGCTTCCTACAAAAAGTTGATTCTAATATTTGACCTTTTAAGGGTAACCTTGGACCCACAGACCTTGACTGAGGAGCATGTAAGTGGTATGTGACACATCATCTGGTCGTGGGAAAAAATAATCTGAAGTAATATTAAAATCCTTCAAGGCTTTTGGAAGTTATACAGCAGAAAGAAAATTCATTGACATTTGACATTGAATTGTGACCTTGACCTTTGACTGAGGACCATGGGAGTTGTATACGACACATCGCCTGGTCATGGGAAATAATAATCTGAAGTAATATTAAAATCCTTCCGAACTTTTAGAAGTTATGGTGGAGAAACAAAAAAAGTCCTTGACCTTTGACCTCGAATTGTGATCTTCACCTTTGACAGACGAGCATGGGAGCTGTATGCGACACATTGTCTGGTAATAGAGAAAAGTAATCTGAAGTAACATTTAAATCCCTCCAGATGTTTCGAAGTTATGAAGTGGAAACAAAAATAATTGACCTTTTACCTTAATTTGTGACCTTGACCTTTGACCAACCATCATGGGAGTTGTACGGAACACATTGTCTGGTAATGGGGAATTATAATCTGAAGTTATATAAAATCCTTCCAGGCGTTAATAAGTTACACCGCGGAAACCAAAATTAGGGAACTTTAACCTTAAATTGTGACCTTGACCTTTGACCGACGAGCATGGGAGCTGTATCGACTGGTCATGGGGAATAATAATCTAAAGTTATATTAAAATCCATCCAGGCATTCAGAAGTTATGGAGCGGAAACGAAAATTCATGACCTTTGACCTTGAATTGTGACCTTGACCTTTGACCGACGAGTATGGGAATTGCACGCGACAAATCGTCTGGTCATGTGAAATAATAATCTGAAGTTATATTAAAATCCATCCAGGTGTTTAGAAGTTACAGCGCGGAAACAAAAATTCAGGACCTTTGACCTTAAATTGTTACCTTGATCTTTGACCGACGAACATGTGAGTTGTATCGACTGGTCATGGGGAATAATAATCTAAAGTAATATTAAAATTCATCCAGGCATTTAGAAGTTATGGAGCGGTAACGAAAATTCATGACCTTTGACCTTGAATTGTGACCTTGACCTTTGGCCGACGAGTATGGGAGTTGCACGCGACAAATCGTCTGGTCGTGTGGAATATTAATCTGAAGGTATATTAAAATCCATCCAGGTGTTTAGACGTTATGGAGCGGAAAGGAAAATTCATGACCTTTGACCTTGAACTGTGACCTTGACCTTTGACCGACGAGAATGGGAGTCGTACGCGACACATCTTCTAGTGATGGGGAATAATAATCTGAAGTTATATTAAAATCCATCCAGGCATTAAAAAGTTACAGAGCGGAAACGAAGTCTGGACAGACGAACCCACCAAACCCAACCACCCACCCACAGACGGACGGTGCGACTACTATATACCCTCCTTCAGGAGCATAAAAAAGGGTAATAACTCCAACAAAATCCTTGAAAGAGTTACCTCCTCATGTCTGCAGAATGCGGTCAGCAGCCTAAACAAGTATCTTGAGTTTCAATTTAATGTCTTTGAGAGTTATTGAGAAATGTTATATTTATAAAAAAAAATGTCAAAATGTTATATAAATTGTATGTCCAAACAAGGGCAGATAACTCTGGAAATACAAATCACAGGGTTACCTCCCTTGTTGTAATTAATTACCCTTCTGATTGTGAACAAGTATTGAAAGTTTCAAATAGATACCTTTGATAGTTTTTGAGAAATGGACACTGACAAAAACCAAAAAACTTAACCAAACAAGATTCTGTCAGGGATCTCACTAGGATTTTAAAATAGGAGTCCAGGGACTCCTTCCCCCTAAAAAGTAGGAGTCCCAAATAGAAAAAAAAGTTAAAGTCAAGTATGTGACGCGCGAGAGTGAATGGAATTTTTACAATTTATACATTTATACAATATATGACAGTTTTTAAATAAAATAAAATGATAATAATAATAATAATGTTATTATTATTATCATTTGGTTATGTAATTAAAACAATATTTTTGTACCAATAATTAATTTTAAAACAGGTAAATTGTGGAGAATTAGCAATTGATGGAATAAACTGAATGACTGATTTGTTGGAGGCCTTGTAAAAAGTTATGATGCTGTGTCTGTGATTACAGTACAACAGGCAGGTACCAAAGCATAAGTTACTGTCAAGTAGAGTAATTGTGAAACAGGTTAACAATATAAAAATGTCGAAAAGGAGCAATTATTGATGATATTTAACACCAAAATATGTGTTTGCATGTGTTTTACAAATGTTTGTGATCTAAAAAGTCGGCGACGTAAATTTTTGCGAAGTCGCAAAAATATGTGACATTGCAAAATTGTGTACTTACATTACCACCAGTATTGTTAACATATGTCTTGTCATATGTGTTATATACTAGAAAGTTTCTTTATGTATGATTATTGATCGATGCTTTTATATTACTGTCAAAATTCAGCCCTAGATTTTCGTATAAAATTTATGTCAAAACAAAATCTCCTATCACCGTATTACTGAGATTTAGCTGTTATTCATGAAATTTGATTGGCAATATTAATTAATGAAATCAGCTGAAGCTGTTTCTCACCCATTTTACCAATGCTGTTTGTTTTAAGTTGTCAACTATGTTCTAATTGTTCTTAATTGAGGACGCCTTTTGTCATATTTCGGCGATTTAGCACATTCTGATTGACTTCTTGATTAAAGCACATCAATGAGTAACAAATGTAATTTACCAATGAAAATAACAGTAACTGTCTAGAATGGTGTGGGCGGAGCTAAGGGACTGCTGTGGGCGGAGCTAAAGCACAAAGACTTTGACAGCTGAAGTGTGTACTGGGGCCAATATTGATTTTTATAGCGACTACTGCCGAGTTTACTGCAGGCACTCATGTTTGTGTTAAATATCATGGTATACGCAGTAAGCGAAAAAGTATGCGTCTCAAGGACTCTTGGCATGGTTTGACATGCGTCCTTTTGAAAAAATATGCGTCCAAATACGCTTGATTTTGCGTTTCCGAGATCCCTCTGTTTGATAAACACACCTGCCCCCGGTTGGTGCTGGGTAGCCCATTTCTTAGTCCAAATTAGGTCAAGGTGAGGTTGGGTGATATGGATGGATTGGTAATGGTCATAAGTAAAAACTGTGTAAATATCGAAGTGTTGTAGTAAGCGGTGTTGGTGCTAGACGAAACGGTAAAATCTAGTTAACCAAGAAATGGCACTTTTGAATTATTCAAAGTGCAAATTAGGTCAAGGTCAAAGTGAGGTTGGTTGATATGGGTGGATTGGGAACCGTCATAAGTAACAACTGTGTAAGTATCCAAGTGTTGTAGTAAGCGGTATTGGTGCTAGACGAAACGGTAATATCTTCTTAACCTTGTCACGGATGGAAGGACGGACAGGACGATGACTATATGCCTCTGCATCAAGATGCCGGAGGCATAAACACTTAACGCAGACGCTGACACAGATGCAGACGACAACAACAACTCGAGTTTTTTCTTTTAAAAGTTGAGCTAAAAATCAATGGATGTACTTTGAGAATGGAATATGATGATACTGTGTGCATGTCATTGCAGAAAAGCACACTTAAAATACTAGGAATGTGCTGACCTTGTTAGTTGACAAGATTTCAAGTGGCAGTCTGAAGTGCAAACTCACCAACATCCCTGTTCATGGAATTTATGTAGTGATAATTATGCTTTGTGTTTTTCATGTAAGTAAATGAACTATTGATGTTAAATGTTAAGAAAATGTAACTGTGCCTGAATGAAGTATAGAAGTCATGTGCTTTCAGCTGAAACAGGCAATATATTTGTAAGATAGTATTGCTGTTCGAACACTTTTTCCCTTACAAATTGTTATAATAAATATTTTCTGTTCAGTTTTGTATGTTGTTAAGGCATAGTCATAATAGCATTTCATCTTTATCTGCAATAATATAATTTTGCTATTTAAATGCACAATTAAATACCAACCACAAATCATACATCTTGTCATGTATTAAGGTCAGACAAAGATGTGTGAAAATCTTCTAAATAGTTATTTCTTCACGATAATTTTTCAGAGCACATGCCCATTCATGCAGACACCAACACATATCAACTTATCCAAGTCCATTGTAAGTTGCTCCCAAAAGGTCTTGTTTGTTATATTTTTGAAGATATTCATTAGCAACATGTTTTTTTTCTCATAGTGAACTGATCGTATGCAGTTATCATCAGACATGTGTCTTATCATTGGCATCTTCATTGAAATAGTTTTCACCAGGATATTTTTGCATGTCAGGCCCTTTCAGGCAGTTAGAATTTGAACTTTCCCTAATTTTCATTTTACTTGTCCTGGGATTCAGGCAAAATGTTCAAAATGAAGCAATAATGTTGCATTTTATAAAACTTGTGATATTGGTTCATTAGTTATTATGCAATACAGCTTGAAGTCACGGGGAAGTGGAAATGACTTCAACATATCCAAAGTTTGACTTATCCAAATAGAGATTCTTTACAGCTATTGGTTGCAAATGGTTGATAAATTGTACTTTAAAAATAGCATTAGTGTATGCATATACTGTAACAGTAAACGAAGTATCATTTACTCAACTAAAAAACAACCTTTATCAATAAAACATGTGAAAAGTTGAAAAGAAGTAGTAAGATGTTTGCAAATAAATGTGGTCACATACGTCTTGCCATGGGCGTCAAAACTTCGAGACAAACAAATCGTCAAAATACTATTTAGAATAGGAAGCCACTTTGACATAACTGAGAATTTGAGATAAATTTTGATATAACCATATTTATTTTACATAAAATAAGAAGGAACAAAGTTGGGAAATAGTTTCCACTTCGACAAATCCGAAACTTCAACTTAAGCGAGTTCCAGATAACAAAGTTCAGCTATGTTTAAAGAAACTACAAAATAATCAGAAATAACTAGATTTTACCAGTTACCTGTTACTGAATTTTTGTACAAGCATACCTCTTTCAGTCTAGCCTGCCGTCTTGTTTCTGGGTCCAAGCCCCTGTAGGCCCCACGACCTCTCCACGCCCCTCTGCCCCGACCACGCCCCCTTCCCCGGGGTCGAGGGGTCGGGTTGTAGCCTTGACTCACGGAGGAGTCCCGGCTGTCCTCAGAGAAGCTGCCCGTACTGTTAGCTGCGCTGGCCGCCCCATTGGGCGTCGCTGGGGTGTTGGGAAGACTGTCATCTGGAGGCGTCACATTGGGATCTGGAGGTTCTATGGAACAAGTTGTTTGGAATAATAATAATTCTAGTAATAATCTGTTAGTGACACTAGTTACCAAAATAGCAATACTGGTAATCATGCTAAGAATATGTATGAATTGTTTTTTGCGATTATTTTACTGAATATTAAATGCAGTGAGGGCTGCCGATTAAAGGCAGTCATAGGATTACAACACTACCTGTAACCATAAACAAAGAAAATGTTTGAGAATAATAAGGAATAGTATGAAATCATTTCAATTGCAAATGCACTGATTTTGGTATAAATACGCATGAAAAACGTAACAGTTATTACCATTTTAGAGGTTTGAACTAACACTTTAGTAGCAAACATTTCACATATAGCCAGTTATTGATAACAAAGAATTGCTTGCAATGCAGAACTAACAATTAACCAAAACTAATTCTGTTCAGTTATCGTACATTCTTGTAGCATAAGCTACCAATTCATGGATGACCAATGTGTATACCCATTTCTCCACCATCTGGGTCCAGGGTCCCATGTGATGGGTTGATCCTCAAATGACGACCAAGACCGGCTTTACCTATGTAGGCCTTTCCACATGTAATGCACTTCCAATTCTTCGGTTTATTGCTGTCTAGTCCTGAAATAGATTTATTGTATTTAATGACCGTTACAAGCTCATTTATAAACCAGGTAACGTTCATCATTTAAGCTGACATCTGTCATTTAAGCTATCATTCTTATACAAACCTAAGTATGTACCAGGCAGTGTGAATAAGTGTAATTAAATTCAAATAAAACCTTAACATTTGACAATTTAAACAAAATATAAAGCATAATCAGTGTTCTGGCGAGGCCGCAAAATTGCGATTTTATCGCTTATTTTTCACAAATGTCGCAAAAAATATATCTAGTAAAGCGATTTTTGTCGCATACAAAATTTCATTAGACGAATCGTCAAATATGCGAAACAATTTAGGGACGAATATCAAATCTCTCAAAGTGTACCGAGTACGAATCAAATATCCGATTGAGGTCTTCATCCTCATTGGTTTAATTAAATATGGCGCTACAATCTAAGCCAATCGATAACACAATACTTTTCCAGGTTTAACTCCTTATCAAAAAGTATTCGCTTTGTTTTCCAAGATGGAGTCGTCTGCTGGGTCGCCTAAGAAAAAACGCCTCAAACGTTATTGAGTAATTTCTCCTCACAATACATTAAAACATAAGAGTTTGTTGGTAACGATACGAGTCTTGCTGTCGCTTCGCATCCTGCCTGCAGCCCTATTAATTAAGTGCCAATGTCACAAATTTGACCATTTTGACGTAAAAACTTGAACGAAAATTCCAAAATTCTTGCTTAAAAGAGCACAGTTGCATTGCCTATAATGTTGAAGGAAATTTTATGATGTGTTCACTTTGTATTAAGCACAAAAAGAATAACGTTTTTCCATAGAAAATAACTGACTTTTAGTTTATTAGTTATATCAGTTATTTGTGTTGAAGTTATAAAAAATTATATTAACTGTGTTTCTAATGTTAACTACTGCTGGCTAAAGTCATACCAACCACTGACAGTCAAGGTAAATAAATATTGTTATTGATTTTATCATTTGTAGGAAATTGTAGGTGTATTTTGTTTGTGTCTCAAAAAAATTGGAAATGTCCCAAATTTTTTATGATGTGTGAGACAAATGTCTCACCTTTCGTGAAACCTCCCCAGAACACTGCATAATTATGTATTCATATCAATTTTAAATCAATTTGGAAGCAGGGTTGGCAAAATCAATCGTCCATGTTGCCCAGCTTGTCTCAAAGCATGTAGAGACAAGTGAACTTTTGCCAGAATTTACTGTTTTGTATAATTACTTGACTGACAAATGGCCAACAGCAAAACAATCTGAGATATCGCCACGGCCCACACCTGAGAAGACACATGTTTATGAAATACAAATAGATAAATTCTATTTTTTATACTGTACATTATAAATAACATGGAATGGTGTTAGAAATATTTTCTCACCATAAGAAACGAAGTTCTCGTCCTCATTTTTCCTTATGTTCTCTTCAACATCTTCATCATTATCGCTGAGCTTGAAGTCTGAATATCCCCCATCACTATCATCATAGTCCTCATCATAATCCAACACATGTATGTGCTTATAGTCCGACACCATGTGCTTTGGGGGTTTTGATACTCTACCAGATCTTGTTTTGGGCCGCATTTTCTTTCTCATTTCTTTTTCTTCCTTGCTCAATTCAGGTCCATCTATTTTTTCCTCTTCATCTTTCATTCTTTTTTTATACATACGTTTTGGTGTCAAATTTGTTTCTTTCCCTTCCAACTTTTCAGCATCTTTGTGTAGCTGTGAGGGGTAAATGACACGATACACAATTTTTGTGTTTGTTTGGGGATTAAATATGATACTAGAGCCAGGGTTTTTGGCGGCTTGCTGCTGTTGCACTACATGCATAATTTGTTGCAACTGGTCAGGTGTCAGTTGCTGCACAGGGGTGTACTGGTTCCCCTGCTGGATGATACGGATTGGGTTCTGACTTGAACCTAAGGGAGCTGCAATGTTCTGTTGAATAGGACGAGTCATTATGACAGACGGCTGAATGATGTTAGTGACAGTTGAGCCGCCATTTAAGATCTGTTGGCTCTGTTGTTGTGAACCATTGATGGTCAACTGTTCCTGGCTAACAGAATTTGCATTATTGTGTTGATCTTCATTCATTTCAGTATATTGCACTTGACTAGCGTCATCAGTATTTTCTTGAATAATCTCATCAGGGTTACCAATGAATGTCACTCCATTGCCCGTAACAAAATCATGCGTCAACTGACAGTTGTCTTGCGCTTGTTCGTCGCTATTAGTAATAAACGAGACATGGTCTGAGGCCTGGTCTAGCATAACCCCATCATGTAATGTCCCATTTTCATCCTCCATGCTCTGGTAAACTAAATGAATAGAGTCATGAAAAGTGGATTCTTTTGAATTATCCAGGACCTGGCCTAAAACATCTTCATCATCACCTACACCCAGCTGCCCTGAGTGTGTGATAGAGCCTGGAATTTCCGACTTGCCTCCATTGTTTACATTTATCCCATCATGGGACGCAACTTCCATTATTCCATTATTTTCGATGTCCGCCATGTTTGTTTTGAACAAGTCGAAGCAAACCAACAATGTTTGTACCTTCCTGACGAACTGTATTAACTATGTTTTATATACAGTCGAAAGAATATAGTATAACTTTTCAATTCACACAGTCGTCTGTGTTTTGATTGCTGTGTCAACTTAGAAATCATTGTTGATTTCTGTCACTTTCAGAACGCCATTTCTGCAGATGTCGCTGAACATACAGAGTTGTCGGTCGTGAAAAAGACCAATTCATTCCGCGTGAGTTCGTACCCTTTAAGTTGATTGGCGGGAATCTTAAATAAAGATCGGTGACGAGTGTTTAAAATTATTGTCCCAACGTCAAAATAATCAGATTTAATAATTTCTTTTATCTTAAGTAATTACCTAAGTGTGTTAATGGACAATTCTGGAGAAATGATCTAACACATCTAAAGTTACTGTATGGAGTTAGGGACAATGTTTGAGGATGATGCACCTATCTATATTTCCTCCCCGGGGGGGGGGGGGGGGGCGGACATATACGGGACTTTAGAGTGAAAGCGATTCCCGACAGGCGGGAATTTGCTACGCCGAATTATTCCTGGTCGCGGGAAAATAGACTTTGGTCTGATTTTAGATCCCAGTAATATTGGCCCCGGGCCATTTAATATACCCTATAGCATCTCCCACTGAGGGGATTAGACAAAAATGCTTGGCTCCAGGGTGTGGAATTAGACCACAAAAATAAAATTAGTCAAATTCCCCCATTGCTAGGTGCATGAATCTGCCAAGGAAACGCACACACTGATAGGGAGATCTATGAGCAACCTGTACTGGGGACATGCACTATCCCACGAAGTTGTTTTGTTTATAGAAGAGTGAAGATGCAATTAAAACATTCTATAATCTGTAGTCCCTTTATTTAGAGTACGTTGGGCACTTAGATCTCTTATTAATATTGAGACATGATCTATTATTTTTCTAATATTTTTTATTAGTTAACCTGTACAAAATCATGTACTGCAGTAAGAATATAAGATTGTGATTTATTTAGCCTACATTGTAATAGATCTAATAAATTAGATCACTTTTTAGTAGATCTATATGTTATTGTTTTTTTTTTACTGTGAACACATAATATTATCTAGGAGGCATAACACAACCGAATGGATATTTGCTTATTTGAGTTCAGTGACATGTATTAACTTTCATTCTGTTCCAGTTTGCCGAATCGATTATTCTGGGTATATAGTGAAACCGCACGCGGGCACGGCGGAATTTAAAAAAAAAATCTTTTGACTCAAACAGATCGATCTATATCGTCAGGTCCCAACGGACTGGGAAATAACTGTAGTACATACACATTTCTATCAAGGACATACTCTCCGCATGTCGTTGAGAACCAATTTTACGAAGTTCGAACTACCATCACCGCGCGATCGTTGCAAAATGTAACCGTTATAGATTTACCGGGTTATACGCACGTATCTTTTGAAGCATGCTCGATGATTGACACAATCTGCAGATGCATGTTAGCTGGAATTGAAGCTTTAGTATGGCTGACCTAACAATCAGTTTGTCGAAGTCCCATCGACTGATGTCTCAATATCGTGTTGGACTTTCTGTGGATCTTTCAAAAGTTGAGCTGTTAGATCCGCTGTGATAAAGAAACCGATGCAGACCATCGACACGTTCATTCAATCTGCTAGCCTGTTACAGATAAGGACACATTAAAATAAAATAATACGAATTTGCATATTATGTTTAAATTAGGTTGCTGTAATGTAACAACATTAAATAATACACGGAAAGATCGACGCAATTAAGTTGCGTAACTTGAATCGGAATTTTCAATGAATTTTGGTTCTAATGAACTAACGTACGAGGACCTAAGGTCGTCACTTTGTGACGATTTTGTGCGTATACTTAGAACCATGGTGCGCCTGTACACACAAGGACGGTTATTACGGGTTTTAGGACATATTGACGTTGACAAAGATGTTGACTCAACCTCCGCGCAGAGATTTGACTGGTTCCGAGCATAGCTCTAATCAAATCCCTGCCGTCATAACAAACCACGCGATGATGATCGATTTAAATCGTCTAGATATTATTTATGGTTTTATTTAGTTATTTTCTTTTTCTGTTTTCATTATTGACTGCAAACAATATATAAAATGTCCAATTATGTAGAAAAATGCACTGAGTTGCATTAAATAAGTAAAAGTTACAAACACGTAATCCTTCTAGATCTGGAAGGATTGTACTTGCGATGGCAGTGGTTACCGTTAACCGATAGCAGAGGTAACCGCTGCGAGGAGTTTGATGTTGACTATATCGTTTGTGACGTCATTCAGTATTAGTTTTTGTTTAGCTTCAGAAGATAATGAAATTACCCGGTACACACATTTATAAAAGACACGTCTGCTTCCATATTTAAATTTTCAGTTCATCAAATGCAAAAACAAATAAGATTCCTGGCAAAGATGTTTAAAGGACATCTGGGATAAAATGTCATTAGTATTTAGGCAATTGTTGGAATGCATATACGATTTTATTATTTCGTATATGCAATGTTATACATTTACCCAAGACTTTGACATGTCTTGTTGATCGAATTTTCAAATAAGAACTCAACACTATTGGGTCAATAGACTGTATGTAAATTAAAATACGTACTTGAATCAATGATTTTATAATAAATGGAAAACGTTTCAGATGATGGGAAAGTGTAAACATTTAATTTTTAGTTCTAAGTCACAGTCGCAAGAATTTCTTTTAGAAATGTTTCATGGCACACAGACGGACATGGTATTATATTGACTTTTTCGTATACATCCCGGCAGTACATAACCAATAGATAAATTACTAACGACATTTAGATGTAATACAAATACCTCTAGTTTAGTTACATTACACAGCCTTCAAACACTCTAGAGGTATACGGTGTCCTGTTAATGCCATCGTAGTCACTTTCCCACTTCGACCTGTGCTTATGAAAGGGCGCCGAAGCGATATAAACGTCGCAATCTCGTGTGTTTGGCTATCCGGTTAGCGCAGTGGTTGGTACACTCGCTTCTCTCCTAGGCGTCCTGGGTTCGCTTCCCACTCACGGCGCATGTGAGTTTGGTTGGTGGTCACCATACCGGACAGGTGGGGTTTCCTCCGGGTAATCCGGTTTCCCCCCACAGCACAAGACCACACCAAAATAAAAATATATTTCATTAAAAAAATAAATAGCTGGAAATGGCAGCTATAATTCAAAATTCGTCCCAACTTTCGGGAGTCTCTAGTAAGTTAATTAGGTAGGAGTGCTGGGACACACTCCGGGTCCTCACATAATGCAGCCTCAGTCGCGGAAGGACCTCATAAACTTCGAAATACACACATACACACGTGTTTTTCATCTGAATGGGACGTTTTATATCGCTTCGGTGTATCGTCTCGGCGCGACGCGCGCCCTTTCATAAGCACAGGTCGAAGATGCAAAACTACGATGGCATTAATAATAACACTTTAGTAGAAATCATTGTTTCTTGATACTTGTAAGTCTGTGCTTCATTTGTGTTTTGGTTGTGCATACTCAACAGAAATGCACTAACACGATGTTAGTTACGTCAACTATGTTCTATATAAACAAACATAAGGCGCACAAACATTATGGGTATAGGTAGAGGCCCGTATTCATACAACCTGCAAGTTATTTATTATGATTAAAGTAATACATTAATTTGCTTAAGTTAAAATCTATTAGACCTCTGATCTATTAAAGTTCTATTTAATAAAAGATCTCTGCTTAGGATTATGCTCACAAACTAACATTTCAGACGGAAACAACTAAAGGAGACTGATACTTCGTTTGGATATTTATCATCAATATTATGTTGCGAACATTTTCAACATTTAAACCTTGTACTCCCTGGAAATTGGTTTGGATAGTTTCTAAAAAAAAACAGAATTTGGTCGAAAAGAACACTTCAGGGGACGTAAGTAGTACGGTTATTTGCAATGGATACCTCAATCGGTTGTCTTCCTTGCATCAAACTTACTTTTGCCACAAGTGATTTATTGAAACCATTAATTAGATTGCTGCGAGCTGTGGAACTGTATCTCCAGTGCCGACATGCAGCAACTCAAAGTAGCCCACCACTTTTGTCTAAAACGAGCTCAAGGGCTGCCCCACCTTACGCGCTCGGACATGGCCACAGGCCTCATGGGAACTAAATCTATCGAAGCACACATTGACCTACAAAAATTAGCGTTTCTTGGCACACTATGTCGCGCTCCTCCAAATGAGCCGTGCCATAAACTGTTCATTAACAGGCGCTTCAGTTTGATCTGTGCGAAAGCTGGGTTTCATACCAGATATCGTGACAATATTACATAAATATCATCTTCAAGAGTATCTAGCGAGCTTAAAAAATAGCAGCGTATTTCCACCAAAGGCAACATGGACACGAGTACGAAGAAAGATATTGGCGTGCCAGACTGGAACAACATAGGGACTTTATTATCTTCAAAGAAGTCCACAAGAGTCTTGCACCAGTCACCATATGGAAGGTTGCAAAAAAAAAAGATCCGCCCAGACAGTCTAGCACTCATGAAGTTCTTGTCTTGCTTGTGTTGCAAAAGACCACCAGATCAGCCCAGCAGATGTATGAAGTGCGCACATCAGCACATGTGTAGCGAAATGGAACACTCACTATTTCAGTGTCCGTCATCCGACTTGCCAACACTGCTACAAATTTTCTTCGAGAAAATCCGGTTACTAAGCGCACCAATGAGCGACCACCTACACAACGCTGAAAACGCAAAACTGGTGACGTATCTTCTTGGCATGATCGATGACGTCATCGCAGACCTCATCCCAGTAGAACTCTACCCGCAGTTCCTGATCACTAGCGCCGAATTCCTTCACTCTCTACTTGCGGACTAGACCACAACAAAGAAACAAACAACCGCGACATTCTCGCTAAACATAGGCGGAATTTATTGTTTAACAAGGAAACCCGTGAAAAGTCTTAAAATGAACTGTGATCGATCGCTATTCGCGGCGGTGATTCCTAAAAATGACACTTCCCAATTTCGTATTTCGCTGAAGTGCACATGACACAAATTAGGGTATCTCGACGACATGGTCGATAAACGGAACAATGTCAGCAAGTGCACCTTGTGTTTATTAAGGGTCACACTCTTCTTTATTATGCCTTATTTAATTATTTATCTTTTATATGCCTTATTTATTTGTTTCCCCTGTGCATTTGTATTTGTATTTGCTGTTTGCTGCTGTGTTATAATGTAAATCTTCAGAAAATGGAGGTTATAAAAATATATATAATGTTTTATTATTTCCATTCGAATCGGCGAAATGCTTTTGTAATTGCGCGCATGGGATACAGTGAGCAGATGTTTATTGATGAGTGTTATAATTGGCATATATTGGTTTCCACATAATTGGAAAATCACAGGATACCATGCAGGTGTGATTATTAATGAAAAACGTAATGTACAGTTTGTGTATGAAATGTGTAGGTAAGCGGTAGACGCTATCTTTGATTATTATGTTAAAGATGAACGGAAAAAAATCACACTCTAAATGTAAGAAATAAAGTAATTATGAATGACATATTAATTATGGTTTACATGCTCATGACGCACATGGTTTTGTTTATACAAAAACCAGCCACTCGTGTATAATTCACATAAGCTGTTGCGCTATACGTCGTTAATATTCAGTTTTTGTTAATTGTATACACACCAGTAACGGCAATGAACTAGTCGTATATTCTGTTCAATATATTACCTACGTATATAGGGCGGAAACATAGTTGAAAGTTTGTAGGGATAAAATTAAGACTAGCATTTTACAAAGTTTCGAAGTATATATTGTATGATAAACATAGCTAAAAATGAATGGGTGTCCTGTTAGCGCAGTGGTTGGTACAGTCGCTTCTCACCTAGGCTGCCTGGGTTCGCTCCCCACTCGGCGCATGTGAGTTTGGCTGGTGGTCACCATACCGGACAGGTGGGGGTGCCTCCGGTTACTCCGGCTTCCCCCACAAAAATATTTCAGTAAAAAACTAAATAGCTGGAAATTGCATCTATGATTCAAAATTCGTCCCAACTTTCGATGAGTCTAAAAATGAATTAGACAGGGGGTGCTGGGACACACCCCGGGTCCTCACAGAATGCAGCTTCTGCACAGAAGGACCTCATAAACTTCGAAACACACACACGCTGAAAATGTGTAGCGACTGGAAACTAACATTTTACAAAGCCTCGAAACATATTGCGCGGGTAACATAATTGAATATTTGTAGTGACTGGGGACAAGCAATTTTATTCTGAGTCAATTTTACAAAGTCTAGTAGCATATTGCGTGGCAAACAGTTCAACTTTTGAAGTGAATTGGGACTAGCATTCTACAAAGCTTCAAAGCCTTCATGTTTGAAAAATATAGTCCTGATTATTCTGAATTGAGAGCACATGCTGCCTTGAACTAAATATATCAGCAATCGTTGCCGTTTGTTGCATAGGTTAATTGTCAAGAAGGTAAACCGATTACCTGTTGGAAAGATATATTACCAGGATAGCAGCGATGGGTAACATAACACACAAAAATACGCCTCTAAAGCTTACGTTGAATTGTTTGATTATATGGAAGTTCAGTTCTGTTTAGATTGGTACTGTTTTCTGGTTATTATATGCGTGTTTTTGTAAGGCATGCGTTTGAGGGGAATGTGCTTTACAAATTGTAAAGGTCTTTTAAACATATTTGATGACGAATATAAAAATAAAGTTTGACGCGTCAAAGGAATTGGAAAAGCAACCTGAATACTCAGAGAAACAACTTTATGAAATGGTAATATTGCCACATCATAATCCAGAATCGAGTGGGTCATATGTGTATATATGCGAAACTACGCAATTAAAACAACAACAATAACAATAACAACATGAACATTAATAAATCACCACCATCAGTAGTACCGGTTTATTGAACATGGTATCCAAGTAATATACAGTTACAACTTAAATGGACCAGTGCACAGATTGACGAATTGAAAATTTCCATTTTTTTGACAAATATTCAAAAAAATAATAATAAAATAAAACTGCATATAAAGGAGCGAAATAGCACTTCTGACATAGAAATACATTGAAAATAAATTTCGTTGATGAGTAATCATCACATGAAATGGATACAATTATAAAGCGTTTGTAACGCGAAACGATTGAATATTTTGGAGTACTTCCGTTGTTTTCGATGAAATGATTGAACACACGCGAATCACTTACATAACGTTAAAATACACGTAAATACATCCGCTGTCGCAAGGTTACGTGATGCGATGCGAATGTGCAAGCTTACAGTGCGGTACGTAGCGTGCGTTTAAATTATAACTAAATTTCAATATACTGCACGCTACTTATTGCTCGATAAGCTTGCATACTAGGCTCCGATAAGCTTGCATATTAGGCTCCGCCCACCTTAACCGTTCTGATATCATAAGTTAATGAATACCGAAAAACAAAGAAAACTCTCGAAAATATGGTATAAGTCCCTTTAAAGCAACATCCGATTATCTATGAACGGAACGTGTAAATTTGTTGAAAAACAAGTGGCATATGTGCGAAAACTCTAAAGCACGCGAGAATAAACACAGTTCGATATCCGTTATATGTGGGTATGTTCTTCTCAATAATAATTCTGAAAATGATAATAAGCAGGGTAATATAAGTTCATACAGCCTTGTTTTCTTGACCTTAAATGTCCTTAATTTTGTATATAGTGAAGTGAAACAATGAACGTTAAAAACCACACCGTGAAAGTTAACAGGACATAAAATGGAAATGCATAGTACTAGTTATAAATGTGTGTGCACGAAAGTGGCTTTGCTGTGTCCTATTCAGCTTATGTCTTTCTTCCTATATTTTTGTTCCTGTTAACTTGCAATCGAAAGTGCAGTTTTGAACAAACCTAGAATAACGCAATCACTTACATTATTTGCTATAGTTTGAAATGTGGAGCCACACGAATTTCACTACTTGACACTACTATTATATACGAATGAACTACGGTCAGAGTACATCTTTTGCTGTCCAATTTTAAAGTCGGTATAACATAGTGCATAAGTACTCAGATAAATAATTATTATTTTGCATAATCGTATTTGCCCAATAAGGAGAGAACAATATATGTTTGCTAGGTCTAAGTAATGACTCTGAAGCCTCGAATATTCCTTATAAACTATAAAGAAGAAGATATTGACCTAAGGACTTGTATTTTAATGCAATGTATCTAAGCGTTTACGAAGAATCTTAATGAAAACGCGCCAGGTGGGCGTTTTCGAAGTCTGTCGATTTAATAACAAATATCAATAGTAAAAATGGATCGCATTATATATATTTATTAATATATATACCGCACACGCTTCTTTAGTAAAAATACAGTAAATATTCCGAATCATATCAAAACACACTGATATTAGAAATAATATCAACAACACACGCTGATATTAGAAATAACACTTATTGTTAGGAAACAGAATACTTTCCTATCAAGAAGTATATTTGCCGAAGAAATCATTACAAACAACGTCCATGTGCGATACAATACAATTGATGTTTCTAAGTATGAAACTAGAAAACAATGATTATACCAGGGATAATGGATTCATTTGTATTATCGCAGAATCATAAGTAAGAATATAATGGCTTAAAATTTTGCTACCGCGACGATTGATAATCTCATATTGGCCGTATACTGAGTAAATCATCTGATTTTCTAATGCATTTCTTTGGCAATTATACATGCACACGGAGCACATACGAAAACCTCTATTTGTATATCTAACACAATTATACACGACGCGATGTCTAAACGGGATACCACCGATACCAAACACGACCCACCGTCAGCCCTTGATAAAAGAATCGTCTTTTCTGATTTTCTAGAGGGGATAACGCACGATGTCCAGTTTCTGGAACATATGGAACAAGAACAATTAGTAAACACTAGTATCACGTTTTTTTGTCAAGAAACCTTTTGTCATCAAGAAAGTATTTGCCGAGAAAACATGCATGTCCGATAAACTATATATATATATATATCTAAGTATGTGTATATCTAAGTATGTATATATCTAAGTATGTGTATATCTAAGTATGTGTATATCTAAGTATGTGTATGAAAATAAAAACCAAGACAAGGATTATCATTACACATACAATGACCTAAGTTTGATAATGATTACACATACAATGACCTAAGTTTGATAATGATTACACATACAATGACCTAAGTTTGATAATGATTACACATACAATGACCTAAGTTTGATAATGATTACACATACAATGACCTAAGTTTGATAATGATTACACATACAATGACCTAAGTTTGATAATGATTACACATACAATGACCTAAATTTGATAATAATTACACGTACAATGACCTAAGTTTGATAATGATTACACATACAATGACCTAAGTTTGATAATGATTACACATACAATGACCTAAGTTTGATAATGATTACACATACAATGACCTAAGTTTGATAATGAAATGATTGCTATACACCATTTGACCTTGTTAACTTCGCAATGAGGGTTATGCTCTTGCACCGGTGTGAGTCTATTTGCCTATTTGCTAGTTGGCACGTTTACACAAAAAGGTGTAAACGGATTTGCATGAACTGTTCTGCGAAGGCTGGAAATGGGCAAGTGATCAAATTAAATTTTAGTGTGGGTGGCGGGCGATCCGCATCTCCGTCTTGAGCCATGGCATTTTCAAAGGAATCGTTATGATTGTGAGATTGTGCCGCATTGGCGAATGCCTGCACTCTCGAAGTGCTCTTTAGTTTTCTAATGCATTTGATGGACGTTTGATTCATAATGTAATGCATACATGAGAAACCAAACACGTACGTGCATTTGAATATCGAACCCAATAATGGACGTTCCGAGATCTAAATCAAGAATACAGATCGGAACAATCATTCAAACGACTTTATATGAGATATATCCTTTATTCCGGTTTAGGGACAATATCAGAAACATCGATGGAGTTATTATAAATATGATACATATAATGTCCGTTTTCTGGAACATATACCAAAACAAAAAAATGAGCATACACTTGTATCACGTTTCTACAGAGAGAATTACGAAATGCAGCGTACCCGCACGATACAATTAACATTAGAAACACAGATTACGTGTTGCTGTCAGCGCATGTCAGTTTCACGAAGACTTGTTGTATATTAGTGCCTACATAATTTTGCCTCGGCACAGAGAATTGCTGGTTTGAATTACATATCAGAATTTGTATACTAAAGTGCATAGGGAAATGTTTATAATAGAAGCTTTTTAAAATTACATTATTTTTATGTTATTAGTGAAGATAAAGATAGTTTGTGCTGAAAACATAAATAGAAAAAAAATAAAAATAAATTATTCACATGATTTTTCAAAATAGCTGTAAATTAAAATGCTTAAAGTTGACTAATAAGTAATGAGTGAACATTACCACATACAACCAAGCTATGTAATTTGGCTTTATACACCCAACATTACGGCTTCTTCCTGCATTGCAAGACGATGATCTGAAAATTGAACTATATGATGCTATGTCTATAAATCTTTTTAACAAGAACAGATCTAGTTGATACTTGTTTTTCTTTCATTTCATCGTGTTTCAGAAAGTTGCAGTTCTGCTGCTCTGACTTACATTCAACCATTGAGTTTTTAAATGGTAATTAAATTGAATTGGTATTATCTTTTTGTATCGTTTAATTTGATTTGTGAGATGCTAGAGGTTAATGTTTATTTACATGTACCTGTATTACAAATAATTATGTGCCAAGTGTAACGTTCGGGCGCCCGTAAACCGGTTTAAACAGTCAATGCTTTGCACTTTCGTTCCATCGTTCCAAGGAGGTGAGCCAGTTTGATTTATATTTGTGTTTTATGTTTGTTATGTGTCTTGTATTGTGTTGTGTTATATCGGCAATGGGTTCACTTGCCGTAAAAAGAACATGTGCTGCTAATAAGAGTTCTCTCCTGTTGATGCAGCTGCACGAGTTTCACTTTGTTTCTATTTCGAACAGTAATTCACTTTGTTGCTTACCTGTCGTTTAAGCCTCAATCGGTCTGTACATATCGTCTGAGAACGCATTGTTTGTGTCACTTGAAAATGTGACATATAGGGGTTACATTTGGCGGCGTCGGCGGCGGCCCCTTTAGTTGGTGCAGGCAATAACTTTAGAAGTTTTTGTGCAAGCATTATGAAACTTTAGGGCAGTGTTAGTAGGCATAAAAAGAAGGTTAAGTTTGATTTTCGGCATAGTTGCTCTAATCGTACTTGAGTACTGCCTTACAAAATTTCAAATGAGGCTTGTGCAGACAATAAATTGAGAAGCTTTTTTGCAATCATTATGAAATTTTCAGGAAGTGTTAGTAGAGATAAAAGGAAGGTTAAGTTCGATTTTCGGCATGATTACTCTTATCGTACTTGAGTTATGCCCCATCAGGCGGTACATCTGACTCGCGGAGTTCTAGTTATCAAATTATGTCAATAATAGCGAACAGTCACCGGAATGTCAAAAACAAACAAAGTACGCTATGCGTTTTTGCTGGCAATGAACACATTAGACAAAAATGAACAATGCCCTGGATTCAAAATGATGATTTATGTTGATGTCGACAAAAGGTCTTCGTAATGCTACTTCTGTTACCTAAAGTGTCATGAACTTATCACCGATTAAGGATGTAGTGGAAAACATGATATATATTGCATTAATGGTCAGAATATTAGGTAATGTGCCTCCTAGAAAATTGTATTTCTTTTTAAACGTTTTATTTATTTCATGTACATATATTCTAATTTAGCGTTATTAAGATTATCATTGTTTCGTTTTGACCTATTAAGAGTAGTGTCGTTTCCCTTTATTTCATGCATTGACATAGACTACTAGAAAGGAAACACCTGAAAGGTCTTTACGAAAACACGCAATAGCACTGCAAAAATTACATTCTTACATTTTTTCAAATCGAGCAGAATTACCATTTCTTTGACAGAACATTAAACTTTGTCATATCATATGGAATGAATTTAAAAAAAATATCATTCCGTTACTAATTTGGTCCTTTGTAATATCAGAGTTTCAAGATTCAGAAAAATGCATTATTTTGTTCATGACAGTGTCGAAACATGTATATATGTTGTCATAGGAACCAGATACGGATATCCGACGACCAACCAATATCACAGGATGTATAAACTATTTCAGTATGCATTTTCGATTTCGAGTTGCTGCTGCTTGTGAAGCCAATTGCACTGTTCTTTTAAGATATCAGACTAGTCTTCCTTTTAGGCGGTATTTACTTGAGCGATATAATATTAAAAAGCAAGAATACCATCGCGAATAAAACGGCTGTAGAAAAAGATGCTGTCATTTTTTTTCTGGCATGGCGAGGTGTTCTCGTAATTTTCATATAGAGCCTGTTTAAATTTCACCCCTTAATGCATCATTAAATTTCACTCCTTAATGCATCATTAAATTTCACTCCTTAATGCATCATTAAATTTCACTCCTTAATGCATCATTAAATTTCACTCCTTAATGCATCATTAAATTTCACTCCTTAATGCATCATTAAATTTCACCCCTTAATGCATCATTAAATTTCACTCCTTAATGCATCATTAAATTTCACTCCTTAATGCATCATTAAATTTCACCCCTTAATGCATCATTAAATTTCACCCCTTAATGCATCATTAAATTTCACCCCTTAATGCATCATTAAATTTCACCCCTTAATGCATCATTAAATTTCACTCCTTAATGCATCATTAAATTTCACTCCTTAATGCATCATTAAATTTCACCCCTTAATGCATCATTAAATTTCACCCCTTAATGCATCATTAAATTTCACCCCTTAATGCATCATTAAATTTCCCTCCTTAATGCATCATTAAGCGTCCATTGATTAGTTCAAAACTATTGCCACACTAGACATGCATAATTGTTCTCTGGAAAATGTGATTCCCCAAAGTAAACCACAACACTACCACAAGAAACCATACGCGTTTAATGTGATAAATATGGAAAAGCATGGAATAATGTACTTCCCATGGGACGAAAAAAATGCTTAAACGCAGATATACGTATACGAGAGAACGCAAAATCCAAAACTTAACCTGGTTTTCAAGAAAATATAAACGTAAAACAACATTTAACTTAAAACTGAGACAAGAGTTTTCACATTTTATAATAATACTTTACAAATTATTTTTGACAAATGAAAATAATTGCTATGAGATTTTCATGAAATAGTTTTCATGTATTATTTTCATAATTATTATCGTAACTTAAATGTTAAAACAAAGTAAGCCAATATCATTTGAGTTTTAATGTTGTCGTAATCTGAGGCAACTGTGGCATAAGGTATCATT
Organism: Congeria kusceri; assembly: GCA_027627225.1. Classification (NCBI taxonomy): domain Eukaryota; kingdom Metazoa; phylum Mollusca; class Bivalvia; order Myida; family Dreissenidae; genus Congeria; species Congeria kusceri. The sequence continues at coordinate 69,242,288 of CM051028.1, read as the reverse complement.
CATTTGAACTCTCATGTGCAGACTTGTTCAAAATGCTATCTGGCTTTTTAAAACATCAGACGAGGTAATTATGAATGAATCCACGTTTTAGTGAACACATTCAATACTATTTTATACATAATGTCGGCCAATCTAAACTCAATAAAAGGCCATAACCAACATAAAAACAGCCAAACATTTGGTTTAAACAATAATTAGTAAGACAATTCGACATGACATAAAAGTAGCACTCATACAATAAAATATAAGAAAACAAGGTTTTTAAAAAACGTGTTTTAAATCTTCTCCAATATATGCTACACAGGGGAGTCATGAATACATGTACATGCTATTATTTTCGATCCTTTTTGTATTTGTATAACTCACTTATACTGAGGACTGGCAATGTCGATTTTGAGCATGAATTGTAGCCGTTTAGACGGTCATGTTTCATTTAAAATCTGCATTTTTTGCATATTCTGCCTTCTACAATTAATATTAAACTGAACTGTTTTACCCCATGAAATGCTTTGGGGAATGTTATACTTGTGGTCTTGTTGGTTCAACACATCTGATAAAGACCTTTTTAGTTGGCAGTAATATATATCAAGAACATAACGTACAACCCACGATTCGTTGGCTCCGTTATTTCCCATGGTGGTCGTTTAAGTCGACATGTGATGTTCGATGACGAACGTTTAAGAAAGCCAATTTCACTAATAGGTTTTATCTTGAAAACGTTGTGTATTTGACGTCGCTGATTCTGTTAACATCAATTATTAAACTAATTTAATGAATCGCCAAAACTTTGCATGGTAACCACAAATATTTAAGTTAGACGGGTATTTAAAATGACGTGTTAAAATATTTATATATTTTTATGCCCCCACCATCAATGATGGGGGGGGGGGGGCATATAGAGTTAACCCTGTCCGTGGGTACGTACGTATGTACGTATGTACGTGTGTACGTATGTTCGGATTCTTGTCTGGACAATAACTTTGTCCAGCATTGGAGGATTTTGAAATAACTTGGCAGAAATGTTAAGCATAATGAGACGGTGTGTCACGCGCAGAAACCAGGTTCTTAGGTCCAAGGTCAAGGTCACAGTTAAAGGTCAACTGTCAAATATAACAATTTAAGCCTCCTATCTCTGTCCGGAGCATAATTTTGTCCAGCATGGAAGAAATTTCAAATTACTTGGCACAAATGTTGAACATGGTGAGACGGTGTGTCGCGCGCAAGAACCAGGTCCCTAGGTCCAAGGTCAAGGTCACACTTAAAGGTCAAGGTCAAATATAAGAATTTAAGCCATAGACCCTGTCCGGAGCATAATTTTGTCCAGCATGGATGGAATTTCAAATAACTTAGCACAAGTATTGAGCATGGGGAGTCGGTGTGTCGCGCGCAAGAACAAGGTCCCTAGGTCAAAGGTCAAGGTCATACTTAAAGGTCAAAGGTCAAATATAAAAATGTAAGCCATAGCTTAAAATAGCATAAATTTAAGTCTGGAGCATAACTTTGTCTAGCATTGGAAGGAATTTCAAATAACTTGGCACACGTATTGAGCATCGTGAGACGGTGTGTCGCGCGCAAGAACCAGGTCCCTAGGTCCAAGGTCAAGGTCACATTTAAAGGAGAATTGCCATTTAAGCCATAGATACTCTCTGAAGAATATTTTTGTCCAGCAGGGAAGGTTTTTAAACTAACTTCGCCGAAGTGCTAAGCATGGTGTGTCGGTGTGTTGCGTGCAAGAACCAGGTTCCTTTGTATAATGTCAAGGTCACACTAAAAGGTCAAAGGTCAAATATAAAAATTTAAGCCATAGACAATGTCCGGAGCATAATGTTGTCCAGTGGGGAAAGATTTTCATACAACTTGGCATAAGTGATAAGCATTACGCGGCGGTGTCGCATGCAAGAACCAGGTGCATTGGTCTAAGGTCGAGGTCACACATTAAGGTCAAGTATATGTATATATGTTAAGATTCTTGTCCCGGCAATAACTCTGTCCAGCATTGAAGGATTTTCAAATAACTTGGCAGAAGTTATAACCATATAAGACGATATGTCGCCCGCAAAAACTAGGTCCAAGGTCAAGGTCACTTAAAGGTCAAAGGTCAAGTATAAGAATTAAGTCCATGGATTCTGTCTGGAGCATATTTTTGTCCGGCATGAACATTTTTCAAATAACTTGCAGAAGTTGTAGGCATTATGAGACGGCAAGTGGCGTTCAAGAACCAGGTGTGTAGCTGAAAGGTCAAGGTCAGTAATCAAGGTCAAAGGTCAAATAAATTTCCATAGCATAATATTGTCATGCATGCAGGGATTTTCAGATAAATTGGCAGAAATGATCACAATCACTAGATGATGTGTTGCATGCACGAACCTGACTTGTGAAGTTAGTGAATTACTTCCCTTAATTCAGGAGTGTGCAAAGCATAATTCAAAAATGATAAAAGGAATTTTGTTGATTTTGCACAGAATGATTTTAGATAGCAAGAGTAAGTGAAGCATACAAGAACCATAACTCATAATTGCCTAAAAGTTTTAATTACTACCCTTTATTGATTTTTTGTCAGGACTAAAACTATTTTGTTCTTTTGTGATATCCAAATTACTTCACACAATAAGAGAATACATTAGCAGAAAGTAAAATATAAAAGGACAATTCTCTTTTTGCAAAATTATTTGTATGCATACAGAAAAAGCGGCGCCATGTAGAAATGGCTGCATTGATGGGGGCATCCGTGTCTGTGGACAAATTTCTAGTTTTAAATATGAAATTAAATGTCTAAACTGGAAGAACTAAAGCATCTGAAAAAAACTCTATATTATAACAAGGAAATGTAAGTGATTCACATGTTTTCAAAAATTTGAACGAAAACAAAAGTCCTGAGTACTCCAAAATATTTAATCGTTTCGCGTAACAAACGCTTTATAAATATTTTGATCAGTTTCAACTGATGATCACTTATCAACGAAACGTTATTTCAAAAATATTTCAATGTCAGTAATGCTATTTTTATGTGTTTGTTTTCACCTTAAGTCTGATTTGCAGAAAGTCTTTGATATTTAACGTTTTCAAAATAAATAAAAGTAAAAGTAAAGTGTTTGTTTATTATAGTGTCACCCCTCGCGATTAATGGCCAGCCAGTTTTGACTTATGAGACACCTTTACTGATGAACTGCTTTACTCCCGATTTCTATCCTATATGCCGGGCGCTTGGCAGGAAGGCAATCGGTACCCCTTGATTTAACTAGCTGCTGGGTAGGCAACCGGCCATATCAGAACAAGCCCTGTGTAGGACTCGAACATTCGACCTCCCGCTCCGTAGGCGAACGCCCTAACCACTAGACCACATTTTGCATAGTACATATTTTGCATAGTATGTACAAATGTATTTCAAGATATGTTAAATACTTGTGTATTGCTCGCACGCCTCTAGTATAACGATATACAGAAAAATATTAATCAGTTTATATATGCAGGTTAACGTTAATGGATTTATATTTTAAAATGCATTTGTTGTGGTATTCATTTTTATTTTTGCGTTGATAAAATATTGACAATGTCCATAATTGGAACGTAAGAAATACTGGTAAAAATTAGTTGCCATAACAATCGTCTATTTGCATAAAACCATTGTTTATGTTATACGTGGATATTTTCAAATAAAACTGTTTCTTGAATATAAGCCGAAAAGTTATACACCTTGCACATATTCAATGCAATTTGTTTTAAAACATAATTGTCAACACTATATAAGACCGGTGAACTCTTCGTGTGTTGTATTAAATAATTATTATCTCATGTACAAATATGGCCGTAAATATAATGGCAATTTCTTAGTGATTTACTTGTATCAGTCTACAAAGCTGAACTCATTTCAAATTTGCAAATGAGTTCAATATTTCTGTTTAAATATTCTGAGTTAAGAACACATGCTTCCTTGGACTATACGTATCATAAGTTTTGCAGTTCATTGCAAAGGTTAATAAGTCCGTAAGGTATAATGATTTCCTCTTGGGAAGATCGATTGCCAGAAGGGCAGCGTTGTGTAACGTATCACACATCAATACGCCACTGTATGTTAGTTTAAAGCTCGTTTGGAGTTTAGTCTGTTAATATCAATACTTTTAATTCGTTTGACGTATCACAGTAACATCAGAATACGTTACAGTATATTTCATGTTGTAAACATGTTGTAAACACTCCATATAACTATTAACTGACTTTTATCACATACCTTTGACTTTGACGTTGAAATTTAGTTAGTTTAAAAAAAAACAGTACACACAAATTACAGTGCAAAATCTGTATCATCGATCACAGTCCTTGACACTGCATACCCCCTTCTGGCTGGGTCTGCGTTTTCTTCCTGAACCATAAAGAATCTCTTGTATACATTTCGAATACGACTATCCAT